>OZ018334.1:27063470-27423470 GCA_963969495.1 Ceratothoa steindachneri
CGTTAGATGTTACCTGCAGTGTCAATATTATGATGGCTGGGTTGAAGTCATTTCAGCACCCATACAATTCTGTTCCGTACTTATAGGACAGAGCCCCCAAGTAAGTTCCGACCCTGTGTCTCAGGCCGCCCTTCCTCGAGGCCGAGCTAAGAAAAAAGCCCAGGAGCCCGTCATCATCAGAACCCCGATACCGTCCGATTTCTCGGAGACCCCTAACTAGGACTTTAGGACGGCACAAAAGGAGTGTGAATTACTAACACCCTTAGGCGATAAGGCCCAAGACAAGGACACGGAGACTGTCCGTGGACCCCAAGAAAAAAAAGAACCCCCAACGCGCCCATGGAGATACCTTCGGAGAACTGGACGAAACATCGGCGCTTGAAGAAGATTACCCCGCGGATATCTTTAATGTAATACAGATAGTGTGCACCCAACCTAATGCCGATTACCCTCCTCCTTTCCTACCAGGCGAGTCTTTGGAACCCTCTGACCTGGATATTGATGCGCAGCTGACACCACATCAAAAGAGTCAGCTACAAGAACTATTTGAATGGAGTCACCATTTAACCACCCTATTAGCTCTTTTCGAGCGACTGCGCGAAAATGGCCTCACCATTGGCCGCCGCAAATGCCATTTTGCCCACGAAACCATAAAATATTTGGGTTTCAAAATAGGACAAAGCAAGTTAGGTCCCCAAGAGAACAAGATTAAGGCAATCACCGACATGCCCCTCCCGATTACAAAGAAGCAATTAAGATCGTTCCTAGGATCAGCTTCTCACTATCAGCGATTTGTTCCGAATTTCGCTGCAATTTCGGCCCCCCTCAGCCCCCTTCAAAAAAAAAATTCCCCCGATCGTTTACGTTGGAATGATGTCGCTATTTCCCATTTTAATCAGCTCAAGAGTAAGCTCATTTCTGCCCACATTTTAAAGTTGCCCAACCAGGAAAAATCCTTTGGGATTGAGCCCGACGCGTCCAACGAGGGCATTGGAGGTGTCCATTTCATTACGAGGATGACGGAACGAGTCATCCAGTTGCATATGCTAGTCGTCAATTATTACCACGCAAAAAGAGATATGCCACTATAGAAAAGGAAGTTCTATCAATTATCTGGGTCATAGACAAATTCAAAAGGTACTTGATAGGAAAAGAATTTCAGATAGGAACCGACCAACGTCCGTTAGCCTATATTAGGAATGTGCGACACTCCAACGGCCGAATTATGCGCTGGAGTTTACTCTTGCAAGAGTATCAATTTAAAATAAATTATACAAAAGGTTCCGATAACCAGGTCGCTGACGCACTCAGTAGGAATGCGTTACAGAATAGCGTAGAGTAATTGTATTCATAGAATTAGTATCTCCATGTAGGTATATACCGTCTTGTACGACTTAAATTAAATTCTCTTGTAATATAATTAGTTAATGTATATGTCTGAATTTGGTAACGCTCAATGTCTATTTTTTTTGTATGTATATATATTTGTACCCATTAATTTACGTATAAATTATTTTGTCCCGTATGTACTAATTTTATATCATTTCATTGTTCCATGCCCCTTTTTTTTGTATTAAGTTGTATTAAAGGTTATTTTCCCCTGTAATCTAAAGATCAGAATAATCATATGTATTGAGGTAATACTAGTTAGGTGCAGAAAGGTACGGTTGGTACAAGAAAACGAGTTCCCCACAACGGAGCTCTATCATTGTCCCTTCTCTCTTTTTTTCGAAGTAACAACTTCCCCCGGAATGGAGGGGTGTGATAGAACGGGTTGAGGCCGCGTTAATTTCAACCCCTATCACATATTATTTAAAACCACGATGCTCCCACGTGCATCTTCGCTTTGAAGCTTGGCGCCTTATCGCAGCCACCTGAGTCAATGTTTAAACAAGGAGGTTTATCTTCCCCTGTTCGCCCCCATACGCCGACCTCGCCAGATTGAGTTAAGGTTATAGGCAGATAAGGCTTTGTTCCCAGGTTCGGCTGTGCATTCCCTCGAAGCTCCCACTCCATTTTCCCCCACGCCAAGGGACCTCGACCTCGAGATTCACCATCACTTGTCCAGAAGAAGGACAATATCCCTTAAGTGCTAAGGTTCGAGCCTTTCGTGACGCCAAGTCCACAAGGCTTTCTCCTTGTTGTTCAGAAAGAGAACAACGTTAGAACAGCCATTGTTCGTTCCAGCCCGTTGACAAGAAACGGTTCTCCCCCCCCCCCCCCCCTGTTGTTCAGAAGAGAACAACGTAGAACAGCCATTGTTCGTTTGAGCCCGTTCGCCAAGAAACGGTTCTCACCCTTCCCCCGTTGTTTAGAAGAGAACAACGTAGAACAGCCATTGTTCGTTTGAGCCCGTTCGCCAAGAAACGGTTCTCACCCTTCCCCCTTGTTGTTTAGGAGAGAACAACATTAGAACAGCCATTGTTCTTGAGCCCGTAGACAAGAGACGGTTCTCACCCCCCCCCCCCCCGCTGTTGTTCAGAAGAGAAAAACATTAGAACAGACATTGTTCTTGAGCCCGTAGACAAGAGACGGTTCTCCCCCTGTTGTTCAGAAGAGAACAACGTAGAACAGCCATTGTTCTTCAAGCCGTTCGTCGAGAAACGGTTCTCATTCCCAAGACGCCACGTCAGTATCATTTTATTTCCCCCCCCCCTTTGGCTGGAACTCGCCAGCGGACCGAAAATTCCTTCACGTCGCCTTCCACTGCACAACTAGTATAAAATTACGTAAGCCGAACGTTACCTTTGTGTATTTAACCCTTTTGTCAATTCTATCCTGTGCTTTAAATGGTTTAGCGAACCATCCCATCTCTTTAACTTTATATTTGTTTTACCTTTTTAAATCTTTTAATCCTCGGATTAGCCCAAGCCCCCACGACCCTTTCCATTCTCTGTTTATGTCAATATTTTCCGTTTTGTGTATTGTTGATAGTTATTATTAATAAAACTCTATTTTATTAATGATAGCATTATTATTATCCTTGAGCTCAGTTCCACTTCTTAAGCATATCGAAGATACATAATATCGGTCCGCCAGACATCCACGCACTCTAAAGCTAATTAAAGAAGTTCCCTCAACGAATAGTTATATATGGTATATCGCCGAGAGTCCATTTTACGACACAGGGAATATCTATAATATTACTAATCCTACATATGCATTAATAGTATATCGGAAAATGACGGAAGTAAATAATTATGCGTCAAATACTATATTGGCAAGAGAAAAGGAAACAAAAATAAAAGGAATAGACTATGCTTATGATGAGATATGGATAGACGCCTGATATTGTAAAAATGAAAAAAAAACGCTTATAGAGAAAATGAATTTAAAAATGAGACAGAAATTATCATTTCAAGAATTTCTGTTTCAATCTGACAAAACGCAACGGGAAATATCTACTGACTTTGTGTTATTGCTGACTTCACGTTCATTGCTGGATGTGAAAAGGAAAGAAAATGTATTATTTGTTCTTTCAGAAGAATTTTCCAATATAATGAAAAGATCTATCAGAGATGATATCTTCCAATTAAATAATTGTATACCATATAATATAGATTTTTCAGCTCTTATATCTCATCCGAGATCATGTTATATTTACTCTAACCTTGTAGACTATCAATTAGTAGGTGGGAGCCAGTCGAGGCTGCTGAGAATTATTCACCTTCCTTTCAATGATGGGTCATTCACTACATATAACTTTTGATAATCCACACTATCTGAATCCAAGCTCTGGTGACTTAAGATCAATTTATATAAGAACGGTTGAAGGGGAAAATTTCCATTCGTTCTTGGTCATTTGATGATAAAACTACACATTAGATAGAAAACATTAAAATAATTAAAAATGTTAAATGGCTCACGCGTGTTTAAAGGATTAAAGCTCAGAGAGAACATGGTCCTGGATCTCTATTCTCCTCCCTATTCCGAAATGCAGCACCTTATCTAAAGAGTGGTGCTCACTATCTAGGGAAGAAGGCCATTTCCGCCGGTTTCGTTACTGTTCAGGATATTATGCATGGAAAGACCGTAAAACAGGCTTTGAAAGATCAGCTGGAAAGGGCAAAAAATACTATTACTAAAGATACTAGACAATATATTAAAAGAAAGTTAAAATCTCAGTGTTAATGAGAGGAATTCCAAAAAAATGGGTGTAATAAATAAGCGGAAATGGATGAATAAGAAGTTGAAGAAGAGAAAAAGTTTGAATATAGATGATGAAGAGGGAGAGGATGATTTTTATCATAATATAAACAAGCATACGTTACATAGATGTTCTCATAAAGTCATCATCGGCTGTAAATCATACACGTATAAAAATGAATGCTCTTCATCCAGCGAGCTATATCTGTTCGAAGACAGAACTTGATTTGTTCACCGTTCCCCTGACCCAAACTTCCATCGTTCAGAGCAATTATATTATCAGTCTTACTCTCCACTTAGCAATATCTCATCAGATCTTACTCCAGTTGAATATTATGTATCAGGTAGTGGACATTATTATATAGATCCAAGTGACGCTTATCTTTATATTAAAGCAAGAATTGTGAAGGCAGATGGAAGCAAACTTAAAGATGCGAGAATATTTTTCTGGAAAATAATATTCTTCACAATTTGTTCAGCAATGCTGACATTTATTTAAATGAAACATCTGTAAATTCCACTGGAAATAATTACCCTTATCGTGCATATTTAGAGACCCTGTTGAACTATACTGAAAAAGAAAAATCTACATTTCTTTCTACTGCAGGATATTACTCTAGTAAAGAACGTTGTGACAGAACGGGTTGAGGCCGCTTAATTTCAACCACTATTACATGTTATTTAAAACCACGATGCTACCCACGTGCATCTTCGCGTTGAAGCCTGGCCCCTTATCGCAGCCACCTGAGTCAATGTTTAAATAAGGAGGTTTATCTTCCCCCGCTCTCCCCATGCACCGACCTCGCCAGATTGAGTTAGGCTTATGGGCAGATAAGGCATTGTTCTCAGGCTCGGCTGTGCATTACCTCGAAGCTCCCACTCCATTGTCCCCCACGCCAAGGAGATGTCCCAGCTATTTATATGAAAACTTAACCACTAAGATGGAGATTGGAGATCCAGATTTTAATCGCGAAACATCACTACGACCCACTCTCACCTTGTGCGCCAAGGGACCTCGACCTCGAGATTCACCATCACTTGTCCAGAAGAAGGACAATATCCCTTGAGTGCCAAGGTTCGAGCCCTCGTGACGACAAGTCCACAAGGCTTCCCCCTGTTGTTCAGAAAGAGAACAACGTTAGAACAGCCATTGTTCGTTCGAGCCCGTTTACAAGAAACGGTTCTCCCCCCCCCCTCTCTCCCTGTTGTTCAGAAAGAGAACAACGCTAGAACAGCCCTTTTTCTTTCGAGCCTGTTGACAAGAAACGGTTCTCACCCCCCCCCCCTCCCTGTTGTTCAGAGGAGAACAACGTAGAACAGCCATTGTTCTTTTGAGCCCGTTCGCGAAGAAACGGTTCTCACCCTTCCCCCTTGTTGTTCAGAAGAGAACAACATTAGAACAGCCATTTTTCTCGAGCCCGTAGACAAGCGACGGTTCTCACGCCGCCCCCTTTATGTTCAGAAGAGAACAACGTAGAACAGCCATTGTTTTTCAAGCCGTTCGTCAAGAAACGGTTCTCATTCCCCCAAGACGCCACGTCACGATCATTTAATCCACCCCCGCCTTCGGTTGGAACTCGCCAGCGGACCGAAAATTCCTTCACGTCGCCTTCCTCTGCACAACAAGTATAATTACGTAAGCCGGCGTTACCTTTGAGTATTTAACCCTTTTGTCAACCCTATCCTGTGCTTTGAATGGTTTAGCGAACCATCCCATCCCTTTAACTTTATATTTGTTTTACCTTTTTAAATCTATCTTAATCCTCGGATTAGCTAGATTCCCCACGACCCTTTCCATTCTCTGTTTATGTCAATATTTTCCGTTTTGTGTATTGTTGATAGTTATTATTAATAAAACTCTATTTTATTAATGATAGCATTATTATTATCCTTGAGCTCAGTTCCACTTCTTAAGCAAATCGAAGATACATAATATCGGCCAATCTAGACATCCACGCACTCTAAAGATAATTAAAGAAGTTCCCTCAACGAATAGTTATATATGGTATATCGTCGAGATTCCATTCTACGACAAACGTGTAGAAAAGAAATATAGCAGATCGAAGAAGAACGAATTGATGTATATGGAAAACTACATGCAGATTTCTTTTCGCGACATAAGCTGTTGTTGAATGGAGTCTCACTAAAGATAAAGTTATCCAGAGCAACCACAGTCATTTGCACTATTTAGAAAAAAAGACCGATTTCGAAGCTAAAATAGAATTATTAGAGAGTTTCCTTTACCTAAGAAAGGTCCGCCTTTCAGCATCAACTCACCTAGTGATGGAAAATAGGTTGCTTACATCAAACGCTAAGTACCCTATCACACAAGTTCGTATACGAAATTTTACAATTGTGAATGGAATATCAATGAAGAATGTTGATAATATCTTCATGGGAACAATACCTACGGGGATAGTAATTGGCATGGTTGACCATTCGGCATTTTTTAGTAGCTATGATGCATCACCTTTGAATTTAAACCTTATAATGTGAATCGCGTCACTATCTATATAAACGGAAATAAAGTTGAAAGACTATTTGAATAAGACTATTCGGACGATGCAGATCCAAGAGCTTCAAGGGCTTTTTACTCGTTATATAACGGAATAGGGTGTATTGGAGGTGAGCAGAATATTGGAATTATGTATGAAAAGTTTCTAAAGAATAAAAATATTTATTGTCTTAACCTGAATCAGGATATGAGTACTATTTTTCTTGGTGAATGCTCCAATCCTATACAACAATGAACATTATTAATACAGTTACAGTTTAGATCTCCATTAATAGACCCAGTTTCGATGGTTATATATGTATGTAGAGTTTCAGTCTGTTATTGAGATAGATAAGTCTAGAGAGGTAGTAGTTTATTCTTAATAAAATGAATGCAATAGAGATATAGGAACTATTGTATCAAAATTAAACTACAAAGCGAGTTTTTAATGGCTATTTTGCGAGAGACACTAAGTTATGTCAACCTTTAAAACTGCCAGCAGCTTAGAAAATTAATCAGGACAGTAGCCATCTACCTGGTTCGCATTGGATCGCTTTGTTTGTTAACAAAAAAGTTTGTATTAGTTGAGATCCAATGTCCAGGGTTTCAGAATGATGTTAATATTCGTAAAAACTTAGTAAAAATTAATAAAATTATTATCGTCAATCCATTCAGAGTTCAGAGTTACTTTTCAAACTCATGTTCTTGTTTTGTGTCTATTTCGTTCAGCAGATGACAAAGAGTAAATCATATGGATCTTTTATTGCGCAATTTGATTTATATAATGATCAAAGAAACGAAGAAATCATTGTAAAGAATACTTTTAATAGAATTTAAAGAAAAAAAATTGATACTGTACACTCAATAAAATTAATTATTGGAAAATATGCGCCATTATATAATATGGTTAGCATCAATTAAATGTTTTTTCGATTTATTAATCTGTATAAAATGTATGCATATTTGAATTACAGTGTAAAATAAAACATTATAACAACCTTGACTTTTTTTAAACAAGTTACAAAAGCAAAATGACTTACTTTGTAAACGAAGTTGTCAACTGTGAAAGGGTGAAATGTTCAAGGAAGTCAGATGTCTCACCACATGAATTCCATTGATCTTATGTTAATGACTCCATATTCTTATAATTACTTAAAAAGAAGCGATCTTTGAAGATATGTCAAATATGGTCTAGACATTCATAATCTTTAGATTACATGTATTATTTGCTACAATGTATGTGTGAGTGTGTGTGTGTAGACTCTAATTCTTTAAAGAAAAGGTCGCTGAAGCGATCTTTGTTTCCTACTGCCGATGCCATATATGATAAAACGGTCTAGACATTAGTATTCTTTTATTAATACTCCTATATCTAGCATTCGCATCATTAAACATACTAATTATCAGAGGTGGGCGCGATTCGAAAAAATTGAAGTTCGATTCAATTATCCGATTCGGGTGCCAAAAATCTAAGTCCGATTAGAGATTATCCGATTTTATTAAATTTTTTAAATGCGATTTGATATTTTTAAAAGCGATTCAATGTTTTTAAATTGATTTTTAATGTTTCTAAAGGGAATTTAATGCTTTTTTACCCGAAATAAGCTATTTCTAACTAATATATAGAGAAACTAAGCTTTTAAGATAAAAAATAAACATTTTATTTTAATTAAAATATAATATAACAAAAAATTAAACTATACAGTACATATTACACAAAATACACACAGTAATACTAATATATTCTCTCTGAAAAAAAGATAGGGTCAACTAACAACTTTGTTCCATATATACCTCATAATATTTAAAGTTTTCCACTCTACTTTACTGTAAGCCCGCCAGCTTAGTCCTCGGCTTCCTCCTTCACCTCGTGGGCCTTCTTGAGGAGGTGGAGGTTGCCCTTCATGAAGACGAGGGCCTCGAAGTTCGGTGCAGCGAGGGCCGCCCTCTTAGGCCTGAGGAGGTCTGACCCATAGCTGAACACGCGTTCGACCGAGGTGGAACTCGGAAGTGGCGTGTTATACTTGAGGAAGAGTGTTATGCAAGCATCACGGAACTCGTGCGGGAAGCTTGATTTATCGTTACTTCAGGAAACTAATAGGCTGGATATGATCATATGAATACCATTAGAATGAAATAGAAATACTAAATGCAAATATTAATGGTGCAACTTACTGTCGTTGGGGTCGACAATAGCAGGAAAATGAAAACAGAAGGATTACTTTGAAGCGTTCACAAGTGGTGGCAAGGAAGCAGCGCAGCAGCAACTTGATCTCACGAAGACTGGCTCTAAACTGGTGCGGCGCGTCACTTAACCGATATGAGACGCGTACGAAAAACCAAAATTAAACACGTATTATACCTACTTTATACTTGTAAAATATAATCTTTTAATTATATATGATTTAATAATTAATCATGATATTTTACGCATTATATTATAGAAAAAATACGAAAGTGTGAATAGAATAGAATAAAACAAAAAATATTTACTTGCGAAAAATATAGAAAAATTTATTAAAAACTGCTATTGCGAAAAACAAAAACAACGTCGACCTGGATTAATCGCAAATCGCTTTAAATCTTCAGCAGTCCGATTGCGATTATCCGATTCGTTGGAAGGGGGTTAGTCCGATTCGATTATCTGATTAGAAAATGCGAGTCTGATTAATCGGACTTTCGAATCGCACTTCCCACCTCTGTTAATTATTTTCAAAATGAAACGAAAAATCCCCTGCATGTGACCAAGGCTGGTAGCGACCAATGCTAAGAGAAGGGGGGGCGGCATTTTAAACCTAACCTAACCTAATGAATCTGTGTGTATGTAGACTCTAATTCCTTAGAAAGCACCAGTGTGTGTATGTATGTGTGTATAGACTCTAATTACTTCGAAAAAGGGTTACTGACCAAAGTATTGGGGGGTGAGGGGGAAGGAGACTCGGCATTCACCATGATGGTGAGGTGTTGGGGGTGTGTTCAAGGGGGAGGGGGAGACTATGCATTCACAGTAAGGGGGGAAGACACTCGTCATTCACAGTAAGGGGGGTGAACCCTCGGCATTTACCCCGTATTTACTGGACGATGTGATTTTCGGTCTGTTGGTTACCATAGCATCGAGGGTTTTACTGGACGATGTGAGTTTCGGTTTTTTGGTTACCATAGCATTGAGTGGCATTTACTGGATGATGTGAGTTTCGGTCTGTTAGTTACCATAGCATCGAGAGGCATTTACTAGGTATAAATACTAGGGTTATAATAAAATAAACCCTAATTATCGTCAGTCGCCAATTCTCGGTTGAAAAGAGGAAACATAAGAACGCAACTTGTGATCACCCATGAGCAGATTTTTAAAAAAAATAGAAAACGGGATCCAACGAGGGCATCTCTCGCAGAAAGTTTGTAATGGGAGATGTATAATGAAAGTGCTGAAGGCTGATAAAATAAAATTGTGCAGAAGATATACATATAAACCCAGGTTCACTACAAGTATACTGGTAGGGATGGGGGGCGTAATACTCCTAATGTCAACTGCATGTGGTCATGTTACACCTGATAACTCCTTGCAGGAAGTTGAAAGACTCCTACGGATTTCCGATTGGATAAAGTAAGATTGAGTAATTAAAATTACGCCTATATAAATGTCCTAGAGGAAAGATGAAAAATTAATTCAAAGAACTTTTGAACAGTATTCAGTTTCTTGTCAAGGATGAGAATTAACTAAGCTTCGAAACTCCTTGGAATTCGCTTTTCACTTTTCCTCTGGAATATTTTTTTTCCATTTATTGCACCCATCACGTGCTATGTTTTGTTTCACATATATATCTACACATATGATTAATTGAATGAGTTTTAATTGGTAATATACCCACCTTAACCATCTGTTTAAATGAGCCTAAGATACCTAAAAAGCTCTTATGGCCTCTATCCTGAAGAAAAACAAAAGAACAAAAAAAAAGAAAAAGAAAACTAGAAAGGATTTGCAAGGTATCAATCTCCGATGACGTAATGGATCCAAACTCCAATTTCTTTCATTAATCTACGTTGAGGGATAACTCGCCCAAACTGAAAAAAATATTCTCTTAACTGACTAAATTTAGATCGAACGAATCTAAACTCTAATCTACCTTGTATGCGTTCAAATTATATATTGTCTAAGCCTTTGAACATTCACTACTAGTGAATAAATGGAGAATTTCTCACACCTTAAACGAAATCATTAAACTTTAATGAAGCAAGGTATTAGTAAGGTAAACTGCAATGCGACTGTATTCAATAAATCAATCTAACAGACCTTAAAAGAAGTGTATCATTTGGATATATATATATATATATATATATATATATATATATATATATATATATATATATATATATATATATATATATATATATATTATATATATATATATATATATATATATATATATATATATATATATATATATAAATATCGTGTTTCTAACTTCATACTGACGGGTAAACGATCCTGAATCCGCTGAAGGTAAAAGGGACGGTTTAAATAAACAATTCAGTTCTTTTTAGGACTGGAAGGTTGGTCTATTTAATACATCACTGTCTTGACATGGATGAGGATCGCCTTACAGTGTGGCGATATAGTGTGAAGAAGGCTAATCATTGCTATACTAACTTCTGGCAAAATAATGGTTTAAAAAAGATACACTAACTTATTTTGAGGCTAGCGTCATTGGTTGCACAATCTAGGTTTTCACCGAAATCACTAAGGAGAGTGTAGAGGAATATTAATTTAATCAGAATATGTGCTATAACCAACCAGAAACAAAATGAATGGTACATTAAACACAAAAGGTTAAACATATGAATCAATACCATACACAAAGGAATAGTATCACCAGTCTGGGTGGTGAAAAGTACTGGGTACAATTTGTAAACCAGACACAGATCTAATACACGATAAAAAAAAATTAGCAATGCTGGATCTAAGCGATCTAAATCCCTCATAGTTCCAAAAGTATCATTAGCTAATGAGACTTTCAAGTAAATATCTAAAATGCAGAAAAATTGCCACAAACCGGTTTAGATAATTGAGAAACTCACATGCGAAATAATATCCTTCACACTTTGACATAATATTACTAATTAAAACACTACACTCTTTCAGAAGATTTTAAAATTAAAACCACACGCTTTGGCGCACTTTTAATAATTAAACGGTAAAACTTTGTCACGATTCAAATAATTAAACTCAAACCCTTATTCCAAATTAAAACCTCACAGTTTGTCAAACTATTCCGAAGTAAAATCCCGCACCTTGTCAAACTATTCCAAATAAAAAAACACCACGCTTTCCACTCTTCCAAATTAAAATCCTACACTTAGTAACACTCTTCCGTATTAAAATACAACGCTTTATCACACTATTCTAAATTAAAACCCCATACTTTGTCACAATTTTTCGACTTAAAACTCCACGCTTTATCAGACTATTCCAAAGTAAAACCGCAAGCTTTATCAAACTATTCCAAATTAAAACGACACACTTTGTCAGACTAATGCAAATTAAACTCCCACTTTTTCTCAAACTATTCCAAATTAAAACCATACACCTAGTCACACAATTCCAAATTAAACGCCCCAAATTTGTCACTATTCCAAAAAATGAAACTCGCATAAATTCAAAATCAAAACCACACTTTTTTTTCACACTCTTACATATTAACCCCAGCGCTTTGTCACATTATCTAAATTGAATCCACACGTTGTTAGACTATTCCAAATTAAAATTCTACGATGTGACACTATTCAATATTAAAACTTCACACTTTGTCTGATTAGTCAAACTTAAATCCCGACGCTGCGTCTCACTCTTTTTCATATTAAAACCACAGGCTTTGTCGCAGTAGTCAAATTAAAAACCCAGGCTTTGTAACACTATTCCAAATTAAAATTATACTTTTTTGTAACACTATTTCAAATTAAGACTCCACGCTTTTTAATACTATTCTAAATGAAAACCCCCACGCTTTATTTTTATTATTTCTAATCAAAACCAAAACTTTATCACAATCTTCAAAATTAAAACCCTAGGCTTTTTTAAACTATTCCATATGAAAACCCAACGTTTTGTCACACTATTCGAAATTAAAACCACACACTTTTCACAATATTGGCAACAAAAAAGTTCACGCTTTAACAAATTAATCAAAATTTGAACCCTACTCTTTATGAAACTATTCCAAATAAAAACCCCAGGCTTTACTCATTATTCCAAATTAAATCTGCACGCTTTAACATAATATTCCAAATTAAAACCCGAAACTTTTTCTCTCAATTCCAAATTTAAACGCTACGCTTATGCACATTATTCTAAATTAAAATCCCACGATTTATTACATTATCGCCAATTAAAAAAAAACATGCATTTTAACACTAATCTTAATTAAAAACCCATGCATTTTAACACTAATCTTAATTAAAAACCCATGCATTTTAACGCTAATCTTAATTAAAAACCCATGCATTTTAACACTATTCTTAATTAAAATCCCACTATTTATTACATTATTGCCAATTAAACTCATACTCTTTAACACTAACCTGTATTAAAACACCATGATTTGTTAACTATTCCAAATTCAATCCTCACGCTTTGTCAACTATTTCAAATAAACCCTCACGCTTTGTCAATTATTCCAAATTAAAATCTCACGCTCTGTCAACTATTCCAAATTAAACCCCCAAGCTTTGTCAACTATTCTAAATTAAAACATCACGCTTTGTCTACTATTCCAAATCAAACCCTCACGCTTTGTCAAATATTCCAAATTAAAACCCAATATTTATCAACTATTCTAAATTAAAACCTCACTCTTTGTCACTATTATTAATTAAACCCCCATGCTTTGTCAACTATTCCAAATTAAAAACCCATGCTTTCTCAAACATTCCAAATTAAAACCTCACGCAATGTCACTATTCTAAATTAAAACCGCACGCTTTGTCAACTATTCCAAATCAAAACCTCACGCTTTGGCAACTATTTAAAATAAACCCTCACGCTTTGTCAACTATTCCAAATTAAAACCCCACGCTTTGTCAAACATTCCAAATTAAAACCTTACGCTCTGTCACTATTCTAAATTAAAACCACACGCTTTAGGCAACTATTTCAAATCAAAACGTCACGCTTTGTCAACTATTCCAAATTAAAACCCCACGCTTTGTCAAATAGTCCAAATTAAAACCTCACGTTTTGTCAAATATTTCCAATTAAAACCCCATTCTTTATCAACTATTCTAAATTAAAGCCCCACGCTTTGTCAACTATTTCAAATTAAAAACCCAAGCTTTGTAAAACATTCAAAATTAAAACCTCACGCTCTGTCACTATTCTAAATTAAAACCACACGCTTTTTCAACTATTCCATATCAAAACCTCACGCTTTGTCACTATTCTAAATTAAACCCCAACGCTTTGTCAATTATTCTAAATAAAAATCTCACGCTCTGTCAACTATTCCAAATTAAACCCCTAAACTTTGTCAACTATTCTAAATTAGAACACCATGCTTTTCTACTATTCCAAATTAAAACCTCATGCTTTGTCAACTATTTTAAATTAAAACATCACGCTTTTTTTCTACTATTTCAAATCAAACCCTTACGCTTTGTCAAATATTCCAAAATTAAAACCCAATATTTAGCAACTTTTCTAAATTAAAACCTCACGCTTTGTCACTATTTTAAATTAAACTCCCACGCTTTGTCAACTATTCCCAATTAAAAACACACGCTTCCTCAAACATCCAAATTAAAACCTCAAGCTATGTCACTATTCTAAATTAAAACCACACACTTTGTCAACTATTCCAAATTAAAACCCCACGCTTTGTCAAACATTCAAAATTAAAACCTTACGCTCTGTCACTATTCTAAATTAAAACAACACGCTTTAGAAACTATTTTAAATCAAAACCTCACTCCTTGTCAACTTTTCAAAAATTCAAACCCCACGCTTTGTCAAATATCAAACTTAAAACCTCACGCTGTGCCACTTTTCTTAATTAAAACATCACGCTTTGTCAACTATTCCAATTTAAAACCCCACGCTTTCTCAAACATTCCAAATTAAGACCTCACTCTCCGTCACTATTCTAAATTAAAACCACACGCTTTTTCAACTATTCCAAATCAAAACCTCACGCTTTGTCAAACATTTAAAATTAAAACCTCACACTCTGTCACTATTCAAAATTAAAACCTCATGCTTTCTCAACTATTCTTAATTAAAACCCAAGCTTTCTCAAACATTACAAATAAAAACCTCACACTCTGTCACTATTCTAAATTAAAACCACCGCTTTGTCAACTGTTCTAAATCAAAACCTCACGCTTTGTCATATATTCCAAATTAAAACCCCATTCTTTATCAACTATTCAAATTAAAACCTCACACTTTTTCACTATTCTAAATTAAACCCAAAAGCTTTGTCAACTATTCCAAATTAGAACCCCACGCTTTGTCAAACATTCCAAATTAAAACCTCACTCTCAGTCACTATTCTAAATTAAAACCACACGATTTGTCAACTATTCCAAATCAAAACCTCAAGCTTTGTCAACTATTCCAAATTAAAACCCTACGCTTCGTCAAAGAGTCTAAATTTAACCCTCATGCTTTTCAAATATTTCCAATTAAAACCCCATTCTTTATCAACTATTCTAAATTAAAACTTAACGCTTGATCACTATTATAAATTAAATCCCCACGCTTTGTCAACTATTTTAAATTAAAAACCCACGCTTTGTCAAACATTTCATATTAAAACCTCACGCTCTGTCACTATTCTAAATTAAAATCACACGCTTTGTTAACTATTCCATATCAAAACCTCACGCTTTGTCACTATTCTAAATTAAACCCCAAAGCTTTGTCAATTATTCCAAATGAAAATCTCACGCTCTGTGAACTATTCCCCCCAAAACCCCTAAGCTTTGTCTCGCGTAAATAAATTAGAACACCACCCTTTGTCTACTATTCCAAATTAAAACCTCACGCTTTGTCAACTATTCTAAATTAAAACATCACGCTTTGTCTACTATTCCAAATTAAAACCCAATATTTATCAACTATTCTAAATTAAAACCTCATGCTTTTTCACAATTATAAATTCAACCCCCAAGCTTTGTCAACTATTCCAAATTAAAAACCCACGATTTCTTAAACAATCGAAATTAAAACCTAAAGCTATGTCACTATTCTAAATTTAAACGACACGCTTTGTTAACTATTCCAAATTAAAACCCCACACTTTGTCAAACATTCAAAATTAAAACTTACGCTCTGTCACTATTCTAAATTAAAACCACACATTTTGACAACTATTTCAAATCAAAACCTCACGCTTTGCCAACTATTCCAAATTAAAAAACCCACGCTTTGTCAAACATTCCAAATTGAAAACTCACACTGTGTCACCATTATAAATTAAAACCTCACGCTTATTCAAACATTCCAAATTAAAACCCAACGCGGCCTCAAACATTCCAAATTAAAACCTCAGACTCTTTCACTATTCTAAATTAAAACCACACGCTTTGTCAACTATTCCAAATCCAAACCTCACGCTTTGTCAAATATTTTAAATTTAAATCCCATTCTTTATCAACTATTCGAAATTAAAACCTCACGCTTTGTCAACTATTCCAAATTAAATACCCAGGCTTTTTTAAACATTACAATTTAAGACCTCACGCTCTGTCACTATTCTAAATTAAAACCTTACGCTTTGTCAACTATTACAAATTAAAACCCCACGCTTTGTCAAACATTCCAAATTAAGACCTCACGCTTTTTCATTATTCTAAATTAAAACCTCACGCTTTGTCAACTATTCTAAATTAAAAACCCACGCTTTGTCAAACATTCCAAATTAAGACCTCATGCTCTGTCACTATTCTAAATTAAAACCTCACGCTTTGTCAAACATTCAGAATTAAATCCTTACGCTCTGTCACTATACTAAATTAAGACCTCGCGCTTTGTCACTATTCTAAATTAAAACCTCACGCTTTTTCAACTATTCCAAATTAAAAACCCACGCTTTGTCAAACATTCCAAATTAAGACCTCATGCTCGTCACTATTTTTAAATTAAAACCTTACACTTTGTCAACTATTCCAAATTAAAAACCTATGCTTTGTCAACCATTCCAAATTAAGAACTCACGCTCTGTCATTATTCTAAATTAAAACCCTACGCTTTGGCAACTATTCCAAATTAAAACCTCACGCTATGTCACTATTCAGATTGATTATGTGCGATCGAGAAGGGTTCTCAGTAAAGAAGACGTGTTCTTTTGCTCTAACATTAAACTTTAATCGGCACGCGAAGTTCAGGGCAAATTGAAGGATTATGAGTTTAAAAATAATCATAAAGCTTAACATTTGCTAATGAAAAACATTTTTATTACCAATTAAAATGTAATAAAAAACAAACATTCTAAATAATCTGAACTACTTACGTACACCACAAGTACTCTTTCTTTAATTTTATTTTGTATCAACTGAAAGTGAAAAAATAAATAAAATCGTCTGCAGGTTCACGAATTCCCCCAAGTTGTTTTAACTCCAAACAAAACCCCGTTTTGCCGAACTGCACTTTCCACTAATGGTAAGGGCTTGGTAAAACCCTTATTTTAAATAGTAAACAATCACCCCTTATCACATAACGAAAAGGGATGTTTTTGTTGAGTGTAACTTTATTTTCCGCTAAGTATAAGCAAAGCACATCTGAACCACCTGTTCTGATGAAGCTTCAATGAAAAAGTTCTCAATTTCTCCCTAACCGTCCTAACTTCATCGAAATTGGTAGGACAAATTGAGAGGAAAAATGACCACTAATTTCTTAAATACTTTTGAAAGTATCTTCCAAAATATCACTTAAAAAAAAATCGCCCATAAACTAAATATTGGCCTTCCATTGCTAACTGGACACTTCATTAGATTAGTATTTTTGCCTTCATTACTCCAGACTTCACTAAGGCAACTGCCCTCTCGTTGGTTCACAATCTTCCACTCTTCCGCCCCTCCTGGTTCGAGGGTCGTTACTTCCATGTAACTCCTTTGCTTCGCGATCCACACTGGCTCCCCATTCGTTACATATAAATCCTTAAATACCACTTCTCCCTCCAACCTGTCCTCGTCAAAGAATCTATCCAAGCTCTAAGAACTCCGCGCTCTGGTTTTTCACCCCTACTGAATGTTCCTTTATATGTTTAGTCTATATTTGCTCCCAGGACGTGGAATTACCTGCCGGGTAGTATACGCTCATCCCCCTCCATTGGTACCTCCAATTGCACCTTAAAGACGCGTCTCTTCTCTCTAGCATTTCCTATGGCCTTCAAAAAAATTCTTCTTATTATTATTCATAATATTCTTCTCATTCTTGTTCTTTTTCTTCCTGGAATTATTATTATTATTGGAATTATTATTATCATTATTATTATTATTGGAATTCCTATTATTATTATTATTGAAATCATAAAAAATAAAATCTTTTAGAAGTCATCTAATTTTTTCATTTTATTTAGGACATTTTTTTTCTTCTGAATCTGATTTTTGTTAATATTTATCATCTTAAATAGAGTTCTAGATGAAAAAAACAGTTTTCTAACTAAATTTATTAATTAAATATTCAAAAAATTGATTATTGTACATTGAATTTAGACATTAATACAAGTAAGTACATGCAAATTGGATATTTGGTCATCATTGTTCATAATTCAGGGCATGAAATTTCGTTTCTTTGAAATCTTAGATTGCTCAACAGTAGGGAAGTCTCACTTCAGAGTCCAACACTAATCTGCCATTATGGCTGCATCCCAGCGTCTCTGATATCTGGTCTCCATCTCTTCCAAGTCTTGATGAAATCTCTTCTCCAGCTCGTCGCTCATTGATCCCAGATTCTAAGGAAAGCGATCCATATGTGAGAATAAGAAATGCATTTTTGATGCTCAAGTTGCATTCGAGGTTTCTGAAGCATTCATTATATTGGATACAAATTATGAGTGGTTCCTGGCCTTCTTGTTGACAAGAAAATTCTTCATGACCAGAATAAAAATCTTCCACGCTTCCAGTTCTACTTAGTTCATTAGGTTTTCAAACTCTGGATCTCTGATAAGCCGATGGAGTTGAGGACCAACATTATGCCAGCTTTCAATTTGTTCCTGGTCAATCCTTGGAAAGTATGGCACAAGTAAGTGAAGTAGTTACCATCCTTGCTTATACCTTTGTTGAACTGTTTGATCAAGCCGAGTTTTATGTGCAACAATGGTAAAAGTATCCTGTATCTGTCCACCAGATGGTTGTGGATGAGACCGCGTCCTTGGTCATTTAACTTCTTTGGGGAAAAAAAATATTTGAAGCATCATCGTTAAAAAAAAACTTCTCTTCTTGATTTTCTTCAACGCTAGAGGAATCTTTGTCCCTAATCTCAAAAAGTTCTACAAAGACAGTTACTGGAATTTCGTCACAATGAGCTAAAATAAAAGGTGCTGATTGAAATTTAGGATACTTGAGGATACCCAGGATTTTTCTGTTGATTGATTCCAATCAATAACGCAGAAGTAGTAGTCAGTTCCATGGTTTGTTGACTATGTCCAAATCATGGGTATTCCTAATTTCAGACAACTCTTCTTGTCCTTGGTCTAACGATGCAGATACTCGGTGCATGTTTTGTATATCTTCTGTAGCGCCCAAGCTTTATGCTTCTTCCCAGGTTTCATCCCCAAATAAGCAAGGTATGCACGCTTTATGAAACTTGTGAGTGGGTTCCTGTTAGGATCAATGGTGCATTCGCCGTAGATGTAGAGGAATACATCTAGCTTATTTTTGCAAGATATTTTGGCCGAATCCATTCCATTCATCTGGACAAGAAAAATACCAATTAGTCAGAAATTGCCTAACGTAAACTCTCCAGGATTCGTTTATATAAAGTAATAAAAATTTTTTGGCATCATATACCAGGATGTCCAAAAGCTCTTCTACACTTCGGGTTATTTTAATCTTACGAGGGGTTTAGGTATGTGATAGAAAAGGTGCCAGAAAGTGACATTAAAACTTCTTTTCCATTGTGTGCAGGTTTGTCGATAAAGAAGCAGAAAGAATCGAGATCTCTGCTCTCCTGCACACGGGCCACAATAAGTCTAACATCGCCAACGGGCTTAGTGTCAGCCGGATGACCGTCTACAAAGTCGAGGAGAGGCTTAAGAACGGGGAAAACCTCAAAGATCGACCTCGTTCAGTCAGATCTCAACTTGTAAAACGTTTTGAGCTTTGAAAGTGCTCCGAAGCTCAAAATAACTGCTCTCGCGAAGAATATCTCGATGTCCACGGTGTCCCGGGCCATTAAGGACGATGACAGCAAGACGTTGAGGTGCGAGAACAACGTCTGGATCACTGTCGTCGCCTTTTCAACCAATTGAAGAGTCATGGTAAAGGAATTGTCTTTTTTTCCTGATGAAAAAGCTCCAAAGTGGATCAGGTCATTAACAACCAGTAAGCTTCAGTCACAACTTCGTGGTCCGGGACGTATCCATGAGCAAGCACCCGACCTCCTTGATGATGTTCGACATCGTGGCTTCGAATGGCGAGAGGATATCACCGGTGTGGTTTGTGACCAGTTACAAGTTCACAGCAGCTGATTGTAGGGGCATCTTGACCACGAAAGTTCTGTTCTGGGTGAATGTGCCCGGGCTCTCACGGCCAAGAACGTGCAAGAATGGTTGGGACCGAATATGAACTTCTGGCCGAAGGACTTTTGGCCAACGTAGTCAACAAATCTCAAGCCCCTCGACTACACCCTAAGGCCGCATGTCGAGGGTAAGTCCTGCGAGGCCCGTCACAAACAACGTTAACGAGGTGAAGTCTTCCGTCAACCGCGTATGGGCAAGCATGAAGAAGGACTTCATCCGCGGTGCGGGCGCAGCATTATGGTCTCGCCCCCAAGGCTGGCCAGAGTGATCAATATTACAATGTAAAAACATATTTACTTTTTAAACCAATAAAAACCTGTCTAACTGCATCAAAACCATTATAGTGTCATTTGCTGAGAACGCCGGACGAGTGGGACAGGACATTTGCAATACCCAGTAAATAGAAAATACCGGACGAGTGGGACAGGACATTTGCAATACCCGGTAAATAGAAAATACCGGACGAGTGGGACAGGACATTTGCAATACCCGGTAAATAGAAAATACCGGACGAGTGGGACAGGACATTTGCAATACCCGGTAAATAGAAAATACCAGACGAGTGGCACAGGACATTTGCAATCCCCGCCAAATAGAAAATACCGTAAAAACCCACGGAAAACATCATGTGGTAATAAATCAAAAAGTTGACCAGATTGAGCAAAGCCAATGTAATTTCTGGATTCAGTGCATCAAACTTGTCCTAAATCAGCTAAAAATATATTATACAATAAATTTGGTGTTGGATAGTGTTATTATTTGAATTATTAGAATTAGTATTGTTATTATTAGAATTATCGTTATTATTATTATTAAAAGAATTGTTATTATTATTAGATGTATTATTGTTTTTATTATTATTATTATTAATTTTATTATTATCACTATTATTATGATCATTATGTTAAGCGCCTTGAACAAAGAAAGTAATTATAGCATAGTTAGATGAAACGAAGAGCCCGCCTCTCACTTTCATACTTAAGGAAAAAACACATTTACATAAAATTAGATAGACAGGTAGATCGATAGATAATAGATAAAGGCATACAAATTAAATGCTCAGTAGTTCACAAAGTTTTCATTTTGTTATCAAAGCTCAGCTGTTCTTTATCTCAGTCTATCATATGGGCCAAAACTTTGTAATTGATTTTTCGACTGTAAATGATACCACAGCAAAATTCGCATTTAGGCATTAAAATAACACTGCTCAAAAGCTTAGATGTTCTATAAATCAAATCCTATCATGTGTATGAATTTTACTAATTCATTTTTCCACCTGGATATTTCTGCCAAAATTTGCCTTGTAAGCAAATCGAACCAAAACACTTCTGAGAAAATATTTGCTTAGGAATATGTTATACGAAAAGAAATCCTTTTCTGTTCGCCGGTACCACCCACTTCTAAGATGGGTTAGGGAAAATTGTATGCCCGCTCACTGGTCGTAAAAGTAGCAAATAAACAGACATTGTTGGAAAGTGACCTGCCCTTCTTAGGTTAGTATTGGCAGATCCACTTAAAAAACCTGTGAAAACTCCTCCCACGTAATATAGGATTGGAAGACTTCCATTAAATTAGGCAATAGCTCCTGCTAGGTAGTATCCTATTAGCAAACCCCTTTGGAGGTGAGTACCCACCTTCTCTCATATAAAACCCTTGTAACCTTAGATCAGCAGACATTCTGAGCAAATCTTGTGTTTTGAATAAAGCTCCTTTTGCTCTCCACCACTGCGTCGTACCGGGTTTCGAAGACGGGCAAGCAAATTAAGTTGAATTGCTTGTGTCACGCGCCCTCATTCTACAATCGAACCCCTTGCAAGAATCATCCTTCAACGTCAGGTTGCACCATATACCAAACTACCAGGCAGTCCTTTGTCGCCAAGAAAGATTCCGTTGCGCCGATTACCTGATCACCTTGACTTTGTGCCCCATCTACCGACTGAGGGTCTTTGGCGCCATAGCCATAGTTACAAGGTCTGAAAGGGGCACAAACAAATCGAATAATTAGTGGAAGTAATAGTAGTAGTATTGGAATTATCCATTTTAAATGGTATTTTTTATATTATTGCTAATGTTAATATCTAAAATCGATGCGTAAATACACATTTATGTCATCCTACAAATTATCACTGCAAACACTAATTTAAAATAAAGTTGTGTCAATATCGCTTTACATTATATGAAAATGATAGTAAATACCATTTACATGATTATTTATAAATATTATTAATGGAATTATAAGTATTTCTTTACTTTTGTTTAATTGGAATCATTTTCCAGATCGAATTCTTGAAGTATAGGAAAAAATCTTTCTCAATGGATTTTGTATGGAATATAATTGCTGGTGATTTAACGTACATTTACTTATATCATTCTAATATACACATTTTCTAAGGGCTAAAATTAATTAAAGTAAACTATTTCTTAAAGATGCTGATACCTCCTGATTCACAATTTCACGTTTCTGTTTCCTTGTTTACGCCTTTTGTGCAAGACTCAAATGCAATGATTTCATAATAAAGAGGAAATGCAAAAAAATATAAGCCTTATGAATAAGATCATAAGGCTTTCATTTCCTTCTCTCATTACACTGGTCTGCGTCAAAAATGTTCCTAAGGGTTTCATAGGTGATTCTTAATGGAATTTGTCTCCTAAATCCAAATCAAGCATTCATATTGCTCAATCAGGTCTAGTTTTTAAGATACAGACCAAGCTCCCTAGATGGTGTTAGAGAGCTCAATCTCTAGCTGACCGCGAGCTTGAGTGGTTGTGTGTTGCTTGCTCACTCTCCAACTAAGTGTTGGTTTTTTAATCCATGACTTTTCTCATCTATGAACAGTGTTTAAAGTGTATTTCTAAAACTTTATTTATCTTTTTGAATTTTTTTGCAGGCAAATACATTAGCAAAACTCCTTATATTTCATAAAAAATGAATAGAAAGTGTAAAAACAGTCCTGATAGATTTTGTTTTGTTTGTGGAAAGGTAACTTTTAGTGACCAGCAATGCACTATAACGCCGTTAGTAAAGTTCCTTTACAATGCATATTTTGGAATAAAGCTAGGTGATCAAGACAAAAACTTTGCTCTACATATGTGCTGCAAAGCCTGTGTCATAGCCTTAGTACGCTAGAGTGAGGGCAAAACGAACTGTTTGTCATTTGGTGTACCTATGGTGTGGAGAGAAGGCAAGGACCACATTACAGACTGCTATTTTTGCAGGACAAATCTTAAAGATGAGATAATTACTTTAACAATATAGTCCTTGACAAATCTAGAAATGTTTATACAAATCTTTTGGTAGCCTATTAAAATTGTAATTGTGTATAAAAATAGTGTATTATGCTGGTAGAAAAATTGTGGTTAAATTGTATATAAAAATTGATTGTATTTAAAAATTGTAAATTTACCTAGGTATGAAAAATGTGTATAAAAATGTGGAAACGAGGGTCGAGTGAATTAAAAGTATGTAAATTAAGTATGCGAAACTTTTTTTCAGGTGTCAATAAGAAGAACAAACACACTGTAGTCTATCCTGATGTTCCTTCTGCCATTAAACCACAACCACATGGTCCAGGAGTTCCAGTTCCTTCTCCACCTAAAAATACTGAGCTACAAGACAATATAGAAGATATAGAAGTGGATGACACTGACACTTTAGTGACATATCAGCCTACGTCTACAATGACTTTGCCAAGACCACTCACTCAAGGTCAATTAAATGACTTGACTAGAGATCTTGGTCTTTCTAAAGAGAACGCACAACTTCTTGCATCCCGTCTTAGTGAGAGCAACCTCCTCTCTCAAGAAACTACATACTTTTGGTTCAGAAATAGAGACGAAGAGTTTCGAAAGTTCTTGGCAGTTGATTCTTGCAGCTCTTTGGTGTATTGCAATGATCTAAAAGGTTTAATTGAGGTACTTGGAGTTCCTTACCAACCAAGTGAATGGAGGCTCTTTATTGATTCTTCTAGCAGAAGTTTGAAGGCAGTAGTCTTAAATATTGGCAATAAAATGGCATCTGTACCTATTGGCCATTCAGTTCAGTTAACAGAAAGCTACGAAAATATGAAAGTATTGATTAATACAATCAAGTACTCTAACCAGAACTGGTTAATATGTGGTTATCTCAAGGTAAGATATATTTTACTTTATTGATCTTGTTAAATATTTCAAGGAATGTTTGTTTCTAAATACCAATGACAAAAGGATATTATACACATATTAGTTTCTCCCTACCCCTAATAAACTTAGTGAAAATTGCCTATGCAAAAAATAGAAGTTTTTAGAAACCATGTACATCAATATGCATCAATATGTTTCCTTTCAGGTTGTGTGCCTTCTTCTTGCGATGCAAGGAGGCTACACAAAATATCCATGCTTCATGTGCTTATGGGATAGCCGGGAGGATAGTCTTCACTATAAGCAAAAAGACTGGCCATCTCGAGAGACATTCCAAATTGGCTGCCACAATGTGGTAGCTCAACCTCTAGTCCCTCCCAAAAATGTTTTACTGCCTTCTATTCATATAAAGCTTGGCCTGATGAAGAACTTTGTCTTTGCACTGAATAAAGAAGGCCAAGCTTTTAAGTATCTACTGCAAAAATTCCCACAGATCAGGGATGCCAAGCTCCATTCAGGCATATTTGATGGTCCCCAAATTAGAACTCTGTTAAAGGACAAGCATTTTTACACCAATATGGAAGCCAGTGAAAAAAAAGCATGCAATCGATGGTTTTTTGGGAAATAAAAGAAGCTCAGAATATATCTCACATGTAAATGAGCTTATGAAAAGCTTCGAAAAAATGGGAGCTCGCATGTCGATAAAAATGCATTTTATCCAGTCACATCTTGACTATTTTCCGGCAAACTGTGGAGATTATAGCGAGGAACAAGCAGAAAGATTTCACCAAGACATAAAGACGATGGAGACAAGATATCAAGGACGCTGGGACATCAACATGTTAGCTGACTATTGCTGGTGCCTTAAACGCGACGAACCAACATCGCTTCACAAGCGGAAGTCATCAAGGACTTCTTTTCTTGGAAAATAGTTTCTTTGCACTCCTGGGTAAGCTCATAAGTAGTCTGTAAGTTTAAAATTAATTTAAAGAAAGTCCAATTGAGTCGGTATTTTTTTATTACAAGTAATTGTAATTTATTAAATAACTTTTATATAAATAAGGGATTTTTTCAAAAATGTCCCTTTTCTAAAAACAGTACTGCACTGTATCTCAAAATCCAGACCTGATTGAGCAAAATGAATGTCATATTTCAATTTAGGAAAACAATTTCGTTAGGAATCACTACAGAAAACCTCAGGAACAGAAACTTTTTTCAAACGCAGGCCTGTGTTATCGGTCTGCAGTTTAGCAAGTTGTGAGGTTAACGACTTAACTGCTGACTCAAACGTTAATCTTACAAAATACCTCAACTCGATTATCGCTCTGTGCATCCTCTTAGCTACAAGCTACCCTCCTCTTCCAATCTCTTGGATATCATTTAAACTTCTCAACCAGCAGGCGTCCTTGCTTCCATTGGCGTTGAATCTCTTTTACAAGTGTTCTTGCGGATGAAACCATCGAATTCATAATTAATGCTATTTACCACACCGAAGGCTTCACACCTCTGACCATCCCTGAAGACATATTGCGTCAGGTCCTCCAAGTAAGTACAAAATAGTCCCGTTCTACGGTCCTGACGGGAAAATGTACGTCAAATGGCCTAGCGATGGGGTCACCCATTTGCGTTCTATTTTATAACTTTTACATGTGTGTGGTCGAGAACAAGATATTCAAAAACAATATAGCACCCAAACCTCCCATCTACGCGTGCTATACTGACGATATAATTTTGGATAAAGAGCCATGAGCGGGTTAACTCTCTAGTGCAGACTTTCAAGAACAACTCATGTTTAAAGTTCCCCCACGAAACGGAAAATCAAGCATCCCTTCCTTTCCGCGATATTATCATTAGTTCCCATGAGTATAAATTCACGACCTAAGTATATTTTAAGCCTATATAAACTTAGACCTCTGTTAAACAGCATCAATGAATGTCCTGAAGGCTATAAAAGATCCGTTATTAATTTCCTAGTAAATAAGGCATTTTCTCATTCCTCCTCATGGACTGTTGTAGATCTTTAATTGAAGAGGGTTTTCCACATTCTGGTTAACAACAACTACACACAGGAATCTATTGATGCTGTTAGAAAGAGGAAAAAGAACTTGACCACTGGTTCTGGTGGTCGATCAACACCGAAGACAAAGACAATAGAGATATATTATAAGTCTACTATGAATACAAGCTATCGCAGAGACTAAAAGGCTCTCCTAATACACATTTAAACATAAAAATATATTAGAATACGAAGAAGACCAGTAATTGTATTATGAAGAACTGTTGCCTCCTTCCAACTGGTGAACTCCAGGAAACTAACGTCGAATACAGTATTCAACCAACATTTTTTTGCACTTTAATTTTACTTAATTGTGATTGGTCAATTTGGTAGCGTTTATGTTTGCGCAAAAAGCAGATAACGTTAATTTGCACTTAAAATTTCCTTCTCTGCCATTGGGCCATTTTTTTAGCACTTATGTTCGGGAAGAAAACAGCTAACGTTACTTTGCACTTAGAATTTTCTTTCTCTGTGATTGGTCCCTTTTTTAGAGCTTATGTATATGCATAACCTATATAAAGTGCAGCATCTCGTAAATCTGCTCATTTATTCTGATTTCAGTAATTGCTTTCGGCTGCAAAGACTTTGCTTCTGGTAACAGAAGCAAAGCGCAAAGAAAATCTTACTGCAACCAACTTCTTATACCATAACTGCGAATCGTAAGTGAAGTGAAGACCCGGATTTCAAGATCGTCGTTTGGGTCCAGCTACCTAAAGTTCCTCCACATGTAGCTGCTCAAAGATCGATTACACTAGCAAACAAATTTTAACTTTGTCTCTGCTACTTGGGTAATTACTGTTGTACCTAACTAAATTTGGTGCGCCGATTCCAAATCTGTGCTCAGATTTGTCCTAGCATGTAAGGTTCCTGAGCTATGCAACTGGCGAAATGACTCACTTTGTCATTTTGGATCAATTAATGATATAATTATTACGAGTTTGAGAAGAATGAGACATTTCTGGGCAAAGGTTTTGAATCGGGGCACCCTATTTGGCATTATGTACGTCCTTTTGCAGACCCAGACAAGATATGTATTACATATAAAAGAGGTAGTACTCACCTAACTATAATTTCTTCAAAAATGTTTGAAACTCTTGCTCTTGCGCTTGTACGTGGATATAGGATCCTACCATTGTAGGAACCAGCAGTAGTCACCCATCATGTTCTGCACTACATGGACAAATGAATCCCATGCTGCGAACTCAAGTGGAGTTAGTTTATTTCTGAACTCCCTGTCACGTATCAATTATCTTATCTCCGGCCCTACAATAATGCCAGCTTTAAGTTTAGCATCGGTTTTCTTTGCACCAAATTTCTCTTTGAGATACTGGAATCCATCACAATCATGGGCCATTGCTTTCAAAAAATTCGTGATAAGGCCAAGTTTAATATGAAGTGGTGGAAAGTAGATCTTCTGTGGATGTACCAAAGGCATGTGCTTCCTTAGCAATTTGGATTTTTGGTGTAGAACAGCATCATTTCGACATAGGTCAAACTGAATACGCAAAGCTCTGCGTCGAAATCACACACACTCACCAGTCTTGATAACCATTTGAACAGCTAACGTAGGTGTAAACCGGCACAAATAATGATGGGCACCTGAAAGAAAAAAAAAGACATAAAAAGAATTAAAGAGAAAAGCGGTAATTTATTAGCTCCACGAAGACATTAAAAACATTAAGGAAAAATGCTCCATGAATACATCATTACCCCTACCTAACATCACAAGCCCCATAGTAATGGACTTATAAAATATGAGGGGGTTTTGCCGGAGCATATAAATGACAAGGACTGGTGCAAGAATATTAAGAGTAACAAAAATTAATACATAAAACTACAGAATTTTAAAGACTTATACAAACAAGGTGATTTAGGATTACAAGGATTTCTACAACAAGACTGAAAATAACAAATACATACCAAAATCCAAATAATGATAACGACTTCTACAAACAAGATTCAGGATCACAAGGATTGCTACAACAGGACTTAGAATAACAAATACATGCTAAAACACAAACAAGATTCAGGACTACAAGGACTTCTGCAACAAAACTGACAATAGCAAATACATATCAAAATCCAAATAATGATAACGACTTCTACAAACAAGATTCAGGACCACAAGGATTGCTATAACCAGACTTAGAATAACAAATACATACTAAAACACAAACAAGATTCAGGACTACAAGGACTGCTGCAACAAAACTGACAATAGCAAATACATACCAAAATCCAAATAATGATAACGACTTCTACAAACAAGATTCAGGATTACAAGGACTGCTCAACGAGACTGAGAATTACAAATACATACTAAAACACAAACAGAATTCAGGATTACAAGGACTGCTACAACAAGACTAAGAATAACAAATGCATACTAAAACCCAAATAATAATAATGACTTCTACAAACAAGATTCATGCTTACAAGGACTGCTACAACACGACTGAAAATAACAAATACATACCAAAATCCCCCAAAAAAATTATAACGACTTGTACAAAAAAGATGCAGGACTACAAAGACTGCTACACCATGACTGATGATAACAAGGACTGAAAATAAAACTCGCAAATAACAAAGACACCTCTCATACCAGAAGCCCAAGAGCCTTCGAGCGTTCATATATCTCGAAGGCGCTTTTCTCCCCAACGAACCAATTCGTTCGTAATTCTAACCCTGAAACTTCCATTTACAAAACCCAAACTCCCTCAATACGTCGATATTGTGGCGTAAATAAGGTAGGGGACATATCTACGGGTAAAGGTTCGGATAAAGAGACCCCCTCCCCTCTAAGGGAGGTCAGCCGATACATTTACATCTTAATGGCGGTTTTGTCACATAAAATGTTCACTTTAACGGCGTCATGCCGGGGTACGACGCTACCCGGTACCCTTTCAATGACGCCCCGCCTCCCTGCACCATCTTGCCAGAGCATAGTACCTCCCTACCACCCCACACCTCCTGGTCGTAAACAATCGACAGCTATCTCCACCCAGTCAGATCCAGCGAAAAATGGGATACCCTAAAATGGGAGATGAATTACGAATGTCGATATGACCGTGAATGCGAATGGGAATATGAACGTTAATATGTGTGAATATGAACGTCATTATGTGTGAATATGAACGTGAAAGCGAATATAAAATGAATGCGAATAGGGATAAGAACGTAAATATGTATGAATATGAACGTGAATGCGAATGGGGTGTGAACGTAAATGTAAATATGAACGTCATTATGTGTAAATATGAACGGAAATGTGAATGGGGATATGAACGTCATTATGTGTGAATATTAACGTGAATGCTAATGGGGATATGAACGTAAATATGTTTGAATATGAACGTGAATGCGAGTGGGGTATGAACGTCAATATGTGTTAATATGAACGTGAATGTGAATGGGGATATGAACGTTATTATGTGTGAATATGAACGTGAATGCGAATATCAAATGAATGCAAATAGGGATATGAACGTAAATATGTGTGAATATGAACGTAAATGCGAATGAGGTATGAACGTCATTATGTGTGAATATGACCGTGAATGTGAATGGGGATATGAACGTTATTATGTGTGAATATGAACGTGAATGCGAATATAAAATGAATGCGAATAGGGATATGAACGTCAATATGTGTGAATATGAACGTGAATGCGAATGGGGTATAGACGTCAATATGTGTGAATATGAACGTGAATGTGAATGGGGATATGAACGTCATTATGTGTGAATATGAACGGGAAAGCGAATATAAAATGAATGCGAATAGAGATATGAACGTAAATATGTGTGAATATGAACGTGAATGCGAATGGGGATATGAACATAAATATGTGTGAATATGAACGTGAATCCGAATGGGGTATGAACGTCAATATGTGTGAATATGAACGTGAATGTAAATGAAGATAGGAACGTCATTATGTGTGAATATGAACGTGAATGCGAATATAAAATGAATGTGAATGGAGATATGAACGTCAATATGTGTGAATATGAGGGTTAATGCCAATAGGGATATTAACGTAAATATGTGTGAATACGAACGGGAATGCAAATACGAATGCGAATGAGGATATGAACGTAAATATGCTCTTGAATATAAACGTGAATGCGAATATGAAACAAATATGAATGCGAATAGGAATATGAGCGTAAATATGAATATAAGTTGTGAAAAAATGAGTTACAATGACTCAATGTTTAAAAAATAAACTAAGATGACAAGGAATTTAAATTGAAACAATTACATGCAATGATTAAAGGGTCATATGATAAAATGGACTGTAAAATGAATAAATGAATGAGATGAAAAGCTAGAAAGCCCTTTAAGTGACAAAATATAAAAAGAAAATGACAAGAACTGTAGAATGAACATAAGAATGTCATGCAATGCTAAAAAGAATATATGATAACAAGGCCTATAAAATTAATAAAATGTAATATGAATAACTAAAATATACTTCATGTGGCAGACAAAAGGAGATGATAAACCATGTAAAATTAATAAAAATAGCATGTAATACTTAAAAGGATATATGATGACAAGGACAGTAGAATGAATCCAATATGAGATGAATAGCTAAAAAGAACCGGGTGACAGACATAAAATGAAGATGACAAGACCTGTAAAATAAATAAAAGTGACATGCAATGATTTTAAAAGACATATGATGACAAGGAGTGTAAATGAATAAAATATAAATAAAGAGCTAAAAATAGCTTCGTGTAACAGACAAAACGAAGAAAGATGACAACATCTGCAAGATGAATAAAAAATTACATGTAATGCTTAAAAAGATATATGATTACAAGGAGTGTAAAATGAATGAAATATAAGATGAATAGCTAAAATGGACCTCTGGTAGCAGACATATAAAAGATGAAAAAACCTGTAAAATGAATAAAAAATGACATGCAATGTGTAAAAGGACTAATGATGACAAGGACTGTGAAATGAATAAAATATTAGAATAATAGCTAAAAAGGACTTCTAGTGATAGAATTAAAAAGAATATGGCAAGACCTGTAAAATGAATAAAAATAGCATACAATGTTTAAAAGGACATATGGTAACAAGGACTGTAAAATAAATAAAATATAAGATAAATAGCTAAAAGGCCTTCTGGTAAAAGACATAAAATGAAGATAAAAGACCTGTCAAATGAATAAAAATGACATGCAATGCTTAAAAGTACACATGGTGACAAGGACTGTAAAATTAATAAAATATAAGATGAATAGCTAACAAGGAATTCTGATGAGAGACTTAAAAAGATTACGGGACCTTTAAACTACAATAAAAAATGACATGCAATGCTTACATGGACATATGATGACAAGGACTGTGAAATGAATAAACAAATGAGGTGCAGCGCTAAAAAGGACTCGGAGGGACAAACACTTAAAATGAAAATGACAAGGACTGAAAATGAATAAAATGACATGCAGTGCTAAAAAAGACATGCAATGACCAATATTTAATGAAACACAAGGGTTCGACACAGAACCAGCGATTTGCAATGGATTCTGCCTACATATCTGTCGAGATTATAGAGATAAGCGATTGGATAGGATCGGACAGGATTTGATCGAATAGTATAGGATTGCTTGGTATATAATTAAATATTATTGACTCGTAGAGGACAACATCGGATAAAATAGGATCGGATAGTCTGGAACATAATCGGATAGGATAGAAACGTAACTGTTTGGATAGGATCGATAAGGGTGGATAAGACTGGATTGCATAGTATTTAATGCAATAGGATTGGATAGCATAAGAGAGAGTCGGTTTGGAATCGGATAGTATCGGAAATGATCGACTCTGATCAGATAGGATAGGTTAATTTGAACCTGTTAGAATATAATAGTAAGGGATAGGAGCAGATCGGATAGAATCGGAATGAATATAATCGAATGGGGGTTGGGAAGGGATAGGGCCAGGATTGGATTATATATAACTGGTTAATGTCGAATAGGTTTCGATCGGAAAGCTTTGAATCGGATGGGATACGTTAATGTAAGTTCTGGGAGGACATCATAGGAGAGAGTAAGAGCTGATCGGATAAAATCGGAGTGAATAGATCGGAAAAGATACGATCGTATAATAAAGGTGCGAATTCTGATTATATTTCAACTTAAACGGGAATCTTTTAACCAGACAAAGGCACAAAGGGGCCAAATCTCGATCACTGCCATTGGATAAAAAAACACTGTGTGTTTCATTGTCCTACAGGTGGGTGTGACCTCAGTCAAGTATGGGATGAGAATGCCATCAGGTTGCCATTGCGTAAAAAACTCCCGAAATCCATTAGTGCCATGAGAAACGCGCTTAAATTTGAGCTCGGGACAGGAATGAGAGGGGGCTCTTTGTTACGGAAATTAGACTAGAGTCTCCGCTAATGAAAAAGTGAAAAGTATCGATATAAAGAAAACGCCTCTTATAAAAGCGCTGTCTAATAACGATGCCTTAACGGGAGACTTAATTACAAACGTTTTCAAAAACATCGCTTTTTATGTGCAGCGAAGGAGGCATTTCTGAGAACATGCTATACAAGGTACCTCTCAAGGATATATGTATGTATATATTCTCAGGTACAGTGGAGGAAATGAAAATAGAAAGGATGTAGAGAAAAGAGGCAAATAAAAGGTAAAAGAAGGGTGGAGCACAAGAGATTTATACCTTAAGATGCCATTCGGTCCCGTCAATGAAAGGTAGAGGATAAACAAAGAAACTTAAGGTAGGAGACTTGACTCCGCGACGCACAGGGGAGCAAACACGTAAAATATGCCACCGAGAAGCAGCTGAAAGGATTCTGAGGATAGCACGAACAAAGGGCAGATATAAAGGGTGTCCCTAAGGTTTGGACAGAGGAACTATCACAATGGTATCCTCGTTTAATAAAGCTTACCTACCCCCTTGACTTCTTTTTCTGGGGTATGCTAAAGGAGAATGTATAAGTAAACTCAATGAACATGAAGGATACGTGACACCTGAGGGAACAACGCCTCATAAATTAATGTGCTTGAATAGACGGAAATTTGGAGTTCATTCATCGCGTTCATCGGATGCATCTCCCAATCGCATCGAACTTTGCATACTAGAAATCACATTGAAAATTTTATTTATTAATATTTCAATTAAATAAAATGTAGCTCAAATTAAATAAAATACAGTTCAATTTTGCCTTTGTCCAATATATAAACAAAAATATGTATTATATACTTAAATCCTTTTGGGGCATATTTTAACTCACCGATTTGGCCTACACCAAGTGTGGAAGCCTATAAAAACTTGCCCTTACCTTCACTCACTGCCTTTTGTCCACGCCTACATACTCATATATTAACAATTTATATCCAAATCTCGGGCAACATAAGTGACAAACATATTAGTCATTCTAAAACAGAACTACAAATAAATTACATTTAATGTTAACTCAGAAAAAGGAACAGGTAACTTTATTCCCCCTCAAAAAAAAAATGTTTAAATAGTGTCATAATTTAAGACCACAATACTACCAAATCCTACCCAAAATAATCCTAATGAAGTTCAAAGCGTTAATATGTGTTTCATCTCTTTTACTAACTTGTTTTCCCCCAAGATTTGTCTTATAAGTTCATTTTTCTGCCCAGAGATTGTTTGTAAATGAACTTGTTGAGTATCGTCGCGACCGTCAGGAGGTTAAAATAACTCCATGCAACAATGTGTTTTAATTAACTGAAAAGAGAAAGAAACCAAACAGAAAGTACAATAAGGCAAGTTGTAAAATGCACCCTGTAAAGAAGAGGTTTGATATGACATTGGTATTAAAGATAAGCATTTTATATTCACTGGGAGTAGGTGCTGTATTTGACACATCCAAGAAACAGTAAGTGGCTTAAGGCTGAACATATGACACTTCAAATCTAGATATTTAAGTTTATATAACTTCTGTAACAACAGAGAGAGAGAGAGAGAGAGAGAGAGGAGATAGAGAGAGAGGGGGGAGTAACAAATCACAATGATATTCATGCCTAGCTCTAATTTTTCCATTCCGTTTCAAATTTAACAAATTTATAAATTAGTTTTTGTGGTATAATTGTTACGGTTTTTCTAAGTTGGATTTTGTCGGTTGGGATATTTGATACTCTAGGGTATAAAGGGGGAAATTTGGGAGTGCATGCGCAATATATAACTTTAAGTCCTAACCTTAAGTCTTAATCTTAAGTCATAGAAGATAAGGTTACTTAGCCTCTGCCATTCAACTGTTGGCGTACTACCTGCTCGTGGTCCCCCTGCCTTTAGCGGAAGGTACATCCAACGACCGAGTGCCGGGCGGTATAACCCGGCCAACCCCACTGCCTTGTGGGAGCCCTTGGAAGGGCCAAGGCTTCAGGAGTAAACCTGGAGATCAAATCTGCATTAGGCGATAGTCCAAAGAGGGACTTTTCCTCGGCAGAGCACTGTAACTTAAACCTGCTCCAGTCGTCCTGGATCATTTTCTTGCCACTGGACTCAGCAGGGGAAAGTGAAGATGGTGGACTGAAGAATGCACAACCTACTTTCCACCTTAAATATCATCGTGCAAGTTGTCACTCCATGCATTACTCATCAGCCAAACATCATCAAACTCATTCATGTATGGAGTGACGTCGTCATCAGCAACAATGGACAACATTAAGCAAGCGAACAAGATATAAAGACACCGCGAAAATGTAGTTTTATTACAGATATTTATTATAAATCGTTCCTGCTCTTGAGCTGTGCTGATGATGAAAGAGACGCAGAATTTTTGGATCGTTATGTTTATTAGATTATTAAGGTCATTAGATTATTAAGGTCATTAGATTATTAAGGTCTTTAGATTATTAAGGTCATTAGATTATTAAGGTCATTGGATTATTAAGGTCATTAGATTATTAAGGTCTTTAGATTATTAAGGTCATTAGATTATTAAGGTCATTGGATTATTAAGGTCATTAGATTATTAAGGTCTTTAGATTATTAAGGTCATTAGATTATTAAGGTCATTAGATTATTAAGGTCATTAGATTATTAAGGTCTTTAGATTATTACGGTTATTAGATCATTAAGGTCTTTAGATTATTAAGGTCATTAGACTATTAAGTTCATTAAAATGATTTAGGTTAACTAGATTATTAGGTTTATTAGATTATTAAAGTTATTATATTATTAAATTAATTAGATTATTAAGTTCATTAGAATATAACTAAGTTCACTAGATTATTAAGATCGTTAGATTAATAAGGTCCTCGGATTATTATGTTGATTATATTATTAAGTTCATTAGATTATTAAATTCATTAGAATATAATTCAGTTCATTAGATAGTATATTTATTGGAATATTAAGATCATTAGTTATTAAGTTCATTAGATTATTAAGCTTATTAGATTATGAAGTTTACTGAATTATTAAGCACATTAAATTATTAAGTTCATTAGAATATAATTAAGTTAATTAGATTATTAAGATCATTAAATTAATCAGATCTTCAGATTATTAAGCTCATTAGATTACTAATTTCATTAAAATATAATTAAGTTAATTAGATTATTAAGATCATTAAATTAATCAGATCTTCAGATTATTAAGCTCATTAGATTATTAAGTTCCTTAGAATATAATTAAGTTAATTAGATTATTAAGATCATTAAATTAATTAGATCTTCAGATTATTAAGCTCATTAAATTATAAAGTTCGATAGATTACAAAGTTCTGCGTTTGAAAATAAAAAAAATTATTGTCAAGGTTTTATCAACTTATTCTTTTGTATTTAAATCCGCTGAATCTTAATTTTGCATTGTTTTTTTTCATTAAGATCATGATTTTTTGCAACAAGTATTATTTAAATATTAATATATCTTATATTTATAAATTAATATTTAAAGGTAAAAATTGTATTAAACTGCGAAATAGAACACCTTTAGAGATACAATTACTATACTTTGTGATAATTTACCATAAAAAATGAGCAAAATAAAATCGAAGCATTATTTAGAAAACAAAGTTGATTTTAGAGAATTTTTTCTGTGTTTTCTACTGGTGTATCCCTTTTGAAACACCAACAATAGTCTGCTAGCATATTAATGTCTCATCTTCCTTGGTATCTCTCATCCATGCACTTAATTTCCTGATGGAACCTTTCCCCTTGTTCTTAATTGTAATCTCCACAATTTTATTGAAAGTAGTCAAGATGGTATCTTAAAAAGTGAAGTTTTACAACCATTCTCACTCCTAAGATTTGAAACTTTTGTATTGATTCCCAAGAAAATTAAGAGAAAGTGCTTTGAAAGAGTGCCATACATTTTTCCTGCCTCACGTATGACTTCTGTGAAGTCAGTCTTTTATTAGTATCCTTATTTGAGGATCATCAAAAATACCTACAGTTAATTTTGAATCACTGACTTTTGGAAATTGTGTGGACCTAAAAAGAAATGCTTGGCCTTCTTTCTTTAATGCCTTACAAAACTTCTCATTAATCCCAATTTTACGTGAAGGGGCGGAAGTAAAATCTTATTAGAATTGACTATGGGTTGATATATCACATTATGAAAACCAGGATTAAAAGACTGGACATTCTTTTTGGCCCTAGTGCTGCTCGTCGGCTCTACTTTCCCATAAACACAAGAAGCAAGGATACTTTGTGCAGCCATCTTGTATTTCTAGTATTAAAGACACAACGTGAAATTTAAAACTATTCTGGATTCGGAAGAAATTTAACAAATTTAATATAAATGTAAAATTTTGATATATAAAGATTTGTGCTATATAAAGATATATAAAGAGAGGCCATTTTTTGTCTTTTAAATGCAACTTATTTGAAAATGAGATTAATTTCACTAAGGTGAGTGTTTTTAAATAAAGTAACTATAATGTTTTACTGAAAAATATATATTTTTAAAATAAATGGCATTTATATGTATTTCTTTTCTTTAGATCTCCATAAATCTTTTCCATTTATGAAGATTGAACTTCAGAACTTCCAGTAAAGTCTTCATGGTTTCATAATTTCTCAATTAATTGGACAGAGTATGCAACTGGAACAGATGAATGAGTCTATAAAAAATCTCCATTCATCTAGTTTCTAGGGGAAGCCTAGAGTTTCAATTAATCCATTGACATTCTTGCAATATACCAGCATAGTATTTTCGTGAACGGAGAAGAACTTTTGAAACTCTTCATCTCTGCTGCGTTACCAGTAATAGGTTTTTCTGGAACGAGTAAATTAATTTCACCCAACCCTTAAACCAAGTAACTGGGCTGACTCTTTTGATAGACTAAGTCTCTGACCAAGTCGTTCAGTTGGGCTTGATTTAAATGATTAGGTTGGTTTAATTCTAAACTTGAAGGCATAAATGATGAAGGAGTGTCCATTTCTACACAGTCTTCATCACTCTCTTTAAAAATATCCAGATTAACTGGTGATACTGGTATGGGTACCTTTCGGTCGTGAGGAACTGGTCATCTGGCCGAAGAGAGATCAGGATAAACAACACCTTGCTTGTTTTTCCAGTTCACTCCTGAAATAAAATGACCAAAGCTTAAAAATTACAGAGTAAAACATACTTATACGATTTATATATTAAAATGATAAATTAAGATATTATAATTAAATATACAATAAAAATCTTACCTATTAAGTCCGTGAGGCAAGAATAACAATCTGTTACATGATCTTTGCCTTCTCGCAACTGTATCGGTATACGAAAAGGTAGTGAATTGATTTTGCCTTTACTTTATCTTCGAGGATTTTCAACACGTGCCTTGCAACAGAAATGAGAAGCAAACTTTTTTTCTCTTGATCCCCTAATTTCATCCCAAAATATGCGTGGCAACTTGTTTGCACAAATGACGTTATTTTCGATTGATGCGCAGGTAATGTTACTTGTCAGCAGATACAACAAACCTATTCGGGTCATTTTTGTATTTTCTATTCATTTTTAAAATCTTCTGAAATAAATAGAAAAATATTTAAACATTTATAGTTCAAAAATAAGTTGGCAATAAAGAAAGTATTTAAAATAAAATAATTTTAATATAGACAAGGGTAGATTTTTACTAAACTAATCATTGAAACTATATAGACCTAAATAAATGAAAACCACCATTGTTATGGAATTTTTTTTATTGGTCTTTGATATTTAACATATATTTTTAACACTTTTAGCATTTATTTTCAATATAGATTTTTTTATTAGGTCTAGGGGTAGGATTTGATCAAAAGCATATGTATAAAAATCACACACAGTATAACATTTTGCACATTACTCACCAATCACAAGGATTAGGAAAAAACAATTGATATCAACCATAGCAATGGCAATTAGGAATCTAATTATGATAGCCAATGATAATGAGTTTAATATTGCTATATTTATCACAGAGTTCTGATGCGGTCTTTATATAGAAACATATTCGTGACGTCACACTACATCCAGAAAGTTCTAGAATTACCAAATATGATGCAATAAGATGATGTAATGCATCATGATTGTTGCATACTATAGAAATAACATCAAATGGTATTAAAAATTTGTAATTATATATTCATGGGCTATGACATTTCCGTAATTCTAATGAATATATTTCGGAAAATAGCGCAAAAAACAAATACAAATTCTTCTATTTTTAGTGAAAAAAGGCTATAGCAAAGGAAAATTGACCTGATTAAAAGAATTCCAGATTTGAATTCAGCGCATAGGATTACATAAGAATTATTTGAAAAAAACTTAACAGCAAAAATGTTGCAGAAAATCTCGGAAAAATAGCACAAAAACGAGTAAGAGTTAAAAATTTTAAAAGAAAAACAGGCCATAGCAAAAAAAATTGACCTGATTAAAAAAAAAAATTCCAGATTTGAATTGAGCGAATTGAAATAATTAAGAATCAGTTGAAAAAACCTTAAGAGCAAATGGGTCACAGACCAGTGTTATAAAGTTCACAAAATTATTAAGGTCATTATATTATTTAGTTCCTCAGAATATGATTAAGTTCATTAGATTATTAGGTTCATAAGAATATTATTTTCATTAGATAATTAACTTCATTAGACTATTAAGTTCATTATTATATTATTAAGTTCATTATATTATTAATGTTAATTGATTAATATGTTCATTGAAATATTAAGCTCATTCGATTAATAAAATTATTAGATTAAGAAGTTCATTAGATTATGAAGTTAATTAGATTATTAAGGTCATTAGATTATTAAATTTATTATAGAATGATTAAGTTCGCTCGATTATTAGCTTCGTTATGTTTTAAAGTTTTATAGAATATTAAGGTGATTAGATTTTAAAGTTCACTAGAATAATAAGGTTATTGTATATGTCGTGGAATGGCCAGACTCTCTCTTTATATATGCGTAGGTACGAGGGGCGGTCAATAAGTTTTGCAATTCGGATATAAGGAAACGAGATATGAGGAAAAGGGTTTTATTATTCTTCAATATAACTACCCTCGACTTAAATGCACTTGCGCCACTTGTCCCTGAGGCTTCGAATTCCCGACAACCAGAAATCTCCTACTGCTGTTCAATCCACTCCTGGATGTCGAGCTGGACATCTTTATCGTCCCCAAACCGGCGTCCACGCAGTGCAGCCTTGAGCTGGCGGAATAAAAAGTAGTCGCTAGGGGCCAGATCTGGACTGTAGGGGGGATTGTTGAGCTCCTCGAATCCGCACTCGCGCAGGGCAGCTTGTCTATTTCTGGCCTTGTGGACTTTGACGACGTTGAAGTCAATCATGGGGCGTGAGGTTTCTAGGGACCCAACGGGCAGCGACCTTGGTCATGGCCAAATTGTCGTGGATGATGTTGATAACACTTTCATGTGATATTCCAAGTTCTCGCTCGATTTCTTCGACCTTTCCCCGTCGATTTTCGAAGATCATCCTCTCTACACGGGCCACATTGTTCTTGTTGGTCACGTCTGAGGGGCGTCTTGGACGGGGGTCATCTTCAAGGGACTCACGACCATGGCGGAACTCCCTATTCCAGCGAGCAATGGTTGCATAGGAAGGGGCGGTGTGGGCGGAGAACACTGAAACCATGCGTTCATGGATCTCTTTTGCATTCTTGCCTTCCTTGGTCAAAAATTTGATCAATGCGCGATGCTCAACCTTCTTCATTGTTGAAAAATTTGTGACTTTAGATTTGCGATCAGCTACTGCTTCTTAAATAGATGAGGCAGGAGCGTGCGGCTGCAGGTCCTGACTTGTCATAACTTGTCCTAACACTCCCAAAACAGCCATCTCTCTTCCTCTGTTTTGCCCTACCGATTCGCAAAACTTATTGACTGCCCCTCGTACTTTGGGCTTATGGGCAGAAGTTGGTTGAAGACCGTTAGTGAAGTGAGAAATTGTTATGAGTCCAGTGGAGATGGTTTATGTGGGGAAATCAATATCGTGAGGACAAACAGACGCTAGTTTGGTTACACAGCGTCAACAGTTACGTTTCATATGGTCCGATATTTTATCCCTCCCCCTTCCCTTTGCCCCGCTGTCCCAACACTCCTCGATATTGCTCGCAAAGTAGGATTACCATCAGCAGATTTCGTAGTCCGTTAATATAAACAAAGGAGGGTGGAATAACCTTTAGAATAAAAACTATGAACAGGCTCACTCTCCCTTCCTATTGTTTAGGTCGATTTTTGCCAAACAGACGTAAAGCAGAAGGTCGAAGGATCACAACGTTGATAAATGATGCCCTAGGAGAGAGGTTTAAAGGTGGGCCCTCATCCCCCCTCCTCTCAGGGGATAATTGACGTATATATAGTTCGATCTTGAGAAAGGAGGAGGAAAATCGAGGTAGCGATCGAGAAAAGAAGAGCAGTCCCTGAGTAAAACAGGGAATCAAGAAGAAGTGGAACCAAGCGGGATTTTTCTGCCCGAGGCTGTCCCTTTTGGTAACATTGAAGAGTAGACCATCGGTCTAGAGAATCACTCTCATACCAATCTCGTTCAGAGAAACCACCTATCTCAGTTTTTCGAATAAAAACAGAGATATCCCTCACCATTGAGGATTACCAATGTGAAATTCCACTCGATAAAAGATTCATCCCTTGGTCAAGTCTCATCATCGGGACGCCCGCAAGTGTAACCCAAAGATTGGAATAATCGAAGATCCACAATCCCCTCGCTTATATTGTCAAGTCAAGAAGCATCGCCATGCGCTTTACACTTACTTCAGGATCAGCTATTATTCCCAAATAACCTGCACCTACGTTATCCTTCGCGCAGCGAGACGGACAGCTATGTTTCCGATTCAGCCGCACGCCTCGAATCATCGTAACAACGAGGTTCTCGTTCAAGGTCATTTCACGCCAGACTCCTTCTTATTTAAAAGTAAAAGGAATTCAAATTATTTATCTTCGTTAGTTACTATTCCGGACTAAAGTGAATTTTGAGTCAACCAACGCGTAGTAATCATCGGTAGTATTAATTTTTATTTAGACCCTCTTATTATAGCCTTAGTATATTTAAAGTTTTAATATTTCATTTTTTAATGTAATTAAAAGTATATTTTTGCCCTAGTTGTTTAATTAAATCCTCGAAACGATGCATATGGCAATAAATATATAAGATGACGAATCCTTCCTGGTTAAAGAATAAAAACAAAAGTAAAAAAAGAAAGTATAGCACTCTTAGAGAAATAAAAGGAACGGAGTTATTCATGTACGGAACAAACGTACATACATACTCGGCCGTATACCACGATATTAAAATTGGTCTCAGGTGTGGGATTTTTAGAAGAACTCAATAATAGTTGATTGTGTTGCATCCCCTTGATTAGTAACAAATTTGTGCCTAAGCGTTCGAGGAAAATTAAACATAATAAGAGGATCAAGTCGGTCTAAAAAATTCTTTTAATTATCTAGAAAATTCTGGAGTTGAATCATTTGGACATAGAAACAGAGAAAATCGCCAGATTACTGCCTCTGCTTAATACCCGTCTCCGTGATATATTCTTCGCGTTATCATCCGAGTCTTCTGTAGATGATTCCACCCTTAAGTACGAGCTACTGGCCACCGTTAATCTAAATCCCGAGAAGTATAGGATGAAGTTTAGACATGCTAGAATTCAGCCAGGTCAAACATACTGACAATATGGCTTTATCCTGCAAAGACATCTCCAATTCTGGCTAGATTCAGCACAAGTGGAGAATGAGTTCGACTCTCTCGTCGACTTCATTTTTAAGGACCAATTGTTGTGTACCCTGCTCCCATAGGTACGAGCATTCGTCAAGGATAAGCGATCCGCTACGTTCAAGGACTGTGTGGAGGAAGCGGATATGCTTGCTTCCAACCAAAACTATATCCGTGAGAGTTTAAAAAGAACCACTCCTTGTCTCCAAAGAAATAGGGGTATCCCCAGAAACTCGAACAGAAAAACCTCCCTAAATTTGCCAAGACCTCCGGACACCCCCAGAAACCCCGTTACGTGTGTTAGTTGTGGTACCCCAGGTCACATTAACTTTCAGTGCCCCCTAAATTTGAGGCTTAGGTCATCCTCGAGTCAACAAGTGCACAGCATCACCGCATCTCTTTCTCAAAAACAACCTCTCAACGTCTCCTTAGTCCAATTCGAATTCCTCCCTGAGGACTAAAGTTCGAGACTGGATCTGTAAATGGTTGCCGATTCTCAACATTGGTATGTGGTACGGGGGTACACCTGTATCTTAGTATCAAATAAATTGCTTACCCCAGTCAGCCCCAGCACCAGAGGTGCGTGGTCGTCCAGGATTTCCTGGGTAGATCAAACAAGTTCCCCGTCGACAGATGCCACATCCAGTGTCAGTATTTCACTGGCTGGATCAAGTTAGTCGCAGCGCCTATTAAATTCTGTTCAGTCTTAATAGGCCAGAGCACGTAGCTCTCCCTAAATCCGGTGGCTCAGCCTGTAGTCCCACGGATTCAAACAACTAAGAGGTCCGCGGCCCCGACCCCTTCATCAACTCTGGAGAACCAGGAATATGAAGAGAAAAACTCCCAAGCATTCGCTACTGCCCAGAAGGAATGTCCGACTCTCCAACTTCTGGGGGAGAAGGCAGCGAAAAATAAAATAGAATTTGTTCGCTAAACAAACGAATAAGATACGTGGTGGAGAATTCACTACTACTCCGGACGACGGTTGAAGTAACCTCCTCGTTGGATAAAGTCTTGTGAATTCCCCAGTGTTACACCCAACGGGTATTCAAAATCGCACATGAATTATTGGCTGGACATTTCAGTCACAACAAAACCTCTCTACGTATTTTTAAATACTTCTTGTGGCCCGGCCTCGCTAAAGAGATCGCCGTATACTGTCAGTCATGCAAACTGTGCCAGAAGGCCACCGATAAAGGCCGGGTACCGCCGGCTGCCCTACAGAAAACCCGCGTCATTTCAGAACCTTACCTTAGAGTGGCTATAGACTTGGTGAGGCCCCTCCATCCCCTGTCTAGTGAAGGACACTCTTATATCCTCACTTTAGTAGACTGCGCCACTCGTTTCCCCGACGCAGTGGCCATCAGGAAAATTGAAAGTATTTCCTGTGCAGAAGATATCATCTCCATTTTTTCCCGAGTCGGTATCCCTAAAGAAATCCTCTCAGATCGAGGTCGTCAGTTTACATCGGAACCGATGGAATACGGGGGCAACTTCTTATTCATCAAACCCCTCTTTACAACCCCTTTTCACCCATCCGCAAATGGGATGTGGGAAAAATTAAATGGTACCCTAATGGCAGTGTTAAGAAAGCTCTGTCAGTCTCAGCCTCAAGAATGGCATCGGTACCTACCAGTCGCCCTCTTCGCGTGTCGAGAGATCCCTCACTGAACTCTGGGTTTTGTCTCCTTCGAATTGTTCGAATTGTTGTAACGGACTTAACGTCCGAGGACCTATGAGCATCCTTCAAGAGCTCTTTACTAATCCTCAATTAGATGAAGAAGTTAAATCCTCCTGCGCATATGTGATCGAGATGCGGAAACGCTTGGAGATATGTGCAGAGTTAGCCCGTTCAAATGCGGAGTGCAACCTAAAAAAATACTGAAGTTTTTTTTACCTTAAAGCAAAAGCTTGAGAATTAAATCCCTTTGACCTCATTCTGCTACATCCTTCCCATCCAAAAAGATGGCACTTTCGGAGTTGGGGAGAAAGGTTTCATGCCCTAAGACGAATGACTTGGGGAATCAGTCTTTCACGCGAGTGGTCAACGGGGTAAGCGGAAAAGAAAAAAAGGGAATTCCTGACCTGACGTCGAGCAGGTGTACAAGCTAATTCTACCCGTCTGCGTGTACATATGAGCGGAAAAGGAAATTAATTATTGCCGACCATAAGAGCATTAAGGGGGACATAATTAAAAAAAAATGAAAATAATATTTATACACTAAGCTATACAAAGCTGAAAAAAAAATGAAATGGATATTCAGAGACTTTTTACATAAATGATAGAAGGATTACGGTGGTACATATACACATATTCTGGAGCCAGCTCAGGCTTCTAAATAATAATTTTATATATACAAGGGCGATGTGCGATATAGAAGTACACATCGGAAAAAATAACGACATAAACATAAATAATTGAATATAAGCTAATCTCTAGCTGTCGGTTATAATAATTACAAAATGGATAAATGGATATATGGCAATTACAATTCAAATTTAGCTGGTGTAGAGTTCGCTAGTAAATTTTATTTTTTCGAACAAGTTAAGATTTTGGTCAATTAAAGGAATCTGTTCAGCATCAAAAACGGTCACCGAATTTAATTTGAACAAATCTACGTACAGGTAAGAATTATCTGGTTTCCGTACCAAAACTATTGGGGGAAAATAATTTGACGTGGAGGGTTCAAGGATATGAGGGTTGAGCAGATCGTTAACCTCGGCCTAAGAGGCATTTCTTAGATGAATTAGAAGGGGGTAAGGTCTTGAACGAACGATCCGATATGATTGGTCCCTTCTGAAGGGGGGGGGGCGGTTTAACACGGCCTTCGCCGTGGTTTTCTGGAGGATGTCACAGGATTGGCAGTATTCCAAAATGTCAACTGCAGCACCAGGCCATTAGAAATACCGGAAAATTCTCTGACCAATTTTATCGTGGCTAAAGTGGCCAGAAAACACACTATCATAGGCAATTTTTAGGACCAGGGGGGCATGCAAACGGGAAACACAGGGAGCGTGAGTCTCGTGGTTGGCGCCATCCGAGCAAGTGCAATATAGCAAGCCTTCTTTCACGATATAAGAGGCTGTCTTGTTACCACAGACCGAATCCTGCTCGAAGCTCCGAGATTTTTCCCACAAGGGAAGGAGATTTGGACACTTATTCTGTCTTTTAGCGGATTCTTCGCTCATAACGCCGCTGAAATCTGAATCTAAGGGAGTTTCAAAGTGCAACGGGCGTCTGGAATTTTTTCTCTGCCTGGGTTCTCGCGATAACGGGCTGAGTCAAAGGATTAGACGAGACTTGGGAGCACTATCCTACCAAAACGGAACAGAATTGGATAGGGGCTGACACGACTTCAGCAAATCCGGAAAAGTACTGACACTCCAGGTAACAGTTTACAATGGGGAAGCGGTCTGCACGTCCCAAGTAGTCACGGACTACCGCAAACCTTTTGTGGGCGGGAGACACCGAGGGAATAAGTTCATTCGATACCATGATACAAGTACACCCGGTATCGCGGACGAGGGTGAAGACTCGGCACCCATTAACGCTTTCGTTTTCAAATTTAAGAGTTCCTGGGGAACTCTTTTCGAAGAGGAAATTTACATGGTGCCCGGGGCACTGGGAGACGAGATTGGAGCTGGGATTTCTGGTCACAATGGAGGGGGATCGGGAGCAACATTCACCTGGTGAACTTGGTGAATGGGATTACCATGCAGTTGGGGATTTTGGGGGAGATTTGGGCGCGTGTGTCCTCGACACCGCACGCAAAACATATGATTGGCCTACGGGGAAAATTTGAGGCCGGAAGATTAGATATGAGGGGCTTGACATCACGGGGTTCCCCTCGAGGGAAACTTTTGGGCTTAAAGGGGCTCGTAACCTTGACGAATTCTGAGGAGTTCTTAGGAGGGAACCACGAGTTATTAAATTTATTCTTGGTGGATGAAGGGGGAGGCTTTTTATTATCCTTCGGGTATAAGTTGTGACTCGCCGCATAGATATCTGCTTCTTCTATGAAGTCTTTGAAGGAGTTGCACCGTCGATCCTTCACAAAGGAGCGGATCTCTGGCGTTAGCAACGCTAGAAACTGATCTCGTAGAACAAAATATACCAGGGACTTATAATCGTGGGGGGCTTTCGATGCGCCTAACCTAAAAATTGAAATTAGGGGGAAGAGTATATCCAAAATGACGCAAGGTCATATTTGGTTGGATGCGTGCGTGGTGAAATTTGGCGCAGTAGAAGTCAGGCGTCCTATTATACGCCGCGAGAAGTTCGGATTTGAGGGTGAAGTAATCCAACATAGCTTCCGAGGGGAGCAATAGGCATAGGTCTTGGAGCGGCGAGCTATGGAGGGGAAGAAGCTTAGCGACACCGTCCGTCTCGATGTCTCAATGATTAACTTCAAAAGTTTTCTCGAAGTGAGTGGAAAAAGATCCGAAATCCTCTCCTTCTTTGAACATGGGGAGTTTAACGGAAGCGGATTAAGGGGCTTCTGTACGGAAATTTACTGAAAGGGTTTCGAGCCGATTACGGTTTAATTCAACTTCATATCGGCGAATTCTCGCGCGTTCTTGGCTCTCTCTAATTTATTTTTGTACAGCTAATTCTCTAATCTCTTTTTGTTCAGCTAATTCTCTAATCTCTTTTTGTTCAGCTCTCTCTTTTCTCTCTTTTTCCAGTATATAAGTGACAAGATCTTTGCTACTTAAACCGAGGGATTCTCCTTGGAGTTTAAATCCTTCGAACGACAACATTTAGTTCGTAACATGGGGCGTAGGTTGTCCGAAAGAAAGGGTTAATGGACCGTCGGCACAAGACGGAAAAGGCTTGAGTCACAAATTACTGACACATGGAGGAATATGCTTGTTTAAACGCGGAAGCTTTACTATCCAAATACTAAAACAAATAAAATATACGATTAAACAAATAAAAAAAATATGGAGTTTTCGTAAAATGAAAAGGGCTCAGACTCTAGAGATCCGTGGGGGATTAAAGTGACCGTGGGAGAAATTCTGTCGCCTAACAAAATTTTCCTAATAAAGGTTGTCGGTCCAAACACGCATACAAACAATAATTGACAAATAAATATGGTCGGATTTTTTCCTGTTTTGTTTTATCTTTACAACTCCAACGGTACTCAGCTTTAAAAATGTCAAAAAAGTTAAAGGGTTACCTTTAAAGAATCTCTCCAAGGACCTTTTAAAGACCCTAACTCATCTGATCACCAGATTTTATAATAGAGTAATGTATATATAAGTATATGTCTCTCTCCCTCTCCCTCTCTCTCTCTCTCTCTATATATATATATATATATACGTTAGTGAATGGGGAAATTGTAATGAGTCCAGTGGAGATGGTTTATTATTAACTTTGCGGGGTCCTTTTTAAAACAAATCTTTCAGAGTGCAAGTTGGCCAAAGCTTAACAGGTAGCTGGTAAGCGTTGGGGTTGCAAAAGAAAGACAATGACGAAAATATATCTTATTAACAACAAAAATGATATTTATATTTACACAAATATTGTGTTTAAAGGGAATGGTCGCCCAGACGGGGTTAAATGTCCACACGAGATACAAGTGGGTTAATTAGGGGATTAAAGAGGTCAGATTTAATTTGGTGATTTAAAGGGTGATTTTAAACTGGGGCGTTCACACAAATAATGAAGCAATGGGGTAAGCCAGATTCAAAGATCAATCTGCAGGCGGCAACGGTTACGATTTCTTACGTGGCTGTTGCAGAAAAGGAGCCAGTTGGGGTACGATGAATGCGACGGAAGAAATCAGGTTACCTCTTGTTTCAGATAAGGGAGCACTTGTAGAGCTGTCGGAGTTGGGAATCCTCTTCAGGTACTTGGCGATTGACTATGGCAGAGTTCACTGATGGGGCTACTTGCCGATCTATGGAAGAGTTCACGGATCGATTTAACCTTCGACTCGAATCGAATTCGCCACGGGAGAGGTGGCGAGCGCCCTTCAGCTCGTTCACCAGTGTAGGTGGAAAGTCTATAAGTGCTGCCTCCTAAACTGATTCGAAGGATTATTTAGGCGCCTGATGAAGTGGCTTTGACGGCCCTCCAGAAGCCTGAGATTTGGGTCGGGGGGGAAGTTGGCAACTTCTTCGAGGGAAAGGGGAATCGTGATACTGTTGCTTTGGAATTTCCAACGGACTCCAATCTTCGGGCGGAAGGCCAGAATGTTTGCAGAGAGGTGGCCGTGGGAGACGTTGAAATCAGTCCCTAGGCAAATATAGCTGGGGCGTGTGATAACGGCGTAGGCTGCCCCCAGCAGGAGTCCCCCATCATGCTGGGGTTCCACTTGCCTTGTTAGTTGCTCCCCATCTGATAAATGTCTTGGTGAAACCTTTCTCCATGCTCATCACTCCTTGCCCCGAGGTTAGGAGGGAGGAAGTTGAGTTGGGAGTGGAGAAAGTGAAGTTTGAGTGACATTCGGCATCCCATATCCTCATAAGACTGTAACAACTTCTCGATACAGTCTTTGTAATCCAGTACCCTTGTGTTACCAAGGAAGCCATGGTAGACTGACTTAAATGCTTCCCATGCTCTCAGTTCCTTTAAGGTAAGAAGCTCCTCAAATTCATTATCCTTCAGCATCTTTCGGATCTGGGGTCCGACGAAGATGCCCTCCTTGAGCTTAGCAGAACTTAGGGCTGGGAATAGAGTACACAAGTGTTTGTTGAAGGCAGTGTCATTTTTTTCTATGGCCTTCACGAAATTCTTCATTAGCCGAAGCTTGATATGAAGAGGAGAAAGAAGCACTTTGTTCATATCCACTAGAGGATGTTCTTGGACACCAGGCCCGAAGTGCTCCTAGCCCCGAAGTCCTTCTGCTTATAGTGCTTGGACATATCCCGAATGTCCCAGAGACAGAGAAAGCAACAGTACTTTGTGAAGCCCGCTTGCATACCTATAAGGAGACCAATGACCTTGAGGTCCCCGCAGAGACTCCACTAGTACTGATTGTACTTGACAGTTCCAAAAGGAGCTCCATCTTGTCATACGACTCCTTCAGATGGACTGAGTGGGCAATGGGAATGCTGGGGTATTTATTCCCAGGAGCGCAGCCTTCAGACTTCGCTTGGAAGAGTCTATGAAAAGACGCCAATCTGAAGGATTGTGTGGGAAACACAGGAAAGTAAACAAGCCAGGGACATTTTTGCAGTCCTACAACTTGTTTTTCATGTCAAAGAATGAAGTGAAGTCCTTCTTCCGTGTCCTGAAACCGGTGCTTCTTACATCTGCCTTGACCAGGTTCCACTGCTTAAGCCGGTATGCCACGAGCTCTTCCTGCTGCTTAGATAGATACAAATTACGGGCAAGGTCCTTGAGGTCTTCGTGCATGACCCCGTTGGTCTCATTGCTACTTGCTCCTGAATTAAGAGAGACATTGTCTTCAGAAAAGATTGAATTGGCAGAATATTTCCCTGAAGGCATTTCTTCATCTGATGAAGGAAGGGAATCTTTATTTGTTGGGAGTGTAGGAAAAGGAAGATCATCTGAGTGGGGAACCAGTCTTATAGCTGAAAGAAGGTTTGGATATTTTATCTTTTTTCCAGAAGAAGCATTAAAATGAGTTATATTTGTGAGACAAAAATAACAATTATCTGCATGGCTTTTTTGCTCTCACCAGACCATCGGGACAACATAGTTGAAGGCTGTTTTCTTGCCATTAAACTATGCGGTTAGTCCATTGTAACAGGGTTAACAACAGATGTGTGGAGCCCAAGATTTGTCTTGAATTCACAATTTTACAGTCAAAATAATGAAAGTAAGCAATTCTCAGGAGGGAAGTAATTGTTCCATGCTGTGCAAATGTCGTGAAATCTCCACACACGTAACAGAATGAATTTGCCTTGTTGATGCATCATCGGTGTTTTGAAGTGCCTGAAGCCATTGTAGATATATGTATAAACTCATAAAAATCTGGAAAACAAAATAAACATTAATCATAAATATGGTTACAAAATACAGATGGTTGCAAAATCATAATATAGACATGTGTCCAACATATAAAATGGTTGTGTAACATGATTGTCGAGCAGCCCTAACCTCACAATCGAAGAATAGGACATTTAATTTTTTCAATCCTTTCCCTACCAGAATAATTCTTATTCCAAATAATGTTATAAAAGGTTTTAAAACATTAAAGTTTAGTTAGAGGGGGGTTGAAATATTGGGCAGCTAGTTTCCTTGAATTAAGCCATGTAGATATATTATATTGAGTAGAAAGTATAAATATAGGTAGTGCAACATATATATTTTCTAATATATAAAATATATAAGATATCTGTTTTCTAATATACTTGAGAACTAATTAGGCAACTAGTTCTCAAAAATTATTAAAACAAATGTTAACCTTGCAGCACGTGTTCACTTCACTGGTTATTAAAAAAAACTGAGGAGTAATAGAGAATTGCCAGATATTCAATAATATGCTAATACATTAGAACCACCATTGGGATAAAAATATACACTAATTTAAGGTAAATTCTGCCCACAGGTATTTTTTTTTTAAATTTCTGGCATGCGTTGTCCCATTGGTAGCGTAAGGTTTTTAAGAACACAATTCCGAAAATTTCTAATACATGTATACCTCAAAAACTAATGGTGGTGAGTAAAAACTAGTTTCGTATCTGAAATCAGCACACTAAAATTACGCTAGACAACTATTATTGTTTTAGGCTCAATTTCTCTGTAAACCAGTGTTATTAAGTTGATTATAATATGATTTGCATTAGATTATTAAGGTTATTAGAATATTAAGTTGATGAGAATATAATTTTCCTTTTTCTTCGACAAGCAGGGAGGATAATTATAAGGGCCGATAGAAAGACAGTTTCTTGGCTGTCTTAGGAAAGCTTATTTTACACGTTATTTTCTCGTGTATGTGAGAAGAGCTCCTACCGAGGGTTTCGATGAAGAGCCAGTCAGCCAAAAAATTACCTTCTTAACCGCATAATTATGATTGCGTTATTGCAAATAATTTTGGATTTTACAAGGCGAGGCTAGAGTAGATAAAAACAAATTTTCCACTCTCTTCGACAAGCAGGGATCACATTTAAAAAGGACGATCGAAGGTCAGTTTCTTGGCTGTCTAGGAAAGATTATTTTACGCGTTATCTTCTCGTGTATGTAAAAAGAGCTCCTACCGAGGGCTTCGATGAAGAGCCAGTTAGCCAAGAAATTGCCTTCTTAACCGCATATACAGATAGTCATCCCAGGACAAGAATGTACACAAAAGTTGTGCCCACTCATGTACTCGTTCTTTCTTACACTTAGGTATCGCCTAGCGACTATGTGAGCTTCATTAATCTCCTCTTAAACTCTGTCGACACAAGACACCTATAACTATTATTTATTGGTCTTTGACTTCTAACACCAATAATTCTGCTTTCCTACTTCGTTAACCTTCTCTCTTCGATCTCTCTGTCAAATTGTTTGGATACACGACCTCGCTCTCTCTCTCTCTATCTATCTATCTCTCTCTCGCTTTCTCTCCCCTCTCTCTCTTTCTCTCTCTCTATCTATCTCTCTCTCTCTTGCTTTATCTCCCCTCTCTCTCTTTCTCTCTCTCTCTCTTGCTCTCTTATTGCGCCCACCTTCTCTACACATCTAAACAAGAGGCATTATGCTCATGACATCAGATCCACATTAAAAACAGTCGAGCACACACTTTTTCATCGTTGTCATCCGTCTACTTCAGTGAATAGGATTCACCAAGCTCCAGCCTTTCTTCATAAAAATCTCTAATTCCAAAATAAAGTTATTTTTCTCAAGTCGTTTATAAAAACTCAAATATGAACTTATTTGTTCTGATCGGACATCCTCAAGAACGAACTCGAATCATGTAGCAGAAGTGAAATGATGTTCCAGCCCGGAACTGGTGACCCAGCCACAATCAATCGAAGTATCAATCAACCAACCAACCCCTCTCGCTATATATATATATATATATATATATATATATATATATATATGGGTGTTTTGATCATTCCAGCTGCTCAAGAACGTATACTTTCGATCAAATTTTTATATAGACATACCAATATCGCTACTATATTAGTTTGTAATCATTTCTTGTAATAAAATTATTTGAAAAATGGTTTATACATTAAAATAAACATGAAACGTGACCAAACCGGTGTTATTATTTACTTACCGCGATTATATATATGTATCGGTAGTAATATGATGATATAAATTTATATATTGATATTTTAAGGAGATAGGACGCATTCGAGCTTGAATCTTTTTATTAGCTAATGAAAGATCGAAGCACGGTTTTGTCTTCCCAAATCTAAGCTTTCCAATTTTTTGTTTCTTTTAGCCCTTAGTTTGCCCTTAAAAATTTTCTTCGCCATGATTGGCCAATTTTTCTAATACTTATGTTAACGTAGGAAGATTAAATATATGAAATGAAATTAAATGAAATGAAAAGAGAGGTGGGAGACAAAGAACAGCTCTTCCGACCCTCTCCCTGCCCCCCTTTGCGCTCCTAGAGAATCCATGGATCGAGGGAGGGAGGCCCAGTACTCTTTTATTGACCACCATAGTCACACTGTCTAGAGCCAAAGTAGTCTCCAAGCTCAGTGAGTAGGGCAGTTAGGAGTGAGAGGGAGAGCTAGAAGAAGGTTTTAGGATAGGACAGCGAAGAAAATAGTAGGAGACAAAAGTGGACTTAGTTAGTCATGGGACCTACAGCTTAATGTGGAATCCGAACCACGATGTGTCGAATGTCTCTAACTATAACAGTTTATCGTGACCCCTGTCCCACGTATCACTGTGGGTCCCGTGTGCGAATAAGATAGTAAAAAACAAATAGATGCAGAAGGCTGACGGAAGTAAGAGGTTTGCAAAGAGATGCTAATTGCGTGGAGGTCAGGCTAATCTCTGTCCATTTTAGGTAGTATAACTAGCGTGATAAAGTTAGAAAGTAGTATTGGTATTTATGAGGCGTTCAAACCGTTATTAGTAAATATTCTTACTAAAAACTAGTGTAGGTTTCTATCTCTCTATCTATTATATCCTATTCCTATCCTAGTTATAATTAACTATATGCTATTGTTTGGTTTGCTTCGGTTAATTAATTACTCTTAGTCGTCGTCGAGTATTAATCTCTTTCTCTAGGAGTAGATTTCTTCTTCGTCTTCTTTTCCTCCCTCATCTATCCTTGGGAAATTTGGGAATAATCTGTGTGATCTCCATCCTTCTCTTTGGGCAATTCATTGGTTAATTCAACTCCTACTTCATTCTGTGTCTTTTCTAAGACTTTCCTTGCTCTTTTTGCAATTATTCTGTTAAGTGGCTTTATCCTTGCCTTCCTGTGCAGGTCTCGTAGTCTTCTTCTTTCTCCTCTCCTGGTGTCTGTTTAAGTAGATAGCTTTGTTTTGGACTTTTTGGAGTCTTAATAGGTTCCTCCCCGAGATTATATACATCGCCATGGTTGGATAAATAATCGCGGACTGTACTATACCTTGATAAACTTTTCTCTTGTTTTTCATGTTTAGGTTAACTAACTTGTACAGTAATGCCAGGCCGCTCCTCCCTCGATTTATCCTCTCAATTACGCGCTTTGTTATAACCTGATTTCGTAATGGTTAGTCCAAGCACCTTACATTCTTTCTCCTATCTTTAGCGCTGCCCTTCTACATATATATCTAAGATGCTCCTTCTGTACACGGGTACCATTTCAAATTTATCCCTGTTGGTCTTAATTTTCCATTTTTCTTCGTATCTATTAATACTTTTTATCTCTTCTGCAGTCCTCCTAGCTTGCATTGGACCGTTTCTGTAGGGGTAAACTATGACTTGAGTGACGTCGTCGGAAAATTGGATGTTCAAGCAACCTTCATTTCTTGGTGGTGGTATATCTGCTGTGTAGATTGAATAGAGAGACGGACTCAGACATCCGCCTTGGGGCAAACCCTGTTGACTGTGAAACGAGAGAACCCTGTGGCGAGAATGCACTACTCCTGAAGTTCGAGATCAACGAGTTCCTACCTCAATTGGTGAGAGAGCCAACGAGAGGAGACAATATCCTCGACTTGGTTTTCACCTGTGAGGATGACATCATTGAGGACATCTCTGTTTGCGAAAAGCTCGGTAGCAGTGATACTGACTAATTAGATTTGTAGTCAAAGACGCGAAGGCAGGGCCTGCAACTAGTAAATCGAGAAAACTTGAATTGAGAAGAACAGACTTTGCAGGTTTTCGTACTGGACTGAATGACACGAGGCTAGAAGTGTGCGATTCTGTTGAAGGCTCGTGGAACAGTTTCAAAACCACATTCATGACTCTTCAATCGCGTTTCATCCCTCTGAAGTTCCCCCGTCGGTCTTCTGTTCAACCAAAGTGGTTTAATCGAGAAATCGGCCAATTGCTTAGGGAGAAGAGAAATGTGTACCGGCAATCGAAGATTTCGGGTTACTTTGACGAATACCAAGGGCTAGCCAAAAGAGTGAAGTCCAACATAAGGGCGGCTACGCGGTCTGAGGAACTCCGAGTGGTGAGACTTTGTAAAGAGAATCCCAAGGAGTTCTTTGGATGTGTAAACAGCCGTAAACTATTCCGTCGAACGATTGGCCCTTTGAGGAATGAGGAGGGGACATTAAAGCACCCAGCTGCAGAAAATGTTAACCTCCTCAACGACTACTTCGCTTCAGCTTTTACTGAAGAGTGTGGTCCCATCCCCCAACCAACGAGTTCCTACTCGGGGGAAAAGCTGGAGGATATGGACTTTACCGAAGGAGAAATAGAAAAGAAGATCACTGACCTAATGAATAATAAGTCACCTAGCCCGGATGGGTTTCTATCTAAAGTGTTGAAAAAATTGCACGATCAAGTTTCACGACACCTCAGCGCAATCTTCAACATATCAATCCGGTCCGAATGCGTTCCTAGAGACTGGCGTGAAGCGGAGGTGTCTCCTATCTTCAAGAAAGGAGACCGTAGCCAACCGTCGAACTACCGATCTATCAGTCTAACTTCGATAGTCGGTAAACTCATGGAAAGCATTATGGTGGACAAAATGACGGCGCATTTAGAGTAAAAGCTGCTACTGAGGAGTTCCCAGCACGGCTTCCAAAGGCAACGGTCATGCCTGACGAACCTTGTGGAATTCTCTCACTTCGTCTTCAGTGAGCACGATAAGGACAAGGCAGTAGATGTGGTCTACTTAGACTTTCAGAAAGCCTTTAATAAGGTACTACACCGCCGCCTTCTCCGGAAAGTGCGAGCACTGGGCATAGACGAAAAAGTAGCCGGCTGGATAGAGAACTGGCTAAGTGGCAAACGGCAACGGGTGGTGGTGAATGGACAGGCTTCTGAGTGGGTGCCCCTTACTAGCGGGGTGCCTCAAGGTTCTGTCCTGTGACCACTACTATTCGTTATCTACGTCAACGACATGGACGGTGACATGGTTGCCAAGATTTCCAAATTTGCCGACGATACCAAGCTTGGTATGAACGTTGCAAAAGATAGAAATACTGCTCGCCTGCAGGAAGATCTTAGGAAGATTGCGGAGTGGTCGGAAACGTGGCAAATGCTTTTTAACGTGAAGAAATGCAAAGTAATGCATATCGGTCACTGAAACCCCTAATATCAATATAGCCTTAAGGGCACTGCTATTGAATCCAACGACACTGAGAAGGACTTGGGTGTAACAATCACTAGTGATCTCAAGTTCTCGAAACAGTGCATTAAGGCGGAGAAAAGGCCCAAAGGATGCTAGGGGTTATAAAGCGCCAGTTTGGATATCGGAACAAGGAGATTGTACTATGTTTGAACAACTCACTTGTCCAACCGCGCCTGGAGTACGTGGTACAATTTTGTAGTCGTTCATTTCGAAAGGACCGCAAGATTGGAACGCGTGCAAGCCAGGGCAACCAAACTGATTCCCTCTATTCGACATAAAAGTTATGAAGATAGATTAAGGGAATTAGATCGGTTCTCGTTGTAAACCCGTAGACTGCTTGGTCAGCTCATCGAAGTTTTCAAAATACTTCGAGGGTTCGACAATGTTGACTACCGGGATATTTTCACACTTGTTGAGAGCAGAACAAGAAATCACGGCTTTAAACTTGAACTGAAGCGTTACAACCACGATCTGTTTGGAGGATTTTTCACGTACAGTAACTGCGGTAGTTGGAACTCACTTCCAGTGGAAGTTGTCAACAGTGAATCTGTTGACCAGTTCAAGTCAAGACTAGACAGGGTCTTGAAAAGTGGCCGTTTAAGGACGTAAAGCATTTGAGCAGAGATGTGCCCGCTCGACTGCTATTCTGAAGGTACCCTCTTTGAATAGACCGTAAGTTCTTTTAAGGTACTTTCTTTCTTTGTTACTCCTTGTTACCTCTCCCTGTCCTACCCCAGGCACACCCTTCCCCAGCAGCAACCAAGACTCACCCACACGTTTCGTCAACCGCCCCAACCCAAACACCTTACATCGAGAGACCCCTACTACTCCCGACATTAAACAAAAAAAACCCTCCCTCACAACCCCCCCTGCCCCACACAACAACGCCTAAACCCGACTAACCCCCTCCTTACTGTTCCTTCCTCTCCTTCTTCCACCCTCCTTCTTCGCCGTCCCAACCTGCTCTCTCTCTCTCCAGACACCCCCTCTCTTATCATCTACCCCTCACCTACTATCTCTAGCCCACCCCCCATCTACTAGCTCTACTCCCTCCTCCTCTCCCCCTAACTCCCTCCTCCTAGACTATACTCTCTCCAACCCTCCTTCCACGACCACCACCCACTCTCCAACTATTTCTAACCATCTTTCCACAGTGCACAATCTCCCCTCTACCACGGCCTGCTCACCAAATAACACCACTCACAACCTCTACACTTCCAGGAAACCACAGCCAACACGCGTAAAGGTACTCGCTCCTTACGCCTCCTAGGAAATAACCAAGGAGAGGGGAACGGTCCCAGCTCAATCAGCCTCATACGCACTCCGCCCGCATCAATAGGTCGCCTCAACATAACATAATTAAAAGTACGCAGTTGGCACGATATTCGCTATACTGTTGCCACCTGGGTCCTAAACACACAAAGACCTGACATAATACTCTTGAACTCGACCAGTCTACACTCTCCCAACAACAGACTCCGCAATGCAGGCTACAACACGTATCTAACTCCACAAGCGCTGCACCTAGGATCAGCGATCCTAATGAAGCGCACTATACACCACTCCCTCATTCAAACGCGCGATGACTCTTTTCTAGCCTGCAAGGTACAGACAAGCTCCAGCCCCATCCTAGTGGCAACGCATTACAGACCACCTTGCCTACAATTAAACATAGAAGTCCTACTCTGGGCTTTATCAAACCACAACCTACCATCTTCTTTGTGGGGGACCTCAACGCTTTCCACCCAACACTCCTTTCCAACACCACGAATAATGCAGGAAGGTACCTTGCCTGTGTCCTGCCGCGTTATCGCTGTAAACACATCGGCCCGGCCTCCCCCACATTCTTCGGAACTCGCGGAGGAACCACGTCTCCGGACGTGGTCTTCCGTAACGACTACGCTACACGCTTCTACACTCACATCTCACCGTTTCTCACGTACTCTCTGACCACATACGGATATGCCTTATCATATACACATCTCACATACTCATACCCACACCACCTCTCTTTGACTACAAAAACACGAACTGGGAAGAGTTCAAGAGACACAAAACAGAAAACACGCCACAAAATCTAGACCTGGACCACACCAAGACAGATCTGTTAGACGACCACTGGTGCTAAATCTTAAACATTATAACCGCAGCACGCAACCTACACACACCACACAAAACCTACATATGTATAAAACACTTCACATATTCCATACACACTCAGAGACTCATCACACAGTACAACAATCACTACACCAGAGGCCCACGACAATACACTCACCTACGTGCCAGCATTCTACAGTGCGTGCAACTAGATAGGAATCGACAGTGGTGGAAGGTCGTCCGCATCACGGACGACAATCGTTGCACTGATTCCTCCTTCTTTTGGCGGCGCGTAAAAAGGATGCTAGGCACCGATCCTTTCAAACCCATCACCCTCCAGGTAAACAACTAAACACTCACAGACACCAACGTCATCTTCAACGCATTTAGGTCCCACTGGGACGCAGTATACATACACAACCCACCCAAACCACACGCGAAAGAGCACTTCCAAGAAGTCCAGGAGTGGTGTCGGGACCACGCTCACCAGCTAAGACACGCCCTGCTGATACGAATGGAGCTGATCGACTACACATCTACACTGACCAATCCCATCACCATCGAGGAAACAAAACACTACATTAAAACAACACTAAGACACGCACTCGGCCCCTCCGGACTACCAGCCGCATTGATACACAACCTCCCAGCAAACATATACTCTACAGTTACACACCTATTCAACGCCTCGCTAGCCTCAGGCCACTTCCCCTAAAATATTCACTCTATCACAACATATTGCTACACAAAATGAACAAAGACCCCAAACATTCAAATAATTACAGGCCTATTTCTCTACTAGAGCACCTAGGTAAAATACCCGAACGCATGATCAACTGCCGCCTACGGGACTACTTGGAAAAGAGGGACTTGTCCTCCCCCCACCAATATGGGTTCAGGAGGGGCAGGTCCACTCAGGCGGCTGTGACCATCGTTCATGACAGAATACAGAAAAAACGCCAGGTACATCAAAAGACTCTCTCGATCAGTAAGGACGTGGAGAAGGCCTTTTATAAGGTGTGGCAAGAGGAACTCCGTTGGAAACTCGCCAACAACACGGAGTTACCTCTCTGCACCAGAAGGCTCCTCTCACACTACCTCACTGAACGGAGATACCACATAAAATACAACAATATCATCTCACAACCTTTCACACCACGCTCAGGCGTTCCCAAGGAAGCGTACTGGCACCTAAACTTTAAATCATGTACACAACGACACCCCACGCCCACCTGAAAACTGCTCTCACACATACACAGTGTCCTACGCCGATGACGAGACCAATCTCGTCAGCGGCCACAGCTGTGTACTTCAATAGTACATGCATACAACATAGCCTTTTACCTATATATATATATATATATATATATATATATATATATATATATATATATATATATATATATATATATATATATATATAATTCGAAAGCCTAACATTAGATTCGAATTCAAAAGGCGATTGCTAAATGTCGCTAGGCCTCTAGTTTTTCTACCGCGTTGCCTGACTTCAGACATATAAGCCCGCAAAGATGGCGGCCAATCTATTTTTCGTCATGACATCATAATTAGAAATTTGCCCACATATAGTAGTGGAGAAGCTACATAGAGTATATCATATAGATATACTCTATATAGTTTCTTAACTGATTTCTATGCCCTACATAGCATTTGCGTTTGTTTGTTTTTTAAAAAATATATTTATAACAAAGCGTCCACAAAATTCGAGGGTGGGCATAATCCCCAAATTAACTGAGAATTAAATGTTCTATTTTGGGGGGCGCGGGCGACACTGGGTACCTTTTCTAATTTTCAATAAAGTCGAATATTTACTTTCAAAGTAATAAACACCATAAAACTTAATGTATTATATAAATTTTACAATCTTTGAAACATTTATCATTACTTGGAGACTAGATTATCTACCATTGGAAATACGAAAATTACGTCAAATTGAGTGCCTAATAAATTTTATATTATTATCAGCACAACCCTTGTAAAAGGGTTAGTAATGTATCTCGTTTTAATGAATTTTAGATTTAAGAGAATATTTGTTATGTTTTTTGAAAAAAAACTCTACTGTTTAAATTGAATTTAAAACTTTTTTGAAATCAAAATTTTTCTCTCACGACTTTTGGCAACTTTTTCCTGATCACATTGGCGAATTTTGAATACCCAGTCACCCACTTTAAGGAAGTTTAATCACTCCATTTCTATCTCCGCCCATTCGGCGTGGAGCTAGAAATAGAGTGATATAAAATACCCAATCACCTACATAAAAAAAATTGAATAACTTCATTTTTAACTAAAATATTATCATAACTCCCAAAAGAAAAGATTGTCACTAAACCCACTTCAAGGAAATAGTCATTATAAAATAGTCACTTTTCTAAAAGAGGCATTAAAAAAAAAATGAACATTGGAGCGCCTGACGACGTCTGGCAACTGAATTTAAATTCGAACCATTATTTTCAAAATGGGTCAGCTTTGACCCTCATACACCACTCTGATGGTTGGGGGCTGCACCCCTCACACACTCTGCTATTTTTAATCAAGTATACACAATTCGGGTTAATTTGGAGATTATGGCTTCCCCTCCGTCGAATTTTGTGGGCACTTTGTATAAATATCTCTATTTTAAAAAAGTACAATATACTCTATATAGCTTCTTAACTACTTACGGTGGGCAAATTTCTAATTAAGATGTTATGGCAAAAAATAGATTGTCAGTTGGAATAACATTATAGTGATAGAGTGAATTATTTCCTCAATTAAATTATGATATGAATATTTCATATTAATTAATTTTGAAGAAAATATGATTGCTTTAAATCGCATTCAGGGGTGAAGCTTCTATGTTTATCTAAAATCAGGCAACGCGGTAGAAAAACTAGACGCCTAACGACATTTAGCAATCGCCTTTTGAATCCGAATCTAATGCTAGGCGTTTGATTTAGGAATATTACGAGTTTATTTAAAAATTGCGAGAGGTGTGGGGATCATGGGGGTAAAGCCCCCATTTAGAAATTAACTTTAAAAAGATATATAATACAATAGGATGACGCGATTGCCATAGCCTAACGAGATTGGTCTCGTCAAAATTAACCCCAATTCGAAAGCCCGGCATCAGGTTCGATTAATACGCGGTTGCCAGACGTCGTTAGTACCTATTCTTGACTCCAAACATTATATAAACCCTTCCCCGAATACTAATTAAATCAATTAAGTTTTCTGTAATATTGAGTAATATAAAATATATATATATATATATATATATATATATATATATATATATATATATATATATATATATATATATATATCACATATTTTAATTAGGAAAAAATCCCTTCAAAATGTTATATAATACAATATGATGCAAATAACAATTAACAATTTGATATTTCATATTTAATTTTCAAATTATTCAGTTAATTATTAATAGCAATTTAGGCCAAAATATGTACAGTTATGTTTTTTTCATTTCTATGAAATTTAAAAGATCTTGACTATGGATACTTGATTAAATTTGTCAAAGACTAAGACCACAAGTAAAGATGAAGCTATAAATTCTTCAGTTCCGAGATCATCCATCAGTACCACGAATTTGTGGATTTATAAAACTGTAGATATACGTATTCGCACACAAAAAAGAGAGGAAATAGATTGAACCATTTTTGAAATATGGATTGACTTTTATTTCCAGAAATAATGAACATCAACTCATTTGCTTGATTGGTAATGGGTCTTTAGTGAGTGAAAGTCAGAAACCTGCAAAATTAAAAAGAAATATGGATGCAAGACATGCATCCTTTTTCAAGAAGCCTCTTGTATTTGGAAAGGCTATTGGAATCATCCCCAAAACAAAAACAATCCCTTGAAACATTCCTGGTTCATAGAAAATACTTAAGAGCATCTTATGAAACCTATTATTTAATTGCAAAGGCTAAATAAAATATATACTATTAGAGAAGACTTTGTCTTACTAGTTGCAATTAAAATGAAAAAAAATATGCACGGGGGGAAAAAAATATGCAGACGAATTTAAGAAAAATTCCACTCTCAAATGCTATTGTGGTTAGAGGAATTTTGGAAATTAGTAAAGTGTGAACAACTTTTAGGAAGAATTAAAGAAAGTTCTAAATTTGCAATTCAGCTGGATGAATCGATTGACTTTACAAACTTGCCACAACTATTGGTATGTCAAGTGTTGTTACGCTAACAGTGTTTACAAAGATATTCTGTTCTGTCTGTCAATTGTTAGATGGACACCCAACAGGTGAGGCAATTTTTAAAATAAGTGGAAGAATTTTACATGTACATAAGTAGGGCTAGAATGGAATAACTGTGTTGGAGTATGTACTAACGGAGCACATGCAATGACAGGAAGAATAGTTGGGTTTCAAGTTAAAGTTGAACATCTAAAAAATGGATCTACTATTTTCAATCATTGCATGATACATCGAGGGGCATTAGTGGCTAAGGAAATTTCTGCAGATCTGAATGCGGTACTTCAAGATACAGTTAAAGTATCGCTATGACTTAAAAACAGATTTAATCACTCATTTTGTGTCAAACAGACTTTTGAGAATCCATCTATATAAAATTTATTGAACGGTCAATGATACTATTAATTTATTAACACTTTGAATTTCAATATTTTTTTTCTCCTCCTTAAGTGTAATTACATCACAGTGGAGAAGTATTTTTGCCGAAAAAAATTCTATAGTGACGCCACATTGTCTACATAATTTCGACCGAGCTTACTTGGTCACCTTTGTTGCCATTTGTTTCTGTTTTGGATTGGAGATCTTTGCGTTATGACTTGTATTGGATGCGAATTATCAAACGAAGACCTGGTAAAAGAGTTTCACAGTGCATTGGAATTTTGTTTTTGAAATACAGTGTGATTCGCAACTCATTCATTTTTCACGGTTATTTAGTCAAATTCTACTCCACACTTTTGGTGCTACCGAATCAGTATAAATTGTTTCTCGCAACTTTATTGAAAGTCGTGCACTTAATAATCGCCTCTTAGCTAATTTATGTGGTAACATGGAATCTAATTTTAGCACATTTTGGCACCTATTTGTGCCAATCGGCTTTTCAAAATTGACGGAAATTAAAACAAAATAACACTAAAGTATTAAAAACATCTAAGTTGCTATAAGACCAACAGTGACAAATATTTAGCCACGATTTGAATTATTGTCAAAATAAGCAAACACATTATTCATTCATCCATTTAAGGTAATCTCATTCTCATTAGTAATTTTTTTCTTTGGTATTTACTTCTTTCTACGTTTAGCTACTGTGTGATAGCGACTAACGGCTATTTAAATACCTTGTTAATACATATTGCTTTTTATAAATCTAAGTTAAGGATCGCGGAAAAAATTGTCTGATTCAAAGGGCTAGAAGTGAAAAAAAGTTTGAAATCCACTTCAATACACCAATCTAACAGCCTCCCTAAAAGGTATTTCAGCTAGTTTTATCTCCACACGCATGAAATAATTTTCCTCAAATGGATAATTTAAATTAAACCTTTAATTTTATTAAATCTTTCAAGGGCTTTAAAGCAGACTTTGCGATTCTTCAGAACTTCTTAGAATTTATAGCATTAAGATTCCGTGTACGACTTCTTTCGTCGCACGATTGTTAATCTCCCCCGGTGCCAAGTCTCTTCAGATTAGATAAAAACCAAAAACATTGAGAAGACTTAGGAATGCGTTTTATTGCATTTCAAGAGGCTACGAACAAGCAAGAAGAAATATGCAAGCAAATAAAAAGCACACGCCATCAATTCTGACGACCGGACGCAAGTGTATGGAAATATCATCACTTAAAACAACTACTACATCGAAGACAGCCCAAATTATGACACAACGATATCGTAACATTGTTAGGCAGGTTATAGAGTTGCCCAAAATATCACTAAGAAGCAAATATATGTTATGGTTTGCCAGCTACTGGTTTTAATGTTAGAATGAAGAATTTCCTGGGACAAAATGACCTCTGTCTCGACCGTACTAGAAAGGAGTCATATCTTTGTAAATATCTCGTTACCGCAATGCTTACGTTTGCAAAGGAGTATGTTTATCGTGATAAAACATTTTGCAAGTATAATTGAACGACGAAACGAAAATAGGACTATGTGACCATAATTACAGAAGAAATGTTATGGTGGAAAGTAGCAAAGCGTTTCTTCCGAAAGACAAAACACCAACAGTAAAGCTTGGTGGAGGTAGCATAATTTTATGGCTCATCTTTTGAGCTAATTTATAAGAAATTGAATTTGCTCTATTTAATTTTTTTCTAACGGATTTAATGAAATTGCTTTATTTACAGGTTTTCCTAACAACTTAAATGAAATTGTTCTATTTCTAGATTTTCTAAACAGCTTTAATGAAATTGTGCTTTTTACAACTTTTACTAAATTTCTCTATTTGCAACTTTTTCCTACAGCTTTAATTAAATTGTTTGTTTTTACATTTGTGTTTTTCTAACACCTTTGTGTCGCATCTAGGCAAGTTTTAAGTAATAGTTCTGAATGCAGGATCCAGATCAGTACAAATCTTCTTGAAGTTATTCTAAGTAATTTTCAGGAGCCTTTATTAATAGAGGGAATATTGATACCAACAGCTATCATTTTGCTTTAACCAGAAGCCTCGAACACGTCGCAATTTCAAGGACAGATTTCTAAGTTTATCCTGGAGCTTTTATGCGAAGTTCACTTACGTAGTTTCAGAACATTTAGTCTGAACTTTACTCTATATTTTTGAAGTAGTATTTATTGCTCTTTTTGATAATACAGAGCAAAGCAAAGGTGTCCACACATAATTTGTGACTTCAATAAACATCAGAGAGTTGTATAGAAACTTTTGTTCACGTCTTTAATTTGTGACTTCAATAAACATCAAAGAGTTGTATAGAAACTTTTGTTCACCTCTTTAATTTGTGAATTCAATAAACATCAAAGAGTTGTATAGAAACTTTTGTTCACCTCTTTAATTTGTGACTTCAATAAACATCAAAGAGTTGTATAGAAACTTTTGTTCACCTCTTTAATTTGTGACTTCAATAAACATCAAAGAGTTGTATAGAAACTTTTGTTCACCTCTTTAATTTCGAGACATTTGTCTGTCGTTTATTTGGCATCTTTCAAGTCTAATACTACTATAACAATGCAATAATAATGATGATAAACTAAACCCATCAAAACATCGTATCACCTCTACCTACATGCTACATTAAAACTGTAGTTTAATATTAAAACAGGACTATTCGACAAGTTCTTTTCAGAACCATTATAAACCACTACAAATTTCAAATATACATATTTGCCGAAATTTTCCTTACAAACAATTTATAACCATTTACAGTCAGTCATACATTCCTCCTCACTATCCATTCTCAAAATTGCATACTATTAGTATGTAGTGAAATGTAATATAATGTAATACACTAACACATTCACCGATATACTTCCAGCATGTAATGTAAAGTAATGCATTGAATCCATTTTTACTCAGTCGTACTAACTTCCACACATTAGCACATTCGCTGCTTTAACTTCCAAACCTCCTTGTACAAACCTTCCGACATATATTTATATAGAATAAACATCTCTTACCAAAATTTGATATAATAAAAGATAAAATAAACGGCAAAATTAAAACGTCTGTTACATTTCTCCGTCCGCGTCACGACCTTTGCTTCGACGCACGACAGGGTTTGGACACCGGGTCAGAATATATATGTATACAAGTGCAGGTGTGGTGTATATATGTATAGTAGTGCAGGTGAGTCTCTACACGTGTACATGATCCGTTTAGACCACCTGGAAAGGGGCGTGCTATTAAAGCGACCTTGACAGACCACAACAAGGAAAGGGTTTCTACTTTATGCCCTTAGATACAAAGGGATCCCATTTTAAAAAGGGGATTCACAAGCGCTTTGGGAAGAGGTGTAGGTGAGAGAGATAAGAAAGAGAGGGAATGGAAACGCAGGTATGGGAGGGTGGTTGGCGAGATTATAAACGGGAATTGGTCTTTCTCTATCTCTCTCTGCCGCGCTCTCCCTCACATTCTCTATCTTACATTTACTCATAATTTTCCTCTAACACATTTTCATCTCACTTTTTCATTTATGAAGATGAATTATTATTTTTAATTTATCATTGTCGAGGTTGAAATGTACTAATCGCTTTTTGTCCTTCAACACAACAGGTTCTTCTCACCTTCCCGTACTTGCTTTGGTGGAAGAGGGAATGGTGGTAGGTAAAAGCCTTCACCTTCATACATGCTACTGTATGGTATGTCTAACAGGTTTTTCGCAAGGGTAATTCCACGCTGTGGGTGCAAGGCTCCTGGACATTATACTCTCCATACCTCCCCCTGTTTATTGTTCTCTCTCTCTCTCTCTCTCTCTCTCTCTCTCTCTCTCTCTCCCCCTCTCTCTCTCTCTCTCTCTCTCTCTCTCTCTCTCTCTCTCTCTCTCTCTCTCTCTCTCTCTCTCTCTCTCTCTTTATATATATATATATATATATATATATATATATATGAATGCAATGTCCCGCAGGAAAAAATGAAAAGGTGTTTCCAAGTACTTTCGAACTTTATTAAGTTCCTTATCAAGGATAACAACAAAATATAGTATTATATTAGAGGTATATATATATATGAAAGAAAAGTATGAAAGACCATTATGAGACGACCATTAATAATTTATTAGTACGTATTAATTGTAATAGTTTGGGAGGGGAGGGGGAGTTTATTCAGTTGAGTGTTCTGGTTGTCTAAGTAAATATTACGGCCAAACAGGTAAACAACTTTCTGTTCGCATAAATCAACATAAATATAATGTCCGAAGAGGGAAAGATAACAGTGCTTTCTTTGTCCATATGTCAGATAAGAACCATTTAATTAACTGGAACTCAGCCAAATTTATTTATCGTTCCAATGACCCTATAAAAAGGAATATCATTGAATGTGCTTTTATAAGCCAATGTGATAATTTGCGTTCCTAGTGGGTTTTTTATATACATTCTTTAGTTATGTGGCCCCTATTTTATTTTAATTTTTTATTATTAATTTTTATTTTTTAATTGTCACTGCTCTGTTTTGTACTTTGTATTTTTCCCCCCTTTTGATCATCGTGTCTTATAATCTCCCTTGTTTGGCTATCTCCATTTCTTTGAATCTGTTACCCTTTCCGTCTTCTCAGTTTGAACTTACTACCTGCTTCTTGTAATTATTAATGTGAATCTTTACCTTCCCCCTTCCGTCTTCCTCATTGGTGATTTCTTGTTTTTGAAGCGGTCTTTCATACTTTTCTTTCATATATATACCTTTAATATAATACTATTTTTTGTAGTTATCCTTGATATGGAAATTAATAAAGTTCGAAAGTACTTGGAAACACCTTTTCATTTTTTCCTGCGGGACATTGCACTCATTTGCCACCCTCACGTGATACTTTGTGAGTTTTTCATTTCATATATATATATATATATATATATATATATATATATATATATATATATATATATATATATATATATATATATATATATATATATATAAATATATATATAGAGAGAGAGAGAAAGATATATATTTGAAATGAATAACTCACACAGTAGCACGTGAGGTTCGTAATGAATGCAATGTCCCACAGGAAAAATGAAAAAAGTGCTTCTTAAGTACTTTCGAACTTTATTCAGTTCATTCTCAAGGATAACTACAAAAGAAAATAATATAATAAGGATAGATATAAGCTAGTAAAAGATAAAGGACCGCCTCTAAGGCAAGAACAGAGCCAAAAGGGTTAAAACGATTAACGGATAAAGAGGGAGATTAGGAGAGACACGAGAAGTAATTTGAAATGAAGGGGAGAGGGATAAAGAGAGAGGAAGAGAAAGAAAATAATGTTAATACAAAATCAATGCAATAATTAAATTGACAAATCGGGTTCCCATGAAAATGAAAGTTGCAAAAAAAATTAGGAACATAAGTCAAAGCTAATTTCTTTAACCCTTTGACTACCAAAAAAGGTGTGTGGTTTTTTTTTGGGGGGGGGAGGAACTCACAAATAACCTTTTCTATCCTTCATTATAGGGCTCATAAGTGATCAGAAAAATGCTTCAGAAAAATCTCTAATAATTAGGTATAACTTTAAGCCTAATTTATTTTGGGGACATATTGTCCCATTGGTATTTTATAATGGGACTATATATCCCAATGGTATTGAATGAAAACCTTTTGTTTATATTTTTAATCACTATTATCTCAAACGACAAATAAACGAGGAAATATAACGTAAACAAACGACAAAATTCAAAAGAAAATAAAGAAATACCATAGTATTACGAAATATAAAAACAAGGAAATGAAAAAATAAATAAATAAACTGCCTTTTAGTTATGGTATGGAGTGAAACAGGCCGGGCACAATGGCACTTCACATGCAGAGCATACAAATTGGGTTCTTTCGACTATTTTAAATTGCCCACATTTGATGTAACGCCTCCATGCGTGGCGTTCTTCCGGCATATGTTCGCCTATGTTCAACATACGTGTGCTCCTTTTAGACCCACCACTGCGAGGAGACTTTCGAGTTATTTTAGGTGTTTGACGACCAGACATGACCATTTGTTCAGCAAGGTTTACAAGATATGGAAGTAATTTCGTTTTCTTTTTGGTTACTCTTTGGTAAAGAATGTGACTATTTACAGCAGCAGACATCAAAAGTTTCTAAAAAAAACTTTCTCCCACCACGATTCAAGTCGTACACAGAAATTTTTTGGTCTGACAAGTCGACACCGCCGATTATTTCATTATACATTGGAATTACTTCTGGACAATTTATGTCAATCTGTTCCTCATCTTTCTGTTTTCTTTTTACAATAGTGTTTACTGGTTGATGACAATTACTCAGAGCTAGTACTTCTTTGCTATCCATCCACCACGCAGATACAATTCCAGAATCGCAAACATGGAACTCGCTCTCTCCTCGTTGCAGTTGAGCTTCAAATTTTGGAATCTTTTTTCTTGTTTTTATACATGTTCCAATCGCTGGGAATGGTAGATTTAGAATCGTATTTACACTTGTGAAGAACCAGTCAAATGCAAACATAAGACCTTGACCTCGAATAGTTTCACAGAGTTTGTTTACTACTCTTTCTCCTAGAGTACCAGCAGTAAGAAGGTCCTCCATTCCACTGTTAATATTCAGATCATAAGTATACCCACTTTTAGCATCACATCGTGCCCATATTTTTATACTTCTTTTTTTGGTTTCAAAGGCCAATACTGCTTCATGGGAGATCGACCTGACATTGCCTTTGGAAAAGTATGCTTGTAACAGTTTACCAGTTCTTCCACATAGTATAATTTATGGGCATCAACCAACAGGTGTAGCCGGATGATTGAAATCCATTTTAGAAAGCAAAATTTGGAACCTATTCCTATCTATGGCTTTTCTTATGAATAAATTTCCCAATGACACATTATTAGACCAGTAATCACCTTTATTTGGAACACGACTGTAACACATTACAAAGAGTATTCCCAAAACAATCATTATTTCTCCCTCATCAGTGTGAGGTATGCAAGCATTTTTGTTTTGGTTATGGATATGTATTCTCTCAATTGTACAATTTGCTAGGAATATAAATAAACTTTTAGGAAACATAAATTTAAATGTTTCAATTTCGTTTGGTAGTGGACTTAGTAAAATGAGAGAGTTGCCTGGTTCATATATAGGAACTTTGCAGCGAGGACTAAAAGAATTCGATGGGGGTTTTCCCCAAATTATGGGGTCATCACTTCTATTTGGTGTTACAACATTGGTAGTCTCATCGCCTGATGAAGACATTGGTGAATATGAACAAGATGCATCACTTTCACTTGCAGTTTCAGAATAATCAGTAGCTTCTTCTGAACATGAGAATTCTTCATTGCTGCTACTCTCGAAAATGTCCTCAATCTGTTCACTACTTAGTCGTTTGGCCATATAAATGAAAGATAACAAAAATGAATTTATAAAATTAATATTTATAATATAGTATAAATTATACCATAATTATAAAATAATAAGATACAATAATATACCTGTATATAGTAAAAAAGAGGGTACTTATCTGTTATCAAGCCCACTTTTTTTTTTCAAAATTGTAATTTCCAAGTGAGGGTTTGGACCATAAACCTCACGCCTCCTCTCCTGAACTGACTTGACCTGACCTGACTTACCTAACCTAACCTAAACAATGTTAGGTTAGGTTAGGTTAGGTCAGGTCAGGTCAGGAGAGTAGGCGTGAGGTTTATGGTTCAAATCCTCACTTTGAAATTACAATTTTTGAAAAAAAGTAGGCCCAATAACAGCTAAGTACCAAAAAGAGTATATAATACCAGTACCGTATAGCTAGGCCTATATAATAATAAAATACAATAATATACCAGTGTAAAATAAGATAAAATAATATATGACTGTGTATAAAATAGAATAGAATAATATATAAAAATATATGCATAATAAAATATAAACTAAATTGTTATATAACACCGAAAACAACCACTGGGACCAATAATCCCAAAACTGGTTATTTACATATTTGATCGATATGCATTGGCCTAAATGATACTATCAATAACAACTGAACTCTTCTAAACTATTTTCACACAAAACCGTTTACATAAAACACTGTTTGACCTTTAAAAAACAAGCAAAATGATTAGATCAAATTTGTTGCCACATTTTCCATCTGGCTAATTTTAGAGACTGGATTATAAAGTACCGTTGGGACTAAGGGCTGTTGAATTTAAGCAAAATAAGTCAACTAAATTTTTTCAAACGACCATTGGGACGTATTGTCCCGCGGGTAGTCAAAGGGTTAAGAATGCGTTTTTTTTCATAACAACATCAATTTTAAAAAGGCCAGGGGAAATGTTAAAGTTATTAAATTGGCTTATACATGAACATTCAACAAGGTTTCTTTTAATTGAGTCATTTGACCGAAAAATAAATTTTGCTGAATTCCAATTAATTAAGTGGTTATTTTCGGACATATGCCCCCAAAAACGCACTATTATTTACAGCTCTCCTAACATTGTACCTATGCTGATTAATACGGACAGTTAATTACTTTCCTATATGTCCAAAATATTTACTTGGACAAACAGAACATTCGACAGAGTAGACTCCCCCAATATTATTACAATTATTGTGAACTAGAATGTTTTTTATAGTTGACTCATATTTGAAAGCAACTGAAATGTTAAAGTTTTTTAAAAGACGGTAAAGGTCAATGAAACAAACAGAGAACTACAGAACTACAGAATCTAGGACCAGCAAAGAACCTAAGGTCCGCTCGAGGATAACAGGAGCTGTATTATAGAACGTCTTTTTTGCAGAGGAAAGATAGTTTAAAAGAAAGAAATAAGGGTAACATAGTTACCCTTATCTTTTGGAGAATTCAGAATCCATATATTCAAAACTATTAACTCGTATAGTCCGTAAAAAACGGAACGTTTGACTTTGGGACTATGCGAAGAGTAAAAATGAATATAAGTGTTTGAATTAGTAGGTTTGCGATAGATGGAGTATTTAAAACCAGTCTGTGTTCTATTAATAAGAAGATCGAGAAAGGGAAGGGTTCTATTATTTCTAACCTCATGGGTAAATTTAATGGAAGGGACGAGTGAATTAAGTTTGGTAAGAAAGCTATTAACATATTTAGAATTAGGCGATAGGCAAATGACATCATCAATATACCTGTATCAAATAATAGGGAAGTCAAGACTCCTCCCTACTATCCTTGACTTCCCTATTGTTTGGTACAGGTATATTGATGATGTCATTTGCATGTGGCCTAATTCTAAAGATGTTAATACCTTTCTTACCAAACTTAATTCACTCGTCCCTTCTATTAAATTCACCCATGAGGTTGAAAATAATAGAACCCTTCACTTTATCGAGTAAGCAATAAATGCCACAAAGCTCAGAGGAAAAATTAATACGAGGATTCCAAGTGCTTTCGAACTTTATTTCGAGTTCTTTATCAAGGATAAAGAACTCGAAATAATATTCTAAAGTACTTGGAATCTTCGTATTAATTTTCCCAGTAGGCCTTGTTACATATATATATATATATATATATATATATATATATATATATATATATATATATATATATATATATATATATATTATAAGGAGGTCGTACGTATTGCCTTTATGGAAATAAAATCTACTTGACCAATCTCGATCAGACTTTCACGGAGTTTGGACCTAGGAAGAAGGTAAAGGAAAACATCTCCAAAGTACCCAAGTAAAGTTGAGCTTCCTGAAAACCTGCAAGGTTAAGAAAAGCGTCTTCATAAAATATTTCAGATTAAGATACGCGTCTCAAAGGAGTTGTGGCCGTTTTTCTTTACATGCTCTGGACCTAGATTAGATTTAAGGCAATTGATATATGGGAGAGTGGGGTTTTGTGCACCCCTAGGGGCCAAAAATCGGGTTATTTGGAAAAAGAAATTATTAATGAAATATGTAAGGAAACAAAAAGCATTTGAAGTAAGGGTATAAGGTGTCCAAAGGGGTATAAAATAGATTTTGTATGGGTCAACTTGAGTCAGGTTCAAACTTGCATCTGATCTGATCTCTATTACGACCAATACGGCGCAAAACATTGACCAGAAAATAAAAAAACGTGATCATACTTTATCCCTTGGCTTAGTTATACTTAATGCTTTGCTGTTAGAAATACTTTATTATTACGAATGGAGGTCAATAAGTTTTGCAATACGAATATAAGGAAACGAGATATGTGGAAAAGTGTTTTATTATTTTTCAATATAACTACCCTCGACTTCAATGCACTTGCGCCACTTGTCCCTGAGGCTTCGAATTCTCGACAACAAGAAATCTCCCGACTGCTGTTCAATCCACTCCTGCACGGCGAGCTGGACATCTTCATCGTCCCCAAACCGGCATCCACACTGTGCAGCCTTGAGCTGGCGGAATATAAAGTAGTCGCTAGGGGCCAGATCTGGACTGTATGGGGGATGGTTGTGCTCCTCGAATCCGCACTCGCGCAGGGCAGCTTGTGCAACTCTGGTCTTGTGGACTTTGACGACGTTAAAGTCGATCATGGGGCGTGAGGTTTCTAGGGACCCAACGGGCCGAGAGAGACCTTGGTCATGGCCAAATTGTCGTGGATGAGGTGGATAACACTTCCATGTGATATTCCAAGTTATCGCTCGATTTCTTCGACCTTCACCTGTCGATTTTCGAGGATCATCGTCTCCACACGGGCCACTTTGATCTCGATGTTCATGTCTGACGGGCGTCATGGAGGGGGTCAGCTTCAAGGGACTCACGAACAGGGCGGAACTCCCTATTTCAGCGAGCAATGGTTACATAGGAAGGGGCGGTGTCGGTGTACACTGCAACCATACGTTCATGGAACTCTTTTTGATTCTTGCCTTCGTTGGTCAGAAATTGGATCACTGCGCGGCGCTCAACCTTCTCCATTGTTGAAAAATTGGTGACTGAGGATAGGCGATCAGTTACTACTTCTAAAATATACGAGGCAGTCGCGTGCGGCTGCAAGTCCTTACTTGTCATAACTTGTGCTGACAGCCCTACTAACAGCCACCCCCCTTCCTCTGTTTTGCCCTACTGATTCGCAAAAATTATTCATCCCCCCCTCGTATAATGCAACCCATATTATTAGCACTTCTAGTGCAACCCATACTATTAGCACTTGTATTGCAACCCATAATATTATCAGATCTATTGCAACCCATATTATTAGCACATCTATTGACACCCATATTATTAGCATATCTTTTGCAACCCATATTATTAGCATATCTATTGCAACCCATATTATTAGCATATCTATTGGAACTCATATTATTAGCATATCTATTAGAACCCATATTATTAGCATATCTATTGGAACCCATATTATTAGCATATCTATAAGAACCCATATTATTAGCATATATATTTGAACCCATATTATTAGCATATCTATTGGAACTCATATTATTAGCATATCTATTAGAACCAATATTATTAGCATATCTATTGCAACCCATATTATTAACATATTTATTGTAACCCAAAATATTAGCACATCTATTTCAACCCATATTATTAGCACATCTCTTGCAACCCATATTACTAGCATATCTATTGCAACCAATATTATTAGCATATCTATTAGAACGTATATTATTAGCATATCTATTGCAACCCCTATTATTACCATATTTTTTGCAACCCATATTATTACCATATATATTGCAACCCTTATTATTAGCATATCTATTGCAACCCATATTATTAGCATATCTATTGCAACCCATATTACTAGCACATCTATTGTAACCCATATTATTAGCATATCTATTTCAACCCATATTATTAGCATTTCTAATGCAACCCATATTATTACCATTTCTATTACAATCCATATTATTACTACAATCCTGACATCAAAATATTTAAGGATTAGCTAATCTGCCTCTCAAGAAAATCCCTTTTTGAATAATTCTCCTGCAAGATTATTACAAATGCTAACAAAGTGCCCTAAAATCAGAATTCTCGACGTTTCTATGCACTTCAATGTCATGAAGTAGCTGCGATAATCACAGGAGGACAGTTTGGAAGACCTGATATTTTTCTTCAAGTTCTTAATAATAGGCTAACAAATATGTGAGATTCTTCGCTCATATGAGGCTTTACAATACCCCCCTCTGCTTTTTGTCAACGGTAAAGATGTTTATCATTTTGGAGTCCTTCAATTTTGAGGAAATTGCTATAATACTGTTTCAAAATATATCCATCTAGGAGATGAAATTAACAATGATGTCGTCATCGTTGAAATTGCTCAACCAGTCAATCTTCCATCAAGTTTTGAGAAGACCAAGATATATAAATGAAAGAACTTAAGATGCAGTGAGATAAGTTAGCAATTACGGAATACCACCACATAGACTAGATCTGAAATTTGGTTCTCCATTAATTCCCCTACGAAATCTCAATCCTCCAAAACTCTGCAACGGCACAGGACTTATAGTGAAAAGAATGAAGCTTGATCTTATGCAAGCTATAATTCTTTGTGGTTGTGAGAGAGGAGAAGATTTCACCATACCAAGAATTCAATGATCCCTAAAGATGTTCCGTTCCATTTTAAGAGACTGCAATTTCCAGTCAAACTTACCTTTGCAATTTTAATAAACAAATCACAAAGTCAAACTCTGTCATTGGCTGGATTATACTAAGAAGATCTTTCTTTTTCACATGGTTCACTGTTTGTTGAATATTCCAAAGTTGGAAGCAAAATGAATCTTTACATTATTGCGCAAACTCAAAATATAAGAATATTGTATGCAGAGTAATTAATCCTTTTGTAAAGATCTAATACTGGAAAATATGCTTTGTCATTTTTATTTCTCTTATCCTAGATAGTTTGTTAATTTATATAAGATAGCTATATTCCTGGAATATATTATTTAGAAAGTAATATATATATATATATATATATATATATATATATATATATATATATATATATATATGTATATATTATTTGTAATATACTCTTGCATTTTCTCTTAATACATCCTTTCTTTCTTTGATATTCTTTCAAGTATTCTTTCTTTCTATATTTTAACTTACCTAGTTCTTTTTTTTCTGTCATACTATCTCTATTTCTTTTACTTTCCTTTCCACTTCCTTATTTCTTCATACATTTCTTTATTTTTTCTGGTTTTCTTAATTTTATATATTCGATCTTTTTCATTTTTTTATTTCTCTCTCTCTCTCTCTATCCTGTGTCATATATGTTTCTCTCCTTCTCCATCTCTGTCTCTATCTTTTCCTATGTCTCTTACCCACCTTTCTCTCTCTCTCTCTCTCTAACTATATCTAGCCTTAACTGTCTCTCTCTTCATCTTCCTCTCTCCCCGTCTTTGTACTTATCTCCGGCATGTCTATCTTTAGCCTTTCTATCTCTCTCTCTCCCTCTATTTCTACCAATCTATCTCTCTCTGTATCTCTACCAATCAATTTTTCTCCCTGTATTTATAGCAATCTTTCTCTCTCCCTGTATTTATATCAATCTATCTCTCTCCCTGCATTTCTACCAATCTATCTCTCTCTGACTGATCATGCATCTACATCTCTCTATTTTTTTTTTCTCTCTCTCTCTTTGTTTGTCCATGCCTACATTCCTTCATTCATTTCCCTCCCTCTACTTCTTGTAGTGTCTTTGTTTATCTCTTTATTTCTCTTCTCCTGGTTTGTCTATCTGTGTCCCTCTTTGTCGATGTATTTCCATCTCTCTCTGCCTATTTTCTGTCTACCGTTAATTCTTTCTCTCCCCTGTCCAATTTCCCGTATATTTGTATCTCTCCATTTATTTATTATATATTTGTTTTTCTATTTGCAATATTTTTTTCTTTTTCTATCTGCTTTTGTCTAGTTTCTGACTGCACATCTGGTGTTTCCTGTTCGTCTGTCTGTTTATTTCTCTCTCTCTTTATGTTTTGTTTCTATCTCCATAGCAATCTGTCTATTGCTATATATATATATATATATATATATATATATATATATATATATATATATATATATATATATATATATATATAAATATAATATATATATATATATATATATATATATATATATATATATATATATATATATATACATATATATATATATATATATATATATATATATAGATATAGATATATATATATATATATATATATATATATATATATATATATATATATATATATATATATATGGTGCGGTTAAGGTAATGGCATAAATAGACAACTGCTCTGCTTCAGGTCCAGCAGGTGATCCTATCCTCCTTGAACTGGAAGACAACACTTAGGGATGACCCATCCATCAGCATAATGGATGGATGGGTCATCCCTAAGTGTTGTCTTCCAGTTCAAGGAGGATAGGATCACCTGCTGGACCTGAAGCAGAGCAGTTGTCTATTTATGCCATTACCTTAACCGCACCAATTTGTCTTGGATATTTTTCCATATATATATATATATATATATATATATATATATATATATATATATATATATATATATATATATATATATATATATATATATATATATATATATATATATATATCTACCGGTAGGTCAATTCTGTCTACCTTCTGTCTACATGTGCCTCTTCCTCTCCCTCCGTTCATTTGCGCCTATGTACGTGTCTGTTTTTATTTGTGTGTGTATTTATGTGTGTGCACATGTGTGTCTATCCATCAGCCATTTATCTCTATATATATGTTCATCCTCTTTCACACATCCACCCCTCCCAATGACGCCACAAGTTACATCAATTACTCACTCCATCTGGCCCCTATCTACCCATTAATCGCTCCATCTGGCCCCTGTCTACCTATTAATCAGTCCCCCATTACGGAGAGCTCTGCCTATTAATTCTTTATCCGACAGCTTCGTTTAAATTGAGAAATATTATTAATTATTTGCCACAATTGCAATTTGCAATGCAATATCCCATAGATAAGGGCAGTGGTGGAGAAGGGTATGAGGGAATGGTGAAGTGTAGTGTAAAACAGGGTTGCGTTGGAGGTAGGGGTAGGGTTATGATGTAGGGGAGGGGTGTGGTTGAGTTCAGTTGAGTAGAGTTGAATATGGTTAGGTGTGTTTTGGAGTGTATTTCTGAATATGGTTGGGTTGGGTTTAGTATGTTTTTTTTGGGGGGGGATTAATATGGTGGAATATGGGTAGGTTAAGTTGGGTTAGAAAGGGTATGGTTTGGGATAGTTTTGGTTGGGGATGGTCTAGCAAGGTTAGCATAAGGTGAGTTTGGTGGAATATGTTTGAATATGGTTGAATTAGATTGGGTTAGGAAGGGTATGGTTAGAATGAGCCTGGGTCTTTGCGTTATGAGTTTAGTTGAGCATGGTTCAATATGGTGGGTATTGGGTGAGTTTGGAGGCGTATGTTTGAATTGGGTTAATATAGGTTAAAGAATTCCTAGGTGAATATGGTTCGGTTGGCTTAGGTTGTATTAAATATTGTTAAGCATGGTTCGTTGGGCTGGATTGAGAAGGGTTTGGGGGAATATTGCTCGGATGGTTGGGTTGAAATAGGTATGGGAGGAATTGGCTCAGTATGGTTGAGTTGGAATGAAAAAGGAAAGTTTGATTCAATATGGTTGTTTTATTTGTTTTGACTGGATTTAGAAGAGTTTGATTGAATATGGTTAGATCGGTGGGTATAGTTAGTTTGGTTGAGTATGTTCCGGTTAGAATGAGTTTGGATGAATATGGTTCGGCTGGAATCAGCATGAGTGTGTTTAATTAAATATGGTTGAGTATAATTGGGTTGAAATGCGGTTAGGTTATTTGCGTTGAATATGTTTTTTGGGGGATATTTGGGGGAATATGGTTGAAATAAGCTGGGTAGAAATAGGTTTGGAGGAGATTGGCCGAGTGTAGTGTGTTGGGATGAGAATGAGAGTGGTTTGAATGGTTATGCCAGGGTTGGGATGAGTGTGGAAGGTCGTTGTGGAATATGGTTTACTATGGTTTGTTTTAAGGTAATGTGGTTAGGGTTGGATAAATATGTTTGTGAGAAGCTACTGCGGTTGGGCTTAGTGAATTTGGTTGGTAAAATGGAGTGTGATGGTTTGGGGTGAATATGCTTGGTAGAATTTGGAGTTGGGGTGAGTATGCTTAGTCGAACCATTTCTGGTTGGATTGGGTGAATATGTTTGATATATGGTATTCTGGTTTTGTTAAGCTGGATATGTCTAGTAAAGGTTAGTTTGGTTAGGGTGTGTTAAATATGTTTGGCGAATGGTAGTGTAGTTGGGTTGAGGTGAATATGTCTGACAGAAGGTACTGAAATTTGGGAGTGACTATGTTTAGTCAAGTGTTGTGTGTTTGAATTGGAGTGAATGTATGGTAGAGGGTAGTCAGAACAAGTTTTGCTTGATTGAGGATGGTTGACAGATGACCTGGTGCCCCAGAGGGCGATCGTGCCTCACTTGTTGCCTAACCATGTGTCTCCCTCTGAATAGCAGGCATCCCGTCATTGGGTCACCATGACAACGCCTCTTGGGTGTGCTTTTCCCAAGCGGTTAGAGGCGTTAGGTGGTAGCCACAGTGATACTCGCTTTAGGATGGGCAAGGATGGGGGGGGGGGGGCTTGGGGAGGAGTGAAAGGGGTATCTGCGGATATCTCGGCCACACAGGCGGGATCTTGTGACCATCCGCAGCCCCGGATTATGGGTGGAGTGTAAAAGCGGAGATAAATTTGATAAAGACCCAGGCGCGTTTTGTTGAACAGATTTCCGACCGAGTTAATGGCGGAAACAGACAGTCACACATATACACACACTCCTGCGTGCACATACATATATATACGCACACAAGTTGACAAAGTTTCCCGTAAACATAAATTCATACAACCACAGGGAATGAGGATTCACTGAGGCGTACACAAATGTACTTATGTAAAAGTGCATACATGTACGCAGTTACATAGATACGGACATAGACACAAATTAACACCTACTCCGGGAAAGTGAATTCGCACACTCCTAGACGAAATACACCTTCCCGCACGTACACGAATGGATTTATGTAAGTCAGCACAGAGAGAAATACACACAAGTAATGCAACGATACACATAAAAAAACGATGATTCATGTAAACAAACATATGCAGAGAAGTATACAAACATAATTTGCACATAAGCGCTCAGGGAGCGTATGAACAAACCAAACAAACGTATACGCAAAACATTAATACAAATCATCACAAATATTCCCATAAACAAACTTTCACAAACTCACAAGCAAAAAACAACAACAACAACACTAACAACTCCCCCCCTAAAATAGAAAACAAATAAAAACAAAAGTCACGAAATGAAAATAAAAACTAACAAAAAAAGTCCAACAAACAATCAACATTAATAGTAAAACAAACACTCATAAGCAAACAAAAAAAAACAAATCAAAGTAAACAAATACAAACGAAAGTCTCGAAATGAAAATAAAACCAACGAAGCAACAAAAACGCCCTTAAACAATCAGCATCAACAGTTCAACAAACTCTCACAATCTCTTAAGCAAACAAAAACACTAACAACTCCCTAAAAACAAAGAAAATAAATACATACCAAAGTCACAAAATGAAAATTAAACACTAACAAAACAACAACAAAATCGAACAAACAATTAATATCAACAGTATAATAAACCCTCACAAACTCATAAGCAAAAAAAAACCACTATCCCTAAAAACAAAGAAAACAAATACATAGTAGTCACGAGAAATTAAAACTAAACATTAATGAAACAACAAAATCAAACAAACAATCAACACCAACAGTACAAACAAACCCTCACAAACTCATAAGCAAACAAAAACACTAACCCCCTCCCCCCATAAAAAGAAAACAAATACTTACAAATGTCACGAAATGAAAATTAAACACTAAAGTAAAAAAAAATCAAACAAACAATTAACGTCGACAGTAAAACAATCCCTCACAAATTCATATGCAAACAAAAACACACACTCCCCAGCAAAGAAAACAAATACAAACAAAAGTCATGAAAAAAAAACAATATTGAAACCACAACAAAATCGGATAGACGATCAACATCAGCAGCAAAAAAGAAAAAAAACATAATTCAAAAACTACATTCAAAGACTTTCAGAACAAAATGTCCCTAAATGATGGAATTTGTGGGTGTATACAAGACGTTAAAATGGACCAAAAACCAAAACCATGTTTTGGAGGTATTTATTAAAGAAAGAGTAGTGCTTAAGGTGGAGTATTAACATTGGTGTCGCATAAAGATTGAATAAGCGAGGATGAAGATTATAAAGTTTGTTTATTGCACGGAGAAATGCTCAGGTGTTGGCAGCGAAAGGCAATAAGAGAGAAATGTAGAGACGGCACCAGACGTGCTTGGGTATGTAGGTATTAGTGTGCGCGCGAGAGAAAAACGGAGAGAAAGAGCGGGGAGCGAAGAAAAGGCGAGAAAAAGTGAAAAAGGCGAGAAAGAGAGAAAAGGTGACAAAGTGAGAGAAAAGCAAGAAACAGGCAAAATAAGACGAAGAGAAAGAGAAAAAAAGACAAAGAGAAAAGCGAGAAAGAGGGTAAATGAGAGAAAAGAAAGAGAAAAAGAGAGAAAAAGAGAAAAAGTGAGAAATAGAAAGAAAAAGGGAGAAAGGGAGAGAGCTACAGAACTCGGATCAGCAAAGACCATAGAGTCCACTCAAGGACAGACTGAGAGATAATATGGTTAATACCACCTCAACCTCTAGATTGATTAGGTAGCCACTTATCTACCAGTGTATCTATTGTTGTACAACTTCTAAAATGCATATTATTTGTTGCAAACAAATATCTAATAGGAACGTTCTCTTCTCTCCCGCAGCTCCACGTCTGTTAGTGTTGAAAATAATAATGACAGGGACGCGAGAAAGGAATATGAAAAGGAATTAGACTTTTGCTCTACAGCAACTAACAACTGGAATTATTTGAGGGAAGGGGGGGTGTACTTTTGTGTATATTCTCCGTCCTGATTATATAAGGGGATTTTTGCTGCATCTACTAGGTTACATTTGCACGCGAATAATACATGTGCAGTCTTTTTTTAATATATTAACCGATCTACTTTCAACTACTCGGTCGGGAAGGCTGTTCCATGGTTAAGTGATTTTATAATTAAAAAAAATGTGTTATGACACTGTTGAATTACCTATTGACTAATTTATATCCATTTTGACGGGTATTCTTTCTATATTCCATTTCTAATAATAGCGAATAATTTAATGTTCGAAAAACCTTTTAAAATTTTAAAAACTTCAATCAGCTGATTGCGTAAACGTCTACTTACAAAGGATAAAAGGTCTAGGCAGCGAAACCTTTCTTAATAGGGTTTATTCCAAAGTTCAGGTATCAGTTTCATTGACCTGTGTCGCACTCTTTCTAATATTTACATATCTTTGCTAAGGTTTGGAGACCATAATTGAACCGTATACTCCAGATACCTTCGAACTAATGATTTATATAAGGGGAAAATTATGTCTATAGAATTATAAGAAAAATTCCATGCGATGTATACCAGCATTCTATTCGTTTTATTTAATGGCTTCCACGCATTACTTGAATACTTTGAAATTAGGACCCCAAGATCCTTTTCCAAGTCTACGGATTCCAAAAGTTTGCCATTTGTATGGTAATTCGATTTCATATTTCTCCCTCCTAAATGCTTGACTTTAAATTTACGTATGTTAAGCTTCACTTGCCATTTGTTTGTCCACTCGACAATTTTGTTTAGGTCTCGCTGTAGTCCCACCACATCACATCTAGTTGCAGCACTATTTATTATCCTTGCGTGTTCGGCGAATTTAAAAGTTTTATTAATTAGCTAAGTATCAAGGTCGTTTATATATATTATGAATATTAATGGAACCAGAAGTAAACCCTGGGATTCAGACTGGTTGATGGAGTATAGTCAGAGTTTATCTCATTTATGACTACTCGCTGTGAGCGATGGGGCGCTAATGTTTTATCCAATAAAAATTTACTGTATCAAACGCTTTTTGAAAATCGAGGTAAATTATGTTTCTTCTCTTTTATTATCGTAGATGGAAATCATTTGGTGAAATAATTCCAAGAGATTTATTAGATATGATCTTCCAGTTTTAAAACCATGCTGATATTTTAGATTAGGTTAGTCGCCTCGAAGAGAGCTGCCATTCTGTCTCTCATTATCGATATTTAAGATTTTACCAATTATCGATATTAAGCTAGTAAGCCGAAAGTTGTTGCGATCAGATTTGTCATTCATATATATATATATATATATATATATATATATATATATATATATATATATATATATATAACGATTAAAGATCATGGTCAGAGGTTTTACCAGTTCGTTTTTAGTTGCTTAAAGTGCGTTGGGTATACATCATCTGGCTCAGGTACCTTCGATCGTTTCATATTATTTACATCGTTAGTAATTTGGCATTCGCTTACTGCGTCACGTCCTCTACAGTAAAAACGTTTACGAAACGATCGTTGAGTATCGTAACAGTTACTTCGACGCTATCTGATAGGCTCCCCTTGTTGCTCCTTAAGCCTCCTATAGTCTAGCTGATAGGCTTTCTACTATTAATGTAAGCCTAACAAAAATCCTTATTCTCCCCTTTGATTAGGGATGGCGGTAGGTTAAGGGTTACGATGTTATTCCTACCGTTGCTCGGAGAAAGAGAGAAAGAAAGAGAGACAATGAGATAAAGGGAGTGAAGAGAAAATGAGAGAAAAAGAAAATGAGAGACGGAGAAAGAGAGAGAATAACAGAAAAATAAAATGAGAGAAAGAGGGAAAAGGTGAAAGAAAGAAAGGAGGAAGGAAAGAATGAAAGAAAGGAAAAAGACGAGAAATAGACAAATAAAAATGAGACAAAAAGAGAACGGGACAAAGCAAAAAGAGAGAATTTAGAAAAAAGATAGAAATGAGAGAAAAGAGAGAGAAATAGAGATAAAGGGAAAGGGAGAAAGAGAGAAAGAGAAAAGGATAAAGAAAGAGAGAAAAGGAGAGAATGAGAGAAAGTGAGAATGAAAAAATGAGAGAAAGAGAGGATAAGAGAAAGTGAGAATGAAAAAAGGAAAGGAAGAGAGAAAGGGGATAGGGGAAAGAGAGAAAGATTGAAAGAGAAATAGATAAAAATAAATAAAGAGAGAAAGATAGGAGTAGAAAAGGAGAGAAAGATATAGAACGAGAAATAGAAAGAGTTAGAAAGAACTAAATAAAAACAACGAGAAGGAGAAAGACATGAAAAGCAAGAAATAAAAAGCACGAGAAAGACATGGAAAGAGAGAAATAAAAAGCACGAGAAAGACCTAAAAAGAAAGAGTAATAATAGGACCGAGGAAGAGAAAGAGCGATAAAGATAAAGAGCAAGAATGAGAACGAATGAGAAGGTGAAGGAGCGTATCAAAGAATCACCGAGAAAGACAAAGAAAGAGAAAGACAGAAATTGAAAGGGAGTGAAAGCGAAAGGGAGAACGAGGTAAAGAAGGATAATGATAGACAGAAAACGAGAACTAATGAGGAAACTAGAGAGAGAGATAGAGAGAGAGAGAGAACATGAAAGAGAGCGATAAAGAGAGAATGATAGAAATACTGAAAGAGAAAGATAGCAATAAAGAGAACAATAAAGAGAGAAAGAGAAGGATGATGCGAAAGACTTCTACAAGGAGAGAGAAGAGAGCGATAAAGAGAGAGAGCGACCGAGAAAGACAGAGAGGGAGAGAGAGAGATAAAGATACAGAGAGAGAGAGAGATAAAGACAGAGAGATAAAGACAGAGAGATATAAAGACACACAGAGAATGAGAGAGAAAGAATAACAGAAAGAAAACTAGAAAGACAGACAGATAAAGGGCGATTAAGAGAGGGGGGACAGGAGAGAAACCTAAAAACACAAACAGATAGGGGCAATAAATAGAGTGAAAACGAGAAAGAAAACGATAGAGAGAGAGAGAACGAGAGAGAAAGAGAAAGAGAGAGATAGAGTAAGAGTGTGCGTTGCAAGAAAAGAAAGGGCACATTCAAAGATCTCGCGATCCATCCCCAGAATGTAAAATCGTCCGTCTCTTTCTTTGTTTTTCTAATATCCTTTTTTCAGCTCAAGTGGGGGAAAGACTCTCCCCCATCTCTCCCACCCTCACAAAGGGGCGGGGTCAAAAGGTTCGGATGAAATCAAAACGCATCGGATATTTGCGGGTCAAAATATAATTTTCTAACTTCTCAGTTTCCTACGAAGTTAAAAAATGACTCTTAGTCAAATAGATAATTGAATTAGACCAAGTGGCCTAAGAGATGATTTAATTGACATGAAAGCGGATGCTCGCTGCCTCAGTGTGCCCGGTTCGAATCCCACCCCAGTTACGAATATTTGCGAATTATGAAGTATTATTTGCAAAGAAAAATTTTCCCCTTTTCTGTTTCTTGCGGTTTGTTGGATTCATATATATATATATATATATATATATATATATATATATATATATATATATATATATATATATATGAATCCATTAAACCACATAGATAGAGAAAACGGAATAATTTTTCTTTGCAGTAATATTTTTATTACCTTTTTTCGAAAAATCCGTGCAGGAAGGCGATTCGAACCAGGCAAACTGAGGCAGCAAGCACCGCTTTGATCTCAGTTAAAAGTGTGCCGTTAGTACACTAAAAATATTACTGCAAGGAAAAATTATTCCGTTTTCTCTTTCTATGTGGTTTAATGGATTCATTTTCATCATTCTCTCGTGCTACTTTGAGAGAAATATACATTTATATATATATATATATATATATATATATATATATATATATATATATATATATATATATATATATATATATATATATGAATGCAATGGCCTGCAAGAAAAATGAAAAGGTGCTTCCAAGTACTTTCGAACTTTATTCAGCTCATTCTCAAGGATGAAGTGAATGAAGTTCGAAAGTACTTGGAAGCACCTTTTCATTTTTCCTGCGGGATAATGCATTCATTGCGAACCTCACGTGCTACTTTATGAATTATTCATGTCAATATATATATATATATATATATATATATATATATATATATATATATATATATATATATATATATATATATATATATATATATATATATATATATATATATACATACACGAGGGGCGGTCAATAAGTTTTGCGAATCGGTAGGGTAAAACAGAGGAAGGGAGATGACTGTTTGTGGGGGTGTTAGGACAAGTTATGACAAGTCAGGGCCTGCAGCCGCACGCTCCTGCCTCGTCTATTTAAGAAGCAGTAGCTGATCACAGATCGTCAGTCACAAATTTTTCAACAATGGAGAAGGTTGAGCACCGCGCAGTGATCAAATTTTTGACCAAGGAAGTCAAGAATGCAAAAGAGATCCATGAACGAGTGGTTGCAGTGTACACCGACTCCGCCCCTTCCTATGCAACCATTGCTCGCTGGAATAGGAAGTTCTGCCATAGCCATAAGTCCCTTGAAGATGACCCCCGTCCAGGATGCCCTGCACTGCGTGGACGCCGGTTTGGGGACGATGAAGATGTCCCGCTCGCCGTCCAGGAGTGGATTGAACAGCAGTCGGGAGATTTCTGGTTGTCGGGAATTCGAAGCTTCAGGGACAAGTGGCGCAAGTGCATTGAAGTCGAGGGTAGTTATATTGAAAAATAATAAAACACTTTTCCTTATATCTCGTTTCCTTATATCCGAATTGCAAAACTTATTGACCACCCCTCGTATATATATATATATATATATATATATATATATATATATATATATATATATATATATATATATATATATATATATATATATATATATCATAATAAATCCTTTGATGACGAGTAATTGGGTGCCCCTCTCAATCTCATAATACTTTTCATTGCATGTGGATTAGTGGTTGAATACACGATTAATATATGAGTTAATTACTCTTTTCTCATATATATATATATATATATATATATATATATATATATATATATATATTCAAATTTTGTTGAAGAACATTGTGCATTTTGCCTTAATTAATTTCCTTTTGCAACTTTCTCTTCTATCTTTTTATTCCATCATGTAGATGGTGGATTACTTGTCCAGTATTCATCTCTTTTTTTTAAATGAATGTGTTTGGTAAAAACTAAACTAAATTGCTAAGCTTTCGATCTTATTCGATAATCTTTGGAGCGTTTTGATATATTCTTGCCTCCTTTATCGATGTAATGAGTGGAGTGAGGGTCTGGCAAAAAGTTAAGTGAAAGATGGTATGTTTGAGAGAAAAAAAAATACATATACAAATTAGCGTTACAAAAAAAAAAGTTAATAGTGGGGAAAAAAGTTGAGCGGAGAAGAGAAAGTTACAGAAGTACTGGTAAGAAAAGAAATGGGTTTTCCAGGTACTACCGGAGGTCATATTTTTGTATATTTACTCAGTTATTTTAATCTTTTATATTAAATTGAGTTTAGTTCTCCAGGACAAATTGGAGGACAAATATTTTACATTTTAAAATCAGGAAATATTTTCATGACAGAGAATTATATCTCAGAAATTACATTCAATTTTAATATATTGTTATTTTTTGTACAAATTTCACGAAGACCTTATTCTTACTACCAAAAAATATGTTCACTTTTATCACGGTTTATTAATTATTTTTATTATTAATATTCTAAATCACTAAACTTTTTTATTAGCCACTAAATATTGTGTTCATTATTAAACACTGAACTATTATTCTTAATTGTTAATTATTCAATATTGATAACCGTTTATTTACTGCTTTTATTATTTCACGAAGTCCTTATGCTTATTACTAAGTATTATTATTCACTGTTTATTATTAGTTACTAAGTATTAAATTCAGTATTAACCACTGAATTATTAACTGCTAAATATTGAGTATTAAGCACTGTTTATTTAATGCGATTATTATTACTTTGCTTAATCGCTCAACTTTGTTATTCTTACTAGCCATTGAATATTATGTTCTTTATACACTATTTTTATTTACGTAACCACTTATTGAATGTTTTTATCATTAATCCTTTTAACCTCTGAATTTTAGTATTATTATACACTTTTTCCTTTTTCTTTTTAACCACTGTTTATTAAATTAATTCACTTAATCTATGGATTTACTACTATTGACACTAAATATTATATTCATTTTTAATCACTGCTTATTATTTTTAATTGATTATTATCCACTGTTTATTAATTTTTTTTATTTTTCCTACGTTTAATCACTAAATTTTTTAATTGTTAACTATCATTCACTTTTACTTATTTTTCCACTGGTCGATATTTTTAACTATCATTCACTTTTACATATTTTTCCACTAAACGATATCGGACGTTTTTTGACCACTTTTGATTTTTTTCTTGGTTGACATATTGAGGGTGTGTACACACGAGTCTGGGATGTAGATGGCTCGTTCCTCCAACAGTCCTCCTATTTCTTTCGGTCGCCATGGTCCTTCGAAGGTCCATTTGTAGTCCCCGCGAATAATTCCATCGATCAAGGCCTCCAGGTCACCTTTCGGGGCTTGCACACTACAGCGCCTAATACTTTGAGTCTCACGTCAGTGGCGTTAAAGAAGAATCCGCGTAATAAGATGTTTCTTTCTTCCGTGAGGAGTACTCCGGGATAGTCCAAAATGTCATCGTCCTCGTCTTCTTCCCCGTGAAGTGTATATTCTTGTTCTTCTGTCTCTTCTTCCTTTCGGGGTTTTGTCTTCTTCTTTTTCTGTTGCTGTTTATTTTGGGGGCTTTTTTGAGGGCTTTCGCCTCTTGTTTCTTCTCTTTCTGTAGTTATTTCTTCTTCTGTGGTTTTCAGTTGTTGTTGTTTGTCGGCTGGTTCTTTTACTTTTTCTTGGGTTGTTTCGTTTTGCTGTGGGTCGTCCACAAATTGTATTTTTAGCACTTCTTGTGAAGGGGGATTGGGAGGAAACCAAAGTTTTTTCTTGATACCGTTCTTCTGTAATAGCTGGTTTAAATCTTTGGAAAAGGTGCTGGGGATTGGCTAGGTTTGCCAAGTGCGCGTAGATGACCATGCTTATTATTTCTTTGCATTCACTTGGCATCACCAGCTTTGGTGCCGTTATTTCTGTGGCTGTTGGTTTTGTTGCCGCTGCTGCTTCGGCGAAGGCCTTTGGTTTTGCCTACTTTTCCTTTTTGGACTTTTCACGTTTGGCTCTGATTGCCTCTTTGCGGACGGGATACCCCATGGCCAAGGCCCTGTGGTCTCCTCCGCAGTTTGTACAGAGTGTTTTTTCAGAGATACACTACTTCCATTCGTGTCCTTGTTTAGAACAGATGGAGCATGTAACCTAGGTAGCTCGACACTCACTTCTTGGGTGCTTTTCCAATGCCATGCATTTGAAGCAGGTTTCCAGCTGAAGGAATTCCTCCACTTCTATTTGTTCAGAGGCAATGCGGAAGTAGAACCCCAGGAGTGCCTCCTTCATAGCCCTTTGTGCCATTTCCGTAGTTGAGAAAATAACTTTGACTATATTTTCGCCAAACTTATCCACCTTCGCAATTCTTGCCCATTTTTGATGCCTAGAAAGCTCCTCTTTGATTTTTTCACAGCTGTTGTCCGTGAAGAAGGGGTCGAGCTTTCTGAGGATGACTGATCGACGCACCATGATTTCGTGGGGGATAGTAGCTTCGAGTCCAATCTTCTGAAGGGGTTCTTTAGCTTCGTCTGACACGATTTTTTCGACGTCCTCGGGAGTCCAGCATAATGCTGCCCATTCGTTGGGCATCTCAATTAGTCTTAGAAGGGCTACGTTGAGCGGGCCAAAGATAGTCTCCACGACCGTTTGCCGGCTTGGCTTTGTTGCTCCACTGATGGTACGGAGGGGGATCCGGTTGACGTCTATTGGGAGTGGCCCCATGGCCTTCATCTCGTAACGTTGCTCCTCCTTATTTCTATGATTAGTGTACTATTCTTCCGGATAGTTTTCTCCTTTTCCTTCCGAAAGAGAATTCTGGGCAAGGGCGTTTTCACTTTTTCACTTAACTTTTTTTCCTTTGCCACGACCAGACATGATGAATTTTACTTATCAAAAGGTAACCCTTAAGTGAAAGAAAAATTGAAATTGAAATTAATGTAAGAAGTAGGAAAATGTGTAGTAGATATATAAAGATAACAAAGTTTTAGTTTTGCCCTGGTATAGAGGGCTCCTCACAGGTTTTTCTTGTTTTTGTTTTTATTTTTCCTCCCTTTATTTGTTTGTTATTATTATTATTTTTTTTTTTTTTTTAATTACATAAAATGAATAAATAAATATATTTGTTCTTTCCTCCATCATGTCATTCAAGCCTTTCAACTTTCTTATTTGCTATATATATATATATATATATATATATATATATATATATATATATATATATATATATATATATATATATATATATATATTCTTCTTTATTAATATCTTACTAGCTAACTTCTCCTTTTGCCGGGGTTGAGGTTTTAATTCTTGTTTCGTATATTTGGATCTAACATTGGGCACTTCGCCTCTTTTCTTTTTGTTTGTAGTTTCTTCTTTTTCTTTCTTCCTTCTTTGCACTTTGGTGTCTGTGCTTCACCTGTTTACGTATATATTTTGTTACGTAAATATACCAACTTGGTTTTCTCGGGAGCAGTTCCTTCCACTCGGGAATAGGGATTTGCTGGTGACACGTCCCCTAACTGCTCTCGGCATCTCTAGGTTGTAATTCGTATTCGGGAGTATTTCCTCTTCTATTTTGTCCCAGGTCTTTGTCCGTAGTCTTTGGAGTTCTAAAGTGTGCAGCTTTACCGCCACGAAGGACTCGTCCATATCCGGAAGGTGTTTGAACGAGAGATTCCTTCTGACGGCAACGGCAGCACCATCGTACCTCTCCTGAGGATGTTTTTTTGAGATCACTCTGTAGCCTGATATCTTCAACTGCTTGTTGGTCGTATCGATACCATGCTCCGTGTTAGTATGATGTCGGGATCAAGCACACGGAATTAGTTGCCGTATGCCGTGGCTTTCCCCTCCCATCCGTTCACGTTGAATGTTAAGACCTTTAACCTGTTGTTAACCTATATATATATATATATATATATATATATATATATATATATATATATATATATATATATATATATATATATATATATATTCATCATACCAAGACATTTTAAAAGGGACGTGTAATTTCGTAATTGTACGTTTCATTTAAGTGTGCCTCAATTTGTTATATGTTCGCCTTTACCTCTGGATACAACCATTCTTTGTTCTGGCTTGTGTGGATGCTCTAGTGTTTACGGGTTGTTGATTTCCGTTTCCCGTTTCTTTTCTTCTTGTATTCTGCTGGGAACAGTTCTACAAAGGTTTCTCGGTGGAAGGCGATGTTTTAGTTATACAAAGGCTCCTCCACCGTTTCCTCGTCGCATTGAGCATCCAAGTCTCATTTGTAGTACTTCTTCTTAATCCCTACACAGGTTTTGTTTGTGTCCCAGTCCTTCTGGAAGGGGAACTGTTCCGTGGCGCATATATAAAAATTAACTCTGTCGGCGTCAATTTTCTTATTTTTCTTCTTTTTCTCCTTTTGGGCTTCACTTCGCATACGGAGCCCTCTGAGTCCGAGGTGTCTGTGGTATCGGATGACTCTGATTCTTTCTCTTTTTCTGCACCTGTGGTTTGGTTGGGCTGTCTTGGCGGCGGCCTCTCTCTCTTTTTTGGCCTCGATCCTCGGAGGATTCAACATTTTCTTTTCGGTTCCAGAACTTTACTATTTCTGAAACTTTGGGCCATGGTTGGTTTCTCGTTATTTCATCTTTTATTTGTTCCTTGGAATGTTGCCCAATCCAAGGATCCAGTTTTCTGCAAACAACGCTCCTTTGAGTCTGTATTTGGGGAGGTATTGCAGGTTCAAGGCCTATTTCGCGCAATGTCTTTACTTCCTAATCCTTCGTTTTTCCCTCCACGTCTTTCTCCTTCTCGCAGACCGCCACATATCCTGCGGGGACCTCGAGGAGATGGAGCATAGAGATCTTCAGTTTCCCGAAGACCACTTCAAACACCTTCTCACGGGTTGGTCTAACGCTTCCACTGATGGTGCGCAGCGCGATTTTGGTGGTTCCATTGGGCTCCATTTTCCCCTCAGGGGAAGCTCCCCTGGGTTGAATTTCCTTCTGTCCTTTAGGTGTATTTTATAATTCCTTAGATTGTAATGGTGATCCTTCCTTCTTGGTAAAAATGGTGAACTTTCTTATGGAGTTGTTTATTGAGGGCAACCCCTCCCCCAACCTCCCCTTTGCAAGAGGGTTTCAGTGAACATGAACTGCGAGATGGGGTGGTTGAATGCTGGGTGGAGCCGGGGAGGCCCCTCAGACGGATGATATGTGGCGGACTTAATGATGGGTGGTGATTGAATCAACTACCACCACCCGAAAGTGCCGCCCCGTCTGGGGTTTGGTTATCAATGCTGCTTCCAACTTACACAAGGACGGTTATATGTCCCCCTGTGGTCTTGGCCGGAAACTACCCTTAGAGATTAGAGCGTACTCTCCCCAAAGCTTTCAGCATCCCATTGTAACCGAGCGTTCTCTTCCGTAGAGTTCAACAGTGGGCTAATCCTCAAACCTGCTTTCTTCTACGTCTCCAATTATGTTTATCAAAGGAGACCGACATAGTTGGGGCGAGATTGATGAATGGCAGTTCAGTTCACTTCCGCCCCCATGCTCTGGGGAAGGAAGGGACTGCAAGGAGTCTTAGCCAGACATGAGTCGTCTATACGTAGCTCCAAATAAATTGTTGTCAACGTGCATATCTCTCGTTAGGTTAATATTATGTACACTCTCCATATGTTTTTTTGGCCCTCCGTTTTGTAGATGTCATACAAATATATTTAGAGTTATTATAAAGCTTACAGTCTTTATTGGGGCAGGTGAACTCGTAAACTATGTTGGTTCACTTGAGATTCGAGGAGTTAGGACAGATGTTATTTTTTATCAGAAGATTGCTGGCTTTTGTAGTTTTATAATAAATGATGAGTTGGATTTTATCGGTTTGATTTTTAACCTTGATATTACAGATAATATTCTCCTTGATGTTTTTTTCATTATTTTATAGGCCGTGGACATCTGGTTTCTGTAATTCACTTTGATGTTATTGACTTCTCCATGATTACTTACAGTTTTATCCGTATGTTTGTAATGGTTATTTTAAAATGATTAGAGTTGTTTATCAATCATGCTGTTTGAGAAACCATTATTCACGTGTATTTGCTTTACTCTTGCAATCTCTTGGTGGAAAAGTTTCTACATAGAGCAGCATTTGTAAGCTCGGCGGATGTATGAGCCGATTACACTTATTTTGTATCTTTCAGGACATTCACTATCTGCATTGATGCATCTTCCCATGTCCGTACTTTTCCTATGTGCTTTAGGGATGGAGTTGTCATTGATGTTTTTAACCTCAGCATCCAAGAAAGGGAGTTTATTGCCCGTGCTTAATTCATAAGTAAAATTTAGTACGGAGTTCTCCTCAAAATGCTGCTTGATGTTAACGAGATGTTCATCGTTTTGGATGTTGATGTAGATGTCATCTACATATCGGCAATATGTGTGTGGCTAATTTTCCATGATGTCCAATAATCTCTCCTCGAGTTGACCCATGTAATAGTTGGCGAAGGTTGGCCCTAAGGGTGACTCCATAGCCACTCCATCCACTTGCGTGTATAGATTACAGTCCGGTGTCCTGAACGGCGCCTCTGATGTGCATGAACGTAACATGCTACTTAAGATGTTTGGGTCAAGATTTGGAGGAGACATTGTAGGATAGTGGTACACGATTTTTTTATAATGATGTCGATGGTCAGAGCGATAGGCACGTTCGTAAACAGGCTTTCTACGTCAAGGGATGATATTAGTACTGCCCGTCTTGTAGAGTGGAGTATATCGATGAATTCCTCTGTTGATTTTATGCTATATTTCGAAGGGATGTATGTTTTTATTAATGTATTTAGAGTTTTAGCTAAACAGTACGTAGGAGTTATGACTTCAGAGATGATAGGCCTCAATGGGTTGTACAGCTTATGAATTTTTACATTGCCATACAGGTATCCTGGTGTGTAATCACCGATGATCTTTTTGAAGTGAAGTCCTCCGATGAGTGTATTAGCTTTAGTTATTTATCCATTTATTTTCTTTTTTAAGTCTTATATTGGATCTTTTTTAAAGCGTTTAAATTTAGTGGTGTCACTTAAGATGGTATTCAATTTGTTGTTGTATTCTTCTTTGTTTAGAATGACGTATATGTTGCATTTGTCAGCTTTTCTTAAGACAGGAAATTAATTAAGGCAAAATTACACAATGGTCTTCAACAAAATTTGAATTCAAGAGAGACTGCTATCCAAATACACTAATATATATATATATATATATATATATATATATATATATATATATTCATCATACCAAGATATTTTAAAAGGGACATGTAATTTCGTAATTGTACGTTTCATTTAAGTGTGTCTCAATTTGTTATATGTTCACCTTCACCTCTGGATACAACCATTTCATATGTAACTTTACCAATCCTGGCCTTTGCATGACTGCTAAAAACGAATACCAGAACGCCACAAGAAAAGCATAATTAACTCGTATATTAATTCTGCGATCGACCACTGCCCCACATGGACCCCTCCTCCCCCCGAATAATGAGCTTTAGAGAACCATCCAAGTACTCCACGGCAATAGATTTAATAACCGAGATGTAGTCAACTATAAGGAAGAAAATCGAACGATAATACTTCACGGATCCTCATAGCATTGGAAATACAGACAGAGAAAGCATCATAAAACTCTTCTATAAGGACAGCATAAACCCGGCCTACCGAACAGACGAAAGAGTGATAAAAGAAATTATTAACCAAAGGGAATACAACAAACAAATCAAGAACAAAAGATCTATTTAATTATCTATTATTAAAACAAGAGGTAACTCAAGCCTTATTATAAAAACTACCCGACCTACACTTGAACCCCCAAAACATACTCTTCTGGTATAGAACTACGCATGCTACATTAGAGACTGCGAGCTACATCCTCACGCAAATTTTGGAATGGCCAGGACAAAACTCTCGAGAAAGATGACATACCACCTAAACAATAGAGCCCCAAAAACACACACAAGAAAAAAGCATTTAATTTGTCTTGACAGGAAAATTATGGAGAACATAGAATTTTAGGCTGTCCAAAACCGTCGCCAATTACTTTTCCTCAAAACCATCCATATACTAGAAAAACTACTAAATTTGGACGTACAATTCAATTTGTACATAATCCTCCCTAAGTACAAGAGCACCGAGCAGACCCGAAAGACAATTTATTCTCCTTAAAGGTCAGGTCATAGTAGAACATGGAACTTACTTTTGTGCCGAATCTCTCCCAACCCTCTTCTGTCCGGTTGTTTCCCGCTTACACGTTTGTCAATACGTATGTCACGTTTTATTATAATATGCAGGGCCCTTTTCTCGCGCTTTGTTTGTTATTGCGTTTGTAATGATTCACTATCGTAATATCTAAACCCTTTTGTATAGCTATATCTTCCCTTGGTCTCTGAAGATGATACGAAATCTATCGAAATGCGGCAGTTAACTAAAATCTTGTACTAAAATTCTTTAGTCTTCGAAATTCTTTTTTCTCAAGATAAAAACATCTAATTTTCAATGAATTTCGACGAACTGATTCACGGGCTGAATCGAGAGACTTAAAAAGAAAGTGACCAATATGCAATTAGCCGTACAGAGGTGGCAAACGAACCAAGCACACTTAGGGAACTCATTTCCTCAGTGTGCTTGGTTCGATCCCTACCTCTGCACGGAATTTTTCACAATAAAGAAAAATACATTTATCCCAAGAAAAAAATCCGTTTATCTTCTCTTTCCTTGCGATTTAATATATATATATCTATATATATATATATATATATATATATATATATATATATATATATATATATATATATATATATATATATATATATATATATATACAGTACTGAGCAAAATATGAGAATGATTTTCTTTTATTAAAATATTTTGAAAAATATGAGCTGTAGATATTGAAATTTCTATGGTGCATAAGGACATGCATCTAATAGATTGTATGGAGATTTCATATTATACAATTATATATTCAATAAATTTTACTAAATAGTCACAAAATAAAATATTGATACGTACAAAATAAGACAACGATCATTCACAGAGTTGCTTAGCACGTAAATGCAATAGAAACAAAGCAAGATACTTGCTTAATTTGCCTCCATATGTCCGTCACAGTTGAAGGCTGCTGGCCATGAACTTTGTATCCAATGATCTTCCAGAGGCCCTCAATTGGCTTAAGGTCTTGGCTCTGAGCAAGGCTATTCATTACTTCGATATCTTCTTGTTCAAATAGTATTTTACTCATTTTGCAGTATGGCATGAGGCGTTATTCAGCATAAATAATGCTGACTGGTTCAGAAATGGCTATTTGCGCCAAAAATTAAAATTTTTTTAGTTACCCCCTACGAGTCGCAGAAGCGATTTTGTTAAAAAAAAGAGAGGAGAATTAACGTTAGTGTCGTGGTACACTACACTATACCATAGACTACTATATTATGCGTGTGGAGGGGAGGGGGGACTTAATCACCTACTGCAACGCGAACCGTTGAAGGACTGTTTGCAGGGATTAACGATCGACAAGGAGGTCAAACTTGAGGCGTTGGGTTTCAAATCCTCAATCATCAAACAGAGAGCATAAATGGTTGGGAAGATTTTCTTGAATAGGCCGAGAGTATCGTTCAAGGTTAGTTAAAGATGAAACAACGAAAATATCATTTTATTTACAAAAATGAAAATTATTTAAATAAAATAGTCTCTTGATAATTATTATGAGGAGAGATTCTCAAATAAGATTAATTTATTAATGTTACCAGGCTAAAATCAAAAGGGGGAACTTGACAATACTAATAGTGGAGTTGGTTTCAGTCTTACGGGTCGGTGACTTCGAAGAAGTTCCTTCTTGCGATGAGGCGAGTGGGGAACAATCCGATGAGGCAAGTGGGCCACGATCCGATAAGGCAAGTGGGACACGGTCCGAATGAGGCAGATGGGGCACGGTCCAAAAGAGGCCAATGGGGCACCATCTGAACCAACCTTTCGATGAAGATAGCCAATATTCAAAGATGAAGTTCGACGGGAAATGTGGGATTACTCGTAATTCCACGGGAAGTGGAAACTTCTTTTCCTCAAAGGTAATCGATGGGGATTTTCTTCGGTTAGATTAAACGAAGGGAAACTGTTGCGCAAATTCGAAGGCTTGCCAATCAGAGAAGCTACCAATTGACTGGGGTAGAATCACGGCGGAAAAAGTCTTGCTTGTCGGATAACGCTCACGGGAATTGACGATGGGGACAGCCTTGACGTGTGTGCTGGACTCCTCGAACCACAGTGAAACCCTAGTATTTTTATGTTCAATTCTGAGGGGGAGTTGGGAGAAAGGATTCACAAGCTCCAGACATCTTAATCCGGAGTCAGAGTCGATTCATCATTTAGCAGCAAGGTGCGAGAAACAGCGGCTGTAAATCGCCTCTTCACCGGGGGAAGGGGAGGCTTAGGACGAGTTCGCAGGATTGGACAATATTTTCCCAATGCGATCAGCAGTCGAAAATTAGTGAATCTTCGAACAGAAAATGACGTTGTCCATGGCGGGATACCATCGCACGTGGTCTCTGATAAAGTGCGTGTGAGGTGGGGGTCAAAAGTTGTTCTTTTACAGTTAGTTACGTTATTTTATAAAAAAAATTCTGATTAAATACTGGGGCCTGTGCCCCCCCAGACCTCGCCCCCTAAAGGATTGAAATCTCAGAGTCATCTTAGGAAGATCCCCCTTGTGAGCCGTTCCCCTCACGAGCTGATCTTCAAAATTAGTCAAGGAAGGTGAAACATATTCGAACATGGACGAAATATTATGTGATCAGGACCGGGGAAGAGCCGAGGCGAGCGCGGGCCACGGATCTTTAGGTTAACCAAAATAACTCGTAATATTCCTAATTTGAAATCTTACCTCATATTCGAATGCATAAGGTGATTGTTAAACAAAATTGTTTCGTTTCCTTATCTTTTAATATTTCTACCGGCGGATACAACGCGCCAACTGCTTTCCAAAAATGGTGAAATCTATCCTCTAGTCGAGGAAACTTTCGCCAAAAGAAATGAAGAGCGAGATATTTTCGGATTTTTTTTTCTTTTACCAAACTTTGGCTAACTCAACTGCGCATCTCGCCACTGCTGCTCAATATTTTGTATTTAAGAACACCGTGATCAACTAAAAATGAAGCAGGAGACCCACGATTGCCTAGAACTTTGGTGAATAAACGCTCGAAATTTAGGTCGCACCCTCCTTGACAAGTCATTTTGAATAAATGTGCTCGGGCAAAAGCAGAATGCGTCTAAAACTATCTGACTTACGATTGGTCCAAAAATGATGTCATGATAGGTCACGCATGCGTAGGTGTGTTGCTGTCAGGCCACGCATGCGTCGGCGGCGTGCTGCCGGACATAAGAAGAGGGAGACTTATTGAAACGACCAGGGAAAGAACTTTCTAGACTTAGAAAAACTAACAAAATTTCGAAAAATAAATTTCTTCCTAATTGCATAAATAAATAGGTATTCCTATGCAATTCGATTAGCTGAATAACATTGCTTCTATAATTTCTTTTGATTAGAAGGCTCTAAAACCTTGAAAATGACGGTGCTCTCTTCGTCTTAAATTACCCTACTCCAGGCTAAAACATCCATTATACCATGACGCTCCCTACTTCATTCTTTGCAGAGTTTTTAACATATTTAGAGTTAGGTCTGCCAACTGCAACGTGTATAACAACTCATTTGCCATCAGATCCAACTGAATTAAATTTATTTTCGTCACTCAAATGAATTGTCTCCCAATTTTCATCCCTTAAAACAACATGAGCTTCAGCATATTCGAATCTCGCTTTGTGGTTCTTCTTACTGATGATTGGTTTGGTTCATAGAGAATAAGCTTTTAAACAAGATGCATTGAAGCGACGTGACACTGTAAAACGACTCACTTCTTTACTAGTATTGGTATTAATTTTTTAGGGGGATGGGGGCTAATTTATGCTGCAGTCTGGAAGTAATCCTTCATAGACAAGCGCCTAATAGATTTTTTTTCTCGGACGTTGGTTATTGCTGGGATGAACGACATTTGCAGGAGAATGATAGGTTTTATTTTCAGGAGAATGATAGGTTTCATTTTCAAGAGAATGATAGGTTTCATTTTCATGGTATAATTTCAGAACACGTGAATTCACACTCTTGGACCTTCCTACCTCTCTTAAAATCGCAGAAAGAGTCCTCCAAAAAATCTTCAAGAGAACATTTCTCTGATGGAGCTCAATAGTCACTCTGATGTGTGGTGACATCTTTGCAGAGGTTGTACAGTTCTTATCTAATGAGCAAAATGTTGCCAGATGATTTCAAGAAACTTTTAGAGTGTTTCTGTAAAGGTTCTCTTAATTTGCACGTGTCCATATTTTATTTTGATAGTTTATTTAGTATAATTTCTTGAATATACGATTTTAAGATTAGAAATATGCATAAAATATATTAAATACATGCCTTTAAGTACCATGGAAATTTCATTTACCTATTCATCATTTTTCTTTTAAAATATTTTAATATAGGAAAACCGTTATACTATTTTGATCGGTAGTATATATATATATATATATATATATATATATATATATATATATATGCCTTTAAATTGTGACCAGGTAAGAAGATATGTAATACAAATCCCGTGGAGGCTCCTAGCCTAGCATGACACTAGGTTTGATAGGGTAACGCATTGTGTGGACTTGAGTCACTGTGCCTGGTACCTTAAGGGTAGAGTTTCTGACCAGTAATCAGGAGACCCTAGCTTGAATCTAGGCCAGGATTATTCAAACTATTTTCCCCTGGTGTTATTTCTGCCTTCTCAGTATGGATTGCCTTCATTGTGCTGTCATTTCCCTTTCTTTGATCTTTGTGTTCTTCCATTGTCCCTTTCTCTTGCCTTTAAAAAACTCCTGTTTCTTGTCTCATTGCTCATTCACGTCAAATTTCTCTTCCTATTGTACTATATATATATATATATATATATATATATATATATATATATATTGGAAGGGGCCATTTTTTAGGCAGGATTCATTAAATTCTACAGCTGCCTTGTTTAAATTAAATTGCAGCTCCTTTATAGCTTTATCTATAATTTTAATTAATGGTTCTGGGTGAAGAAAATTACTCGGAAGAGGCATGACTTTATTTGCCTAGACGTCTTTCGATCAAGTACTAGGTCATCATCGGAGCAAGAATGGTGAAAATAATATTAAAAGGAATTTGTATAGGAAATATTTTAAACACAATCGTGACATAACCGCCCAATCAGCTAACTCAAAAATGTAAGCATAATTTCTTCTGTTGAATCTAAGGTAGAATTCAAAACTAAATTTTTATTTTCAAAAACAAAAAGTTAAGAGTTTTGTAATGTTGAGAATATACAAAAGGAGGCAAATGTTTAAGTGAGTTCTGATTCCAAGCAGGGCTGTTGCAGATTCAAACGGGGACTCGTTGGTTGGAGATAGTTTCTGGCTGAAGTTATAGTTATTGAAATTATATTTAAAGCTATAAGGAAACTGCAATTTAAATTAAACAATGCAGCGTTTGCTGTGGACTTTAATGAATCATATATACATATATATATATATATATATATATATTCATATAGTAGTGATCAAATTATTATGGATTTCTTGAAAATTCGAAATTTTTCTGTTAAAAGGTACCTAAAACAATTTAATGAGTCAATAATGAGGTTATTTTATCATCATATTAGTGTGAAATAACTATTGTATAACTATGTTATATTCTAAAATTGAAAGACATGAAGTTACCATAACAACCAAAGCAAAGCTCATAGAACGTCTTATCTACGTTTGGTTTCACTCTGACAGAATCAAGCAATCATGCAGAACTTTAATCCCTGACACACCAGAGCCTGTTAAAGCACTTAAACGAACTAAAGGAGGTCAAACCAAGTATTAATCAATGCAAGAAAGGATATTTTTGCCATATGTATGAAAATAAATTTATTAGTCCTCAATAAAATAACTTTATATAACCTTTTCTCAGAAAAAAGCACCTAATTTTCAAGAAATTCATAATAATTTGATCACTAATATTCTTCTGGAAAGCTAAAACTTTAATATTCAGCAAAACGCCGATGACCAGGAGAAAAGCACAATTAATTCATTAAATGATTTATTCTAAATTTTCTAAGTTTCGAGCTAACACGCTCATCCTTAGGAACTATTCTAAAATGAAAAATACAGACAATTTAATTAGAAAATTTTAGTTAAGTTAGTTGAACAACTCAAAATAAACAGTCATATCAATGGACAATATAACTCATACGATGGAAAAACATAAAAGAATTCCGTCCTTTTTAGACTTGCTAATTTCTCAAAAAAATGGTGCCATAACTACTTTTGTCTATAGAAAGCTCACGTTTAAATGCCTAAGTTTAAAGTTTATATCCTCACTGATATAAATTTAGAGTTTTCTTCTATTAAGAATGTTCTACACAGATGATACGATATCGTTTCTAACCTTTCTCTTATACACTGATTTGCAATTCCTAAAATCCAACTTCCGTAATAATTTTCATCGTTTTACTTCGACAGTTACTTTAAATCTTTTTACACCCATTCTACCTCCTTAAACGTCCTGATTTGTCTGTACGAAAGGATTTACGCTAAATAAATTTAAATCATATGTAGAATTTAGCTTCTTGGCAACGTTGGGGTCAGAATTCTAAATTAGTGGAAGGTTGGATTCGGTATTCTCCGTTTGTCTTAAGATATTATTTAAATATTTGAGGGTCTTTTCTCACCGAAAAAGACCCCTAAATTCTTTAATGTTACCGATAAAATATTTGATTTTAATAATTTTATTTTAAAAATTAAATAAGGTTTTTATGTTGAATAAATAAAATTTAAGCTCAAGTAACTTAGCTTAAGATATTATTTAAATATTTGAGGGTCTTTTTCACCTAAAAAAGAACCCTAAATTCTTTAATTTTAAGGATAAATTATTTGATTTTAATGATTTTATTTTAAAAATTTAATACGGTTTTTATGTTGAATAAATAAAATTTAAGCTCAAGTAACTTAGCTTAAGATATTATTTAAATATTTGAGGGTCTTTTTCACTGAAAAAAGAACACTTAATTCTTTCATTTTAACGATAAATTATTTGATTTTAATGATTTTATTTTAAAAATTTAATACGGTTTTTATGTTGAATAAATAAAATTTAAGCTCAAGTAACTTAGCTTAAGATATTATTTAAATATTTGAGGGTCTTTTTCACCGAAAAAAGAACCCTAAATTCTTTAATTTTAAGGATAAATTATTTGATTTTAATCATTTTATTTTAAAAATTAAATATGGTTTTATGTTGAATAAATAAAATTTAAGCTCAAGTCACTTAGCTTAAGATATTATTTAAATATTTGAGGGTCATTTTCACCGAAAAAAGAACCCTAAATTCTTTAATTTTAAGGATAAATTATTTGATTTTAATGATTTTATTTTAAAAATTTAATACGGTTTTTATGTTGAATAAATAAAATTTAAGCTCAAGTAACTTAGCTTAAGATATTATTTAAATATTTGAGGGTCTTTTTCACTGAAAAAAGAACACTTAATTCTTTCATTTTAACGATAAATTATTTGATTTTAATGATTTTATTTTAAAAATTTAATACGGTTTTTATGTTGAATAAATAAAATTTAAGCTCAAGTAACTTAGCTTAAGATATTATTCAAATATTTGAGGGTCTTTTTCACCGAAAAAAGAACCCTAAATTCTTTAATTTTAAGGATAAATTATTTGATTTTAATCATTTTATTTTAAAAATTAAATATGGTTTTATGTTGAATAAATAAAATTTAAGCTCAAGTCACTTAGCTTAAGATATTATTTAAATATTTGAGGGTCTTTTTCACCGAAAAAAGAACCCTAAATTCTTTAATTTTAAGGATAAATTATTTGATTTTAATGATTTTATTTTAAAAATTTAATACGGTTTTTATGTTGAATAAATAAAATTTAAGCTCAAGTAACTTAGCTTAAGATATTATTTAAATATTTGAGGGTCTTTTTCACTGAAAAAAGAACACTTAATTCTTTCATTTTAACGATAAATTATTTGATTTTAATGATTTTATTTTAAAAATTTAATACGGTTTTTATGTTGAATAAATAAAATTTAAGCTCAAGTAACTTAGCTTAAGATATTATTCAAATATTTGAGGGTCTTTTTCACCGAAAAAAGAACCCTAAATTCTTTAATTTTAAGGATAAATTATTTGATTTTAATCATTTTATTTTAAAAATTAAATATGGTTTTATGTTGAATAAATAAAATTTAAGCTCAAGTCACTTAGCTTAAGATATTATTTAAATATTTGAGGGTCTTTTTCACCGAAAAAAGAACCCTAAATTCTTTAATTTTAAGGATAAATTATTTGATTTTAATGATTTTATTTTAAAAATTTAATACGGTTTTTATGTTGAATAAATAAAATTTAAGCTCAAGTAACTTAGCTTAAGATATTATTTAAATATTTGAGGGTCTTTTTCACCGAAAAAAGAACCCTAAATTCTTTAATTTTAAGGATAAATTATTTGATTTTAATCATTTTATTTTAAAAATTAAATATGGTTTTATGTTGAATAAATAAAATTTAAGCTCAAGTAACTTAGCTTAAGATATTATTTAAATATTTGAGGGTCTTTTTCACCGAAAAAAGAACCCTAAATTCTTTAATTTTAAGGATAAATTATTTGATTTTAATAATTTTATTTTAAAAATTAAATACGGTTTTATGTTGAATAAATAAAATTTAAGCTCAAGTAACTTAGCTTAAGATATTATTTAAATATTTGAGGGTCTTTTTCATTGAAAAAAGAACACTTAATTCTTTCATTTTAACGATAAATTATTTGATTTTAATGATTTTATTTTAAAAATTTAATACGGTTTTTATGTTGAATAAATCAAATTTAACCTCAAGTAACTTCACAGGACGGCTCCGACCGAGTAGGCCATTATGGGTTATTAGTATGGCTGACACAAGCACTAAACTTGCTTAAAGATACGAGTATATGGATTGATATTGCTAACATCGAGAAGAGATGATGAAAGGCATTACCAGGGAGTTGGATTTTTGCTTAGTAGTCAGGTGATCGAGGTGACCTGTGAATGGCAACCAGTTGATGAGTAGTTAATTTTCGCACGTTTTAAGTCTGTTCACGGTAACAGCGGGGTTGTAGGTTATGCGCCAAATAATGATTCCGACGATGACAACCAAAAGAATGAATTTTATAATATGTAAAATACAAGGTGTGGTTAGGAAGGTAGCAAGGCATGATACACTTTTGTGTTTAGGTGATTTTTAATATGATTGTAGGTGTTTGTTATAAAAGGATTTGAAGATTGTATAGGCAAAGAATGTTGTGGAACAATGAATGAAAATGGCATCACGTTTGTTAGTTTTTGTTAAGCAAATCAATTTTATTTAATCAATGAGCGGATGTAGATCGCATTTAAATAAATTCATACTTAGACGAATTTATGTGGCATGAAAAAACACCTTAAAAATAGTCATTTTTAATTTGGTGATAACGAAATATTTCACAATATTCTTTTAACTAAACCCAAGATAATAAAATTAAATTTTATCATAACCTTTAGATTGTTTTAATTTCAACTAAATTAGATTTTAAAATAGGTGTGATTGTACATCGGAAGGAAGTTAGGATCTGTATTCTACAGTAAAAAATAGTTAGATCTGTATTGTCCATTTAGTTTACCTGTGGTCAGAATTCTAAATTTGATCCAATAATTTGACCAGAAATGGGTAGTCTGAATTAATTCTGTTGATTAAAATTCACCCGGTTACTACAAAATCATTAATGTCACACTAACTTTAGTGTAAATTACATTTATGTTTCATAGCAAAGATTTAACTAACTCCTATGGGTTTGCGCAGTAAGGTTGTTTATATATATATATATATATATATATATATATATATATATATATATATATATATATATATATACATATATCTTTGCCCAATACTTGGCCAACAATGAGCGCGCCCCTTGAGGCTAGGGTCTGCCACATGGGAATCAGCCTTAGAACGGGTAAAATCCTTAAACAAAAGGAGCATTAAGCTATTAGTGAGCCCTCGATCAAATGTAATAGTAATATAACCTTGGAAGACTTTAAAATATTATATACCATTAAATGCCCCAATATGCATCGATTATCCAAATTTTTACATAAAATCTGTAAACCTCAAGTCGTAAATCCGACCAAAGTTATATTCCGTTATTAATTTCATAACTACCAAATAAATAATCCGTGGCATCTTATAGATTCGCTCGCTTAAAGTCCTTTAAGATAGGCTCGGATGTAATTCTGTCAAGGTTAGTTTGTGTCGCGATTACTGCGTTTTTTAAGATTGAAGATTCATCTGTGTCTCGATTACTGCGTTTGTTAAAATCCAAAATTCATCTGTGTCTCGATTACTGCATTTGTTAAAATCCAAGATTCATCTGTGTCTCGATTACTGCGTTTGTTAAAATCCAAGATTCATGTGTGTCTCGATTACTGCGTTTGTTAAAATCCAAGATTCATGTGTGTCTCGATTACTGCGTTTGTTAAAATCCAAGATTCATCTGTGTCTCAATTACTGCGTTTGTTAAAATCCCAGATTCATCTGTGTCTCGATTACTGCGTTTGTTAAAATCCAAGATTCATCTGTGTCTCGATTACTGCGTTTGTTAAAATCCCAGATTCATCTGTGTCTCGATTACTGTGTTTGTTAAAATCCAAGATTCATGTGTGTCTCGATTACTGCGTTTGTTAAATTCTAAAATTCATGTGTGGAATAAAAAGTAGCGCTAGGGACCAGATCTGGACTGTAGGGGGGATATGTGAGCTCCTCGAATCCGCACTCGTGCAGGGCAGCTTGTGCAACTCTAGCTTTGTGGAATTTGACGACGTTGAAGTCGATCATGGGGCGTGAGGTTTCTAGGGACCCAACGGGCAGGGACCTTGGTCATGGCCAAGTTGTCGTCGATGATGTTGATAACACTTCCATGAGATATTCCCAGTTCTCGCTCTATTTCTTCGACCTTCAACGGTCGAAGAAATATATATATATATATATATATATATATATATATATATATATATATATATATATATATATATATATATATATATATATATATATATATATATTTATATATATATGTTAAGTACCTTAGTAATAAAGTAACTAAAGCATATTTATGTAAAACAGGAAGCCCCCCCTCTCACTTTCATACTTGGGAAACATACATTTGCACATAATTAGATAGATAATAGATACGCTCGGCCTACCCGGAAGGAGGATAAATAGATCAAAGGTGGTCCACTTAACTACTTTTATGTATTTTTCAATGTAATCGCCTTTGACATTGATGCACTTCTCTACTCTCTTCTTCAATTTCGAAAATCCGTCCCTGAAGAATACTGGGTTGAATCCCTCCCAAACCTCCATGATCCTTTCCTTGGTCTCCTCATCATCAGCGAAAGAGAAAACTCGTAGCTTCTTCTTCATTTATGAGTAAAGGTGAACGTCTGAGAGTGCCAGATCGGGCGAATAAGGGGGATGGAGCAACAATTCGAAGCCTCAGGACACCAATTTATTCATGGCCATCATGTTCTTGTATGCGGGTGCATTGACCTGCAAGAGAAGAACACCGGCGTTTCTGAAGGAGAGCGTCTCGAAGCTTACCCAGTAGATCTGCATAGTATGGTCCGTTAATGGTGTGGTTATGATCTAAGAAGTCACGAGAAGGATCTCTTCAGGGTACCCGAACACTGTCACCATGACTTTCCGGGATGACTTGATGACCTTGAATTTCCGTAGCGTTGGAGAGGAGCAATGCTTCCATTGCTTCGAGGGTCATACACGCACGAATCTCAGCCCTGCTTGAAGAGAGCAGCCCAACGTTGAACAGTGGAATAAGATGGGTACTGCCCCCTAGTGTTGTCTTCAACTCCTCATGAATCACCTTTGGCGCTTTCCTTTAATCACGGAACATTTTATCACAGCCAGCGCTACGTCTTTTATGAGTACAGTGCCCCGTCCCACATGGCCAAGACCTTGCAAGAGTGGTTAGGGTCGAACAAAAACTTCTGGTCGAAGGTTTGTGGCAGCCCCAGTCGCCCAACCCCCACAACTACAGCATGTGGGCGCATGTCGAGTCCAAGAACTGCAAAGTTCACCACAGCAAGGTGAATACCAAGTAACCCCGTTTGCCTTTTTCAAAATTTTGGACGATTGAATTCAGTCATGTTATTGCTTACTTCACAGACGATTGGAAGAAGAAAGAACCGACGCCAGAAAACACGCATGCGCAGAATTCAGAATTTCCAACTGCGACAAATTGCCCCCCGCACCCTGTATGTATTTGAACAAAGGATGCGTCCCAAACTAGAAAACGATAAGTATAAATGGAGAGCCATAACAATTAAAAAACAGAATTATACCATCTACAATTAAACAAAATGATGAGAAATATGTAAGCCCTTGTTGTGAATGACTTGAATGTATCTTCGGCCGCAGGACTTCAACAATTTTTGTCGCATTGTTTGAACCTGATTTTACTCCCTTCTTCTTCAAATCTTTGCCAGAGATCTTCAACAGTCGTTGGTTTCCGAGCCATAACCTTCTTACTAATCATTATCTTCCTTCAGATTTATATCAGGTTCAAATCACGTTTCTGCGCAGGACAATTCATAAGATCGATATTTTTACCATCTAAGAACTGCTACACCGCGTTTGCTGTGTGGCATGGATGAAAATCGGTTCACGTACTCCCTATGGTCGGAGAAAGGGTATCACACGTTTCAGACAGAGATTATTTTATATCGTAACATTTATTTTTCAGCATTCCACAACAAATGCTCACTAGCGAAGGGCAACCTAGCAACTTTATTCTTTTGACTTATGAGTGGCTTCTTAGTAAGAGCATGCGATCAGTCTCACCTTTACTAAACGACGTGAGACAGTCTGGCTAGGCACGTTCAAGCTTAGGTTCTAGGCAGCCTGACGTACCACCTTCTATCTCAAATCTACCCTTTATCGTGATCCCCTGCATCGTGCAATCTTTCCTAGGAGTGATATTTCTAGGGTGACCCATTTTGTTCGTCGAGTCTCAAGATCAAGTATCCTAACAGAGCTTTATCATGCGTGAAATCACATTTTGTGACCAATTACAATGCCTCGAAATCACAGACAGTGTCATTCCTTCAGAAAAAGAATCTTCTTCCTAAAGGATCTACTGACCTTAACACGTCTCGCCATCCTGACAAATGAGTACCATTAGTAAGTGTACAACACACGTGAGACGGCGATGCCATGTATACGTTACGAATTTTACGTGAACAGTGAAAGTTCTAAGTTATCGTTCTCTAGTTTGGGACGCATCCTTTGGTCAAATACCTTACTTTCCTCCTTCCTCTTAAGTTTTTTTTATCCGCTGTTTTATGAAATTGAAACTTGATCACTATCAGACCCAAATTTCAAAGAAAAAAAAGAAGTAAATTTGGGTATTGTTTCTCAGGTTTTAGACGATACCCTTAGACAAGATGGGTATTCTTACTGTTGATTTTTACCCAATTAAAATTTTTGAGGATGAAAAGGAGAAATAGTTTATTGTGTGTCACTCTGCAGTTCGTCCCTTGTCAAATTTGGCACGCGAGCCAAAGATGACAAGCAATTTCCTTAGAAATTAAACGAGTATTTTCGAGAAAATCTAAATCTGGGTATTTTTTTCAAGTTTTAGACAATACCCCTAGAGACCATGAGTTTTCTTTGTGTTGACTTTCCTTCAATTAAAAAAAATGGGAATAAAAATGACAAATAATAGAAATCTGTAGCTCGTCCCGTGTCAAATTTGGCACGCGGGCCAAAGATGAAGAGCGAAATCGAAGGGTTTAAAAAATGACACCAAAAATATTTTTTGTACATAAATTTGTTTATTATTACTTTCCATGTAAATTAAGGTGAGGATCTGCTCCAGAAAGGGTTGGAAAAGTGATTTGCGAAGAAAGTGATGACATCAAAGGAGCGAAATGTACGGAAGGTAGCGTGAGTAAACCAAAGAGGAAAATTCATGGAGCGATGTGGTGAAGTTAGGGAAGGGGAACTGTGTAGAAGGTATACAGTCAGATGAAGCAGCATGGGATTTATTAAAATGTTAAAAGTCTGCCTCACTCTCCTATACTAGCTTTTCTTCCACAACATTTCCCCATTTGTTTGTCGCAACTAGATTCTTCCCCCCCCCCAATCCCATCACCAGACCAAGGGAGTGTCCTGAGCAGTATAGTAACCACTATAAAGCTGATATGTGGAGGATAGCGTGCCCTACTTGCCCCAATGCCTGAAGAATGATCTTCCCCTAAATTTCACTTACTTCCACTTTGCTATTTTACAGATTTCTTCTCACAAACATTATAGCGTAGATGCTCTTGTTAGTGTTCGCCCTCTTAACACTACACTACTCCCAAGCAATCAACCAGAACAAAGCGGACCCAATGACGCTTCGTAATTGGGTGTAATTGGCTGAAAGCTGTGTTTGGTAATTTAAAACCTCGCTCGTGCCATGAATCAGACTAAGTTGTGGAAGATACACCTCTACAAATTTATAAAAATAAATGATACACCCTGCGCATCCTTGTTAACAAGCCTCAACAACCACTGATAACATCTTCGATAAGATTGCCCCTTCACTAACACACTCCAACATATTACACAGTTTCTCAGCCTCCCAATACATTACACCTCTCTCAACATAGTCACCTACAACGGTGACAGCTCGGCGTGTTCAGCTATACTAACGACTGCTTTTTTAATTTATGTTCATCTATATATATATATATATATATATATATATATATATATATATATATATATATATATATATATATATATATATATATAGTGTTTTGATGGCACTTATTTTGAAAAAAGTCACAAAAACTGAAAAAGTTTAAGCCTTGACCACTAAAGGTTGGCTTACGAAAAACTTTGGTTACTAATCCAGTTGGGACACGGGAAATATGGAGGAATTGAGCTCCTTTTCGCAAGTAAATTTAATATTATGATGTATATGATTGGCATATTGCAAGAATTTGTCGCAGGACTCCTCAGTATTGAACAGAATGTATGTATCATCGACAAATTGGCGGAAAAGTAATGGTTCAATGCTTCCAAGTTCCAGGCTGGATAATCGTTCCTCGAACCAGGACATGAAGATATCTGCGAAGACAGAGCCCAAAGGACTGCCCATGCCCACCCCATCTATTTGGCAGTAGGTTTCGTTGTTAAAAGTAAAGTAATTGTCCTCAACGGCTAGTTTCAGCGTTTCTTTTAATAGTGGAGGGGTAAATCCATGAAAATTGGAGTTGTTAAGGGAAAATGCACGTCGGACAATTATGTCAATGGTTTGGTCAAGAGGAATATTAATAAAGAGAGATGAAAGATCGAAACTGCTATATTAGGAATGGAATATGAAGATTCATGTGATAGTTTCAAACATTTATGCGGACGTTTAGGTCATTAACAACAACCATCGTCAGCGAATTGAATTCTAGTAAGAATACAAGAATTTTTGTTAACAATTTCATGATCAAATTACAAAAACAGTTTTTTATCAGTTAAAATGTGAAAAATAAGTTAAAATCAAGGAGACAGGAATCAGAAAGGAAACCATAAGGAAAAAAAAGTAGTTAAATATAAATTAATTTACGAATATATGATAATGAAAAGTTATAAGTAAAAAAAAAACAATTAAATACAAAATGTAAAGCGATCACTAAATACGATTTTGACCAAGAAACAAAAATTTTAAATTGAATTAAACAATATGGGAGTAACAAATATAGATTAATAAACATGAATTAAACTTTAATACTCGTAGGAATACAAGAAATTTTGTTTTTTAAAGTATTACACGACAAAATTGTAAAAACAGGGCGAACAATGAAAAATGAAGAGAAGTTAAAATCAAAAAGCCAGGATTCAGAAACGAAAACAAAAAGAAAAGCAAAGCAATTCAATATAACTTAAAATACAAATATATGCTAAAAAAAAAAGCAAAAAAAAAACAGTTGAATACAAGGGATAAAGGTGATTCAAAGCGATCAATAAATACGAGTTAACCAAGAAAAAAATATATAAAACCTAATTAGATATAGTAAGGTAGCAAATAAGAATAATAAAAAATGAAACTAAGGGGTAAAAAAACTACATATAAAATCATATGGATTTAAAGGCGGCTAATTTTATTTTTTAAATAAACACAAAGAATAAAAAAGATACTGTAAAAATTTAGACAGAAACTAATTGAAATTTCTTTGGAGCTGATAATATCAACTGATTACTTTGGTCGAACGAGCCAAGAGGAAAACTATGTAGGGGGGATTCAGTTGGTTGTATGTTTATATATTTGCCAATATAGTGAATAATTTGAGGGAGTATGAATAATCATTAAGTTCTCGGTTTATTAGTTTTATGAAAAGAGAATCCAGAATGTTTAAATCCAAAGAAGAGGAAGAGGAAGATAATAAACAAAAAGAATCAGAATCGAACGGGTGGTTAAGCTTTTGAGAGTGCTGTCTTCTTATAGAGAAGTCTTCGGGTCTAGAGATAGGAATGTTAGTTCTATATGACACTCCCATATGCTTAGAACTCCTACATTTTAATTGTAGACTGGTTTGGCCTACAGAGCGACTTTGGAAGGTGGCACACGTATATATATATATATATATATATATATATATGGGGGTATAAGTATTGGTACTAGGTTCTTTATCATTGACGTTTTATTCCTCTGCAGATTCTTGTTACACTGAGGAAGCTCCAGAGGAGCGAAACGAACGTCCGTAAGGAAGAACCCTGTACCAGTTGTGGTTTCTCTTATTCTCCCTCCCCATATATATATATATATATATATATATATATATATATATATATATATATATATATATATATATATATATATATATATATAATAAACTGCCATATATATAATTTAGACTTGCCCTAGATGTATAGAGGCTATATTTCATACTTGTTTTAGCTCAATTGAACGAGTTTCAGTGGTGCCACAAAGCTTACAAAGTTTGACGTTTAAAAGTTTTTCCACATCACCTAGGAGATAAAACTAATAGGCCTGTGTTTTTAACGTGGTATCTCCAGGAGGCCTATTCCACAGTGTTTTGCAATGAACCTAGCTTGGTTTTGTTAATTGTTCATGCATCTCCTCAATGCATATTTTGTTGTTTTGGGAAAAGATTCGACCACCTGTTAAAGGTACTGAAGCTGATCTTCATTTGTGGTAAGATGATTATTGTAGCTCTCAATTAAGGCTACAGCTCTCTCTGCATTTTTATTGATGACATTCATAGTATTAATCTATTGTTTTACTGTTTGATACTCATTTCTTTCACTCCTTTCTGAAGAATCTACTTCTAAAAAAGAGGAATTGAACTACAATTTTGTGTAGAAAAGTCGACTTGATTCAGTCACGAAGTCAGCAAGAGTTTTGTCTGAGGTACTTCCCTTTTCTCCTAGTGTATATCGTTTCTCCGGTTTCTGTGAGCCAGGCTTCTGCAATGCAGGGGCCATCTTTCTCTTCAAATCTTGGGTAACACCTGAATCCATGAAGGCAAAGGATACCAAAGGTGACGACCAAGTGCTTTGCTGGCTACAGAAGCAAGTGCCTTATCTTCAGATACTTGGAAACTTTGTAAGTAATCTAAGTCCTTTCGTGGAGCTTTAGATGCAGTTGAAGATATAAACCAGTTGGGAATGTAGTACTGTACAACAAATTGTACCAATCGCTCGACTGATGTCTGCTCCAGGTTGCTTGAAAGAACAACTTTCTGTCATCCCCTAATTATGCAACTGATAGTTGCAAAAGATCTTTGTAATCTTCTCGAGGCTGATGACATTTCTACTGTTCTTGACAAAAACTAAGCACAGCTTCTTTCCCAGAAACACGTGCATTGTGTGCTTAATACGATGAAGTATTAATAGTATTCCAGAATTTACGGAAACGATCGAATAATTGAATTTCTGGTCAGGATGAAATACCTAAACACTTTTGAAATACGTCAGATACAATTATTTCATGGACATGATGCCTGCAAGGAATGCAAGAAGACCTCTATTTAGTTTTGTATTTATTTTCACACATGCACCTTTTTTAGGAGCAGTATTACTAGCGGTGGTGTCAAAACACATGGCTTTAACACTGTCCTCGATATTCTAATCTTGAAGACATTCCACAACAGCTTTTGTTGTTTCAGCATCTGTACCTGATGTTAGTTTCGGTATTCGCAAAAGCTTACAGTTACCACCACCAGACACTCACACAGGCAGTCTATCTATATGTTCATTCTCAATTAAATCAGGCATTAGTTTTCCATCCCAATGGACTGTAAGAGGTGCATCTGTAGTGAATGTTTGCTTCAAACTATCTGCTATTTCTTTACGTAGTTCTTTTCTTTTTATTTGCAGTGTACTTCTACTTATGGCTATATTATCAAAATCTCTTTCAAGGGCTAATGCTGTTGCTGAGATCACCATCGTTACATGATGAGCACTCCTTTTTGTTCTGTCAAATGTAGCCACTAAGTCAGGTGAAATAGTTTTCACGCCCTTAAATATTCTCTTTTTGGAGGATTAGATTGATCGGGCTCTGCTTCATCACTGCTGTTTTTTTCGCTGCTGAGCTACTTCTTAGCTGAACAACTGACAAATTTACTTCTCTACTGAATTCTCGTTCAATTCGCTGCGATTTTTCTTCACTTCTTTTGCATTTTTCTCTTCATTCTTTACTGTTTTCTTGTCAACACTACCTATATAGCCTCGTCGACTTTTCTCTCTCTGAGCCTGTAAAAATGACTGATCTTCTTCATTGGTTATCATTTCTGGTGCATTAACATGAGCTATATCAAACAAATCATTTAAAGATTCTTGGAATGAAGTTTCCTTTGATATTTGAGTTTGATCTCGCCTCGATTCTGTATATAGAGGGTTCTGAACTGCTCATATTTCTTCTGAATCTTTCTAACCACATGCTGTGTCTCTAGTTGATATTTTTGCTTTGTCCCATATGTTATATATTTCTGAATATACAATGTTACAGGCCCCTTTTACACCCTTTTTGCATTGTGTTTAGGAGAAAAGCCATTTTAATATATTACTATTTGATGGAGGTTTTGTGGTTTGAATTGCATCAATTGTTTCTCTAATAAACCATACTTCCGTTTTACTTTTTGTTTTAATTGAACTTGACATGTTAATTATATTCCAGAAAGAGTTTGTTAAACATAGATAAACACTAAAACAATGCTCACTCTTCCCTGGTTCACACAACACTGAGTAGAGCATTGGTAATTACCAACTCGTAAGGGATGTGCTGCTGAAACAATGAAACGCGACACCAGAGCGCCTGTAGGGGTGCGAAAATGTATGAGAGAAAAATTCCTTCCAACTCGATAATATAAATAGCCGACAAAATCACCAACTCCAAACGGACTAAGACGTGGCGTAATGGCTAGACCCTGCCAAATAGAATACCTAAAATTAAGATAAATGGAAGACTAATGTTTGAAGGGCCGTCTTAAAGGTAATTCAGAAGAAGAAGTAAAAAGATTCGATAAAAATAGAAAATCAATTGAACAAGATGATCAAGAATAATTAAAGAAATAAAAAGGGATAATAAGGATAAACCCCCCCACATACGCCCATAAGACTACACGTCAGGTTTATTTGTCCTTTATACATACCCTATGACATCACAGGTTATAGGATGATAATTAAACTTAGAATGCACTTAATATAACTCTTAACATAATACCACTATTAAATTATATTTAGGTAATACTTACTCTGAAAAAGACAAAAATTAACAAATATTTAACTATTTTTTCCCTATTTTGCACATATTATTAATAAGTGTAAAACTAACATTCATTGTGGCACTACTAAATATTATTACATTTAGCTGCTAATTTGCACAGCACACTTTTTCATCAAGCCTCACTATATGCAGGGGAGAGACCAAAGGATTTTTTTTTTTTTTGAGCCAAGTCTAAATTATATATGTTGAAATATGTATAGCAGAGGTTTTCGTGTGTATCTGTGTATATGCAGTTTCCACATGATAACCTATGGTGTGTTTAAAGATTTTATAGTTGTTTAAATTAATCGGAGAACATCTGCAAGAAAGCTTTGAAAGTGGAGGATACAAGTTGAAGTTAGGGTAAGTAACAATATGTTAGAAATAAGGAGATCGAATGTAGCATGAGCATTATAGATATGGATAGAAATTAAGTCATAGGGTCTATTATATTACACATCGGATGTCCATTAGTATAGGATTATAGCAAATATCAACAAAGCCAAAAATTTCCCTTTAAAGTTTACCACCAATATCCATAGCATAAAAACCATAGTTGCTTATCAACTTAACCCCTAAGCTTATCATTAGCCATATCCTACTATCCTGACAGTTAGGTCATAATACTTAGCCAATAAGTGGCAATCAATTTTACCACTCATAATATTCAATACCAACCTAAATAACCATCATTTTTAACACCTTTTTCATAAGCTATCACTTCCACCTTTCCTTTACTAACCTTGAGGGCGAATCGTAATAACCCACCATTTTTACCACTTAACAGCAGAATGGGACTGTCCAACAAGTAGCAGCCAAGGAGATATCGAAAACCATTTAATTAAAACCGACAATAAATTAGAATTGAACAATCCTTAATTGCAAATACATTGATTGGAATGGCTCCGAACTCCGTAAGGGAAGTCGGAGAATGCGACTCATTTGCATATATATTGATCTTTATTGTTTACTACGTTAGGTCTATTATTATTTAATTGGGAATTGGTATGCAGTGTTGGGCCCAGAGCTGTGAAACCCTCGTAAATCTTCAAATACTGGCCAATAATGAATTTTACTTGTTGAAAAATTAGTTCAACGATATATATATATATATATATATATATATATATATATATATATATACCAGGAGGCCTTATTGTATATACATATGAATTGGGTTTTTTTACAGCAGAAGATGCATTTTATAGTTATCAAAAAACTATAAAATGCATTTTCTGCTGTAAAAAAACAATTTATATATATATATATATATATATATATATATATATATATATATATATATATATATATATATATATATATATATATATATATGTATATACATATTACTGCAAAAAAAAAATCATAAATTACTGGGATTCGAACTTCCGACCCATTTATGGAAATAGATGTCGTCACCCTCGAAATGACAGGTCCCTAGATCGAATCCAGAAGAAAGCTGATTTAAAAATAAAAATATATTTATTTCAATTTGTTTATTTATGTTCAAAATTCAGTTAAAGGGAAAGAGGGAGGGAAAGAGGGAGGGAGAGAGGGAGGGAGAGAGGGAAGAGAGCTACATAATTTTCGCACCACTAAAGCCATTTTATTACATCCCAATTAAAATTATCCCTCTCCAATCAGTTATTATTGATTTCTCCGCCAAAGCCTCCAGCCACCCGTTCACAATAACACCAATAAAAAATAATACTTGAAGATAATTCAGGCAAATAAATAATTCTCATCGACACATATCTTTAATTCAGACTTGCCGCTAACATAAACTGCTTTACATTAATTTTAAACCACCAACACTGAAGATACAATTACATCTCTAAGTAACAGTAATATTTCCTAAAGAAAATGGAAAAGTAATTTCTGAATGAAATGATTTACAATAAAATCCACTAAATTAATGATAATATTTATAGAATATGGATTATGATGGCTTTTCAAGATATTAATAATCCCAAATAGTAACTGATAATAACTGATATTACCGACAATAAATGGGCCTTAGACGACACTACATTAAGATTTACCATACAAACAAACACCAACATATATTACAAAACACGAGCCTACATCCTCCAAGTCACGCAACACTTTAGAAAACACTACATGATCTAAACTCCGTCAAACTTCACCACACATTTTCAAACACAAATTTACATCAACTAGGACCGAGCAAACCCAAATAAACCTTAAACACCAATTTACATTAACCAAACCGCATCAAACTATACCATACAGTAACCATGTCCTATCAAACACCACCAAATATTAGATTACATCAACCATGCTTCACCAAATTCTACCATATATTATTAATAAACCGATTCATCACATAAGACCTAACAAGTCAAACAAGCTCTACCAGGCATTTATAAATGCCAACGTCCGTCAACCAAGCTCTATTCTCAAACATTTCCACACTAAACATAGCCAGATATAAAAAAACAACACCTCAACAACCAAACCTACATAAACTCTACCGGATATAACGCAAGAACACTACACGAACCCAGGTCTACTAAACTGTCCTAGAAATAGTCAAGCAGCACCCACACCAACCAATGCCAATCCTAATCAAGTACGCATCACCAAACACCATTCTCCCTCAATCAAATCGCCCCAAACACCACCATACTTTACTAAACATCTATTTCAATCATACTCCACTAAACACTATCGCACATTATTAAACACCATCGTACATTATCAAAAACAATCAGACTCCTACATCACAAACATTTCTTTACATCATCCAGTCACACCAAACACTATCAGTCATTACCAAACACTACTGTAGATCTACCAAGGTTCAAAAGAATTTACCAAGTATTACCAAACGCAACCTTCCGTCAACCAAGCCCCACTGAATTCTCCCAAACCTTATCAAGCACCAGCCTACATCAACTATACCTCATCAAAATCTACTACACATTATCATAACACCACGATACGTTAATCACCTCTCCTCCCTAAAAAAACCTACAAGTTATTGGCAAACACCAATATTTATCAGCCAATCCCCACTTAACTTTATCAGACAGATTCAAAACCACCATACATTAACTATTCCCCACCAAACACTCTCGACATTGTCAAGCACCTTCTTTCTTCATTCAATCACTACTAAATTTTAACAGAAAATAACCTGCATTATCCGAACTCAGATAATCACTATAACACCTTATATTATGCAAGCTTTACCACACTCAATCAGACATAAAAATCCCACCCAAACATCTCCCTTCATTGACTCACAGGCAGAAGCCTACCTAATCCAAATCTTACCAACAAATTATATCAGGCCACTTAATATCACCCTTTACCTACAAAATTCGGCCAAACATCTACGTCATTAGCTAACCATCCACAATCAGCAGCCTACTTCAACCAAACCCTAACAAATTCTATGATATATCACAAAATATCGCTCCAGATAGAAAGTCTTGGATTCGCTTTTCATTAGCCCTTTCTCGATCGGCGAGAACAGCGGTAACCTCTAGAAGCAAATGTTAGAGCCCGATGCATCCGTCTTTAATTAGAGGCCTTTTGACGTCGGGTGAAATTGACGATATAAAAAAGAAAAGAATCAAGGGTGGAATCCCAAATGAACTGACGGTGGGTTTGAGTTAATCAGGCTTCTTGACTGAATATTTGTTAGTAAAAAAAACAGATGTTTGATGCTTATCTTAGTGAAACTTATTTATGTTTTTCTTGTAGTTGTTATGGTTATTGTTGTTCTTGTGCTTGTTTTAATGGTTTTTCTACCCCTCTCTCCTCATGCTAACAGATCACCCCGATCTCCTCCTACCTAACCTCTAGCCGCATCCCCTTTTAAAACCCGTTTCCCTTAGGCTTCCAAACACAAAACCAACCTTGTACATGGCTCCTTAACTTTCCCCTCTTTCACCTTCACTCTTCATCCTTACCTCCCCCAAACACCCATACGCCCCCCACCCTACAGAGGGGCCTATACATCATCATTTCCCCTCGGGCGGACCCAGTCGAGGGGAATCTAACTTCCCCCGATGGAGGTTTCTTTGGGGACAACAGAATCCGGGAATGAGGAAGGGTTGATCGATAGAGGCGGGACTGAGCGAGACCCTAATGATTCAGGGGAAGGGATTCTGAGGTGGGGAGAAACCGGAGATGAATTCTCCTGGGGAGGTGGGAGAGTTGTGCGTCCGAGATGTTATGGGAATTGGTTTCGAAGAGAAAGCATGTGAAGGAGGGGAGTCAATTAAACGAAAGAAAAACAAATGAAACAACCTAACCCAAATGAATTTACCCAACCTAACCTAAACAAATCTAACTAAAGCCAAACCAGGATAGTCTAAACAATTTAAACTATCCTAACATTTAACCAAGCCTAACATAACCAAATCGTACTAATCTAACCAAATTAACCTAACCTAGTAAAATAGATTAACTTACCTAATTAAACCGGGCTCGTTTAAACGAATTAAATAAACCTAACCTGTTTAACTAAACGGAACTAGCATAACTGAATTTACCTAACGAAACCTAAAAAAAACCTTTTTATTAACAAAAGAGCGACAAATATGTATAATAAAAAAGATAAGTATTCAATACTGCGATGGAAAAATCGTTTCTACTGAGAAAAGTGAAATACAAGGGATGTTTAAATTCTGGACATAGGCAAAATGTATATTATAAATTGAATTACATTTTATTTGATCTGAACAAAATTTTATTTAATTGAGATTTAATAAATATCTTCTATGCGATTGCCACCATTTGTAATGCAAAGTTCGATACGCTTTTGGAGATGCATCCTACGAACACGATGCATTAACTCCAAATTTCCATCAATTTGAGCGCATTCATTTATGAGGCGCTGTTTCCCTCAGGTGTCTCGTATCTTTAATTTTAATTATTTATCCTTTAGGATAACCCCAGTAAAAAAAGCGAACGAAAATATTGTGATATAGCCAAATTGTATATAGACTTGCGAGATGAGGAATCATTTGCAGGATGGTGGCCACTTTAGAGCGCTTTATAGTCACTTCACTTTATGGCGAGATGATCGTGAAGGTTTTACCACTTGACGCTGCTTCCCCAACTCCTATATAGACTAATTCTGCTTATTTATCTTTTTCGCCTAGGGTTTTCTGCAGCAACTCGACTAATAGACTCAAATTCCATTTCCTAAACGCAGTTTGAATGAAAAGTAATTTGCAACACCGAGTTATTTTGAAAGTAATATTCAATTTTAACAAGTAATGAATTAAGATTGTGAATGTGAAGTGAGTGATATTTATCAACGCGGGAGTTAATATTTCTGACTGTGTACACCGAAGAAAGCTTGATGAAATGAATGGTTAGATTAAGGTGAGTTTAAAGCCACTCCTTGGTGAATTGGGGTTGCGGGTGAAAAGAAAAGAACGCGAGGCATAGATTAAAACTGTGACTATCTGATTGTGTGTCAGTCCGCCGAGGGATGCTTGGTAAGGTGAACTGAATCGATGAAGTGTAAGTGGTAAACTAAGTGCTTTTAGGTAAATTGGAGTGACCTTTAAAGTTATTCCCATTCCACTAGTGTCTTCTAAACGATTAAGACTGCAAAGCCCCTAAGAGCGTCGAGATCACCGGTGTTCATTTTTTAACTAAAACTGACATTTACGAATAATTAACACATTTTCATACTCTTTTTTAATGTTTTTTACTCTTAATGTGGCACTATTCCCTTTCTTGTACTCATAATATGCTTTATGCGTGTTTGCCTAGCTAAAAAGAGCCTAAAGGTTGCTAGGTTAGCTTAAAAAAGTCTTAAAGGGTGCGGACGGTATTCGTTCGCAATTTTTCAACTACTAATTTTACACATAATTTTTACCTTCGTTTTTCTTCTTTTTCTTCTTAAAAACAACAACCATGTTTGCTTTTTTTTTTTTGGTAGAATAATTGACTATGGAAAATTCATAACGCTCCAATTTGTAGAAGAGGGGTTGAGTCTTTCTTGGAATGCCCGGCGGAGGACAAACAAGAGATTTCAAACTTCCTCAACGGGAGAATAAGGATGTGGAAAAGATCCTAGAGGAGCTAGAAGATTCATGATTCGACTACGAGGCGATAGTGGAGAGGAGAACCCATGATCGAAGATCATAAAAAATTTGAAACACCCGTTGGAGCCAGAAATGCTGTGGTTCTTCTCCGACGAGAAGAATTTCTGACAACACCAGGAGATCAACAAATAGAGCAATAGGTGGTCTGATGTCGCACCTAATCATTGCCTTTGGTGTTGTTAGCAGTAAAAATGACGTCATGCCATGCCACTACTTCCCTGAGGGCGTCTGCCTGAAATCCGACGATACATTCGTGTTCTGAGCAGGGTGCTGAAACCCTAGATCGAGGTGGTAGCTGCTAGGATGCTACCCACTAGGGTAGACCCTGACCTGGCTGTCGAAGAATTCTTTCGATCACAAAGCACCTGGCATTTGGCCTCCCTACTCGCATGACTGCCTCTCCATCTAACTCTTTGTGTTGGGCGAGATGGAACGGGAGATCAGCAAATCCAGCTGAAAAACGCAAGACAAACTGAGGACCAGGATTGTTAGGACCTTCATGGGTATAAAACGGGAAATAGTGACAAAGGTCTGTTGGCAGGTTCCGATGTCACCTAGAGGCTGTCATCGATGTCACAAGCGGGTTCATCGAGTGAGATCGACAGAACATGTCATGAAGACAAACTGACCAAAATTGGACAAATATATCTAAAAAAAGAAAAGAAAAACAATTTTAATTTTATCTGAGACAGTTATCATGCGAAGGACATCATGTAGGCATTGCTAGCTTTAAAATGGCTCAGGAATTGCTAGCTAGATATTGCTAGCTAAAAAAGAGCCTAAGCATTTGTAGCTTTAAAAAGGCCTAGATAGCTGGTTAGCTTAAAATGGGCATGGGTATTGCTAGCTAAAAAGGGGCTAGACAGTGTTTGCCTAAAGGATTCCTAGGCTTTCTTAGCTTTACAAAACTTGGGAATCGCTAGCCTGAAAAGAGCCTAGGCCTTGTTAGCTTAAAAAGAGCCCAGACATTTAAGCTTAAAAGAGCCTAAGCCATTATATCTCAAAAAGGCCTAGGCATTGTTAACTTATAAAAGGCCTAGGCATTGTTAACTTATAAAAGGCCTAGGCATTGTTAACTTATAAAAGGCCTAGGCATTGTTAACTTATAAAAGGCCTAGGCATTGTTAACTTATAAAAGGCCTAGGCATTGTTAACTTATAAAAGGCCTAGGCATTGCTGGCTTAAAAAGGAGCTAGACAGTGTTAGCTTAAAAGGTCCTAGATATTGCTAGCTTAAAAAGCGCCTAGGAATTGCTAATCTGAAAAGGGCAGAGGCATCGCTAGTTTAAAAAGTACCAATGAATTAGTAGAGCTTAGAATATTCATAGGCATCGCTAGTTATCCTTAAATAACTTGCATCAAATTTGTAACAAGTTAAACAACTATTATAAACTTTTATTTAAATCTTCTAAAAACTATATTAACTATTGACCCAATTGTTCACAATACCCTGCCATTTTTAAGATTAATATTTACACAATTTTTCTTCTCTTGTTTTCTCTCATTTTTCACTTTCAACGAAAGTAACTTCCAGTTCTCATCCGGATACTCATTCATCTTCCATCGACGTACTGTATTTGTTGCTTTCGTACTTGGGTTTATCATTCTTTTCACTTTTATTTTCGTTTCCTTGTTCGCATTTATCTTCCCGCTGACATTTTCATCCCCACTATTAAGAATTCGCAAGTACGCCCCATTTTTTTGCTCTCCACTGCCCGTTTCGCATCATTCCACCATTCAGCATTGTTTTATATTTTTAGTTCTGTTACACCTACACACCTACAACGCTTGCAATATCCGCTAACGCTTCCTAAAATTGATTCCACTTTTGCTATCTCCAAATTGTTCATAGTTATCCTACTTCTTTTTCCCTAGTCTCAAACTTTCTCACGCACTCTTACCTTTCTCTCTGATTTTAAACCGGCTCACTTTTTATTCTCCGTTCCTATCCACCTTCCTCATCACTTATCAGCCAGACACCAACAAGTTTCTCTTACACATCAAAATTATGTGGTCGGATAGTCCCCATTTCCTTTCCAAACTTTGTTGTCGCATAAAAAATGGACAAATACCATACCAAATCATAGGAAGAATAACTGACAAAAAAACAGGTAAAAAAAATCGAAAAATACTAGTTCATTACGACAGATAATCGATAAATACAATAACAATGAGAGAAATAATTGATAAATACAACATAAGGGGAAATCGATAAACACCTAAATATAAGAATGATTTCGCGTTCAAAGGAGTGAAAATCAACAACTACCAAAGCATTAAGGAAAAGTTCGAGAAATTCCAAATTATATGGAAAAAAAAACGACATATACCAGAGAATAAGGAGGCAAACTGATAAATCCAGATCCTAATAAAAACCTCCAACAAGTATGAATCCATAAGGAGAAAAAAACAACAAACAAATTTGATTCGAAGTCCATCTTTTTGCTGTTCTAAAACATCAAATCCTCCCTGACACCATCGCGATGAGTAATATTCCTCTTCGAATTCAGCACCTCGTAAATATGGCGAGAGAAAAATTCTTCACGCAAAATAAGCTTCCATGAGATCGCGGAACATCCCAAATCTAACGTGGGTTTAAGAAGAATTTGTATTCTTCATGATATTGCCATTGAGGTGTATTCATGAAGTGTTCTGTCGTGTCCTTGGGCAAACGAGACAACGAGAATTTCTGGTTAAGGAAATAGCCCATAGCTCCTCTTACGGTTCGGTTTTTATTTGCCATTCCCTCCGTCCAATCTAGATTTAAGGCTGTCTTGACTCTTTCACTGTGAATAAAGCTTTATACCTCATTTAATACTAACATGGCCTCCATGCTTATGATATAGAGTTTGTAGCATAAAGACAGTCAGAGCTTCACCAATATAGTGATGTCAGGCAATGACGTCGATCTGATCTAAATGTAACAATACACTACTGAGTGGAATTTATGGCAGGGCTGATTCATATATACACATGAGGCAATTAGTAATATGTATACCCAATAAGACATGCACATAAGGGGACAGGAACCTGATTTATACGAGTTGAATGTTCTGTTCTCTCACAGGTATACTATACATGTATATATATACATCCCTTTATGTTTAAAACTTAAAGTATTTAACTAATTCTGTAACACTCAATAATACAAGTTCGGTGGCTTTTCTTCGTTTTTGCTTTGAATAGAAATCTTTCGTTCAGCGTGCAAGGATATTCAGTTATTTTGTTTTGCGCTTAATTTAAATTCGCAAGGTGCCATGTTTTTTTCACATTTACACCGCCAAAAAATTATTGTTCTAGTACTTTTAGTGGGGCTTCGCCCCGATCCCCCAAGTTGATCATTTAAACGAAACATATTGGGAAAGAGGACGAATGAATATGGAACAAACGGGCGAAAGCGACCGAGCGCGCTTTCTGGAGCATTACCCCAATTCTAACATTAGGTAAGTGATAAAATGCTCACTGTCTTCTCGGCAAGGATTGCCTTCATTGTGCCGCCCTTTGGTATGATCCTAGTGCTCTTCCAATGTCCCTTTCTCTCACCTTAAAAAAACTCCTGTTTCTTGTTTCATTCCTCATAGAGTAAAATTTCTCTGTCTCTTGTACTATATTGTGATACATTCATACATATAGACTGCAATACAATGGTATCCGCATCTTTCTTTCTGTCTTCAAAATTGTTTTGAAAGGCAGAAATTAAATATGCAAAAGCCCTGTGTGGTTGTTACCACCCGCATAATTTGTATTTGCTTTTGCTTTCTTTCTATATATATATATATATATATATATATATATATATATATATATATATATATATATATATATATATATATATATATATATATATATATATACATATATATTTATATATATATATATATATATATATATATATATATATATATATATATATATATATATATATATATATATATATATATATGAAACAAGGGTGTGTGCTGGAAGATTGGAGAAATGCACGTATTGTTCCTATTTACAATGATGAAAGATCTGAATGTGGTAATTATAAGGGTATAAGCCTGTTGAGTGAGACTGGAATCGTATATGGACGAGTCTTGAGTGAAAGAGTTTGGAGTTGCACGGAAAGTCTGATTGGAGAGGAACAAGGGGGGGTTAAGGAAGAGGAGAGGGTGTGTGGATTAGATTTTTACCTTGAAGAATATATGTGAGAATTACGTTGAAGAGAATAAAAGTGTGTACATGGCATTTATAGATCTGGAGAAAGCGTATGACAGAGTGTACCGAAAGGGGATGTGGAATGTGTTGAGAATGCTTGGGATTGGATGCACACTAATAAGAGCTATCAAAAGCTTTCATGATGACTGTAAAGCAATGTGTGAAAGTTGGGAGAAAGGAAAGTGAATGGTTCAGTGTAAAAACTGGACTCAGACAAGGATGCGTAAAGTCACCCTGGCTGTTCAACCTGTATATGGATAGCGTGATGAGAGAGGTGAAAGCAGGAGTGAGAGGTAGGGGTGCAGCGTTAGTGAGTGAAAATGTAAATCTGTACGAACTAGAACAATTGTTGTATGCGGATGATTCAGTGCTGGTGGCAAACTCAAACGAGAAACTACAGGAACTGGTCGGTGCATTTGGGATTGTGTGTGACAGAAGGAAGTTCAGTGTGAAGGGGAAGAGGCTGGAAGACGTGCAGTATTTTAAGTATCTAGGTGTGGATCGGGCAGCTGATGGAAGGGGTGAAAATGAAATATTGTTGTGAATGGAAATGGAAGTGCAAGCATATGATGCAATAAAGAGTCTCACGAAAGGAAAGAAAATGAGCAGGCAGATGCAAATGGGATTGTATGAGGGAGTGGTGGTTCCCACTGTTCTTTATGGATGTGAAATATGAGCGTTGAATGCGAACGGAAGGAGGAAGGTTGAAGTTATGGAAATGAAACGTCTAAGAATTATTTGTAGTATGAGGTTGATTGACAGGGTGATGAACGAAAGATTGCGAGAGAGATGTGGAAGTAAAGTGAGTTTGCTTAAAAGAGCTGATAAAGGGGTGATGAGATAGTGTGGTTACCTATAGAGAATAAAGAAAGAAAGGCTAGTAAAGAGAGTGTATAGATCTCAAATGATAGGAAGGAGACAGCATGGGCATCCGAGAAGGGGGTGGGTGGAGTGTACGAGAGATGTCCTTGCTGGACGGGGCCTGGGGGTCCAGGAGTCAGAAAGGCGTGCTAGGAATAGGAATGAGTGGAGATGAATGGTTAGGGGAGGACGAGCTGTGTAGGGTGACACACAAACGCTGGTAATGAAGTTTTTAGGGGGAAAACGAAGAGCTGGACTCTGATGATGGATGGGAGAATGTAGTAGGTGGGTCACCTTGGTTAAGGTGAATAAAGTGTGCAAATGGTGGAGTGGAAGTGTCTCTGGCCATGTGCCACCCCGTCCGCGGGAGATATGTACAAGATATAGAAAATAATAATAATAATATATATATATATGTGGAAAACTCACAAAGTATCGCGTGAGTAAGCAATAAATGCAACAAAGCCCACAGGGAAAATGAATACAAGGATTAATTTTCCCTGTGGGCTATGTTGCATATATATAAATATCCGATACATGGTCAAAAGTTTATTTACCATAGTTACACATCAGCAAAGTAATCGAAAATTGAACATCTTATGTATTTTGTACGTTGAATACAAATTCGGTATTAGAATACACAAATAGTAAAGCACTGGTATTAAATCGACAAAAGTGTTAGATTATCGCCTCAAAAAGTATCCAAAACACCCACAAAATTAGTTTTAAAGCGATAATAAATAGTTCTCGAACATTCCAGAATGGTTTACGTGAAAGGAATGCTGTAGATCTTTCTAGAAAAAATAATCTACTTCCTTCACGTGAAACAGCGAACCTCAGTCAGTGTCTGAGAGCTGCATGAGAAATAGGCCATCGTTCAACACACTAATTCTAATATAGCGAAGACTAAATAATTGCCAAAACTGGTTTGGCTATAAAAAAAATTTTATCTTTGCTAAAAATACCAATCTCAACCATTGGCGACACGATTCGCCGGTTCGCGTTATATCAGTTCACTGCAAGTCTACCACGTTCAGGGGGTCCATCTAAAATTTCAAACTATGCGGCTAAACATATAGTCCGTAAAGTAAATAAGAATCCTCGAGTGACTCTATCTGAACTTCAGAAAGATTTGGAAGCAGTTGGGACAAATGTATGCAAAAATTTAATTTCGAGCCGTTCTTAGGAACGAGGGATTCCATTCTCGCCTACCAAGAAAGACACCTTTGTTGAACCCAATTCATTTAGAAAAGCCTGCAAGATTTTGGGACGCTGTGGTCCGGCGAGACGAAGATTGAGTTATTTGGGCGGAATAGTGTTATTCACGTTTGGAGGCAGAAAAACTCAGCGAATGATCCTAAAAATACAATCCCAACAGTGAAGGTCGGAGGAGGCAGCATAGTGGTATGGGGTTACTTCTCCTCTGCAGGTTCTGGAAGACTCCATATTATTGAAGGGAAAATGAATGCTCAGATGTATCACAGGATTCTGGAAGATTATCTCTTACAGTCTGCAAACGACTTGAAGTTGCCAAGAGGCTGGACATTTCAGCAGGACAACGATCCAAAACCTACAGCCAAGGGCACTGCAGCGTGTTTTCAGCAGAAGAAAATAATGGTTATGGGATGGCCAAGTCAGTCGCCAGACCTAAATCCTATCGAGAACCTGTGGTGAGAATTAAAACTAAAGATTCAGAAAAAAGACCCAAGAAATCGAACAGATTTTAAAAAAAATATGCCTAGAAGAATGGGCGAAGTTACCTACAAATATGTGTAAGAACCTCATCAGTAAATATCCCAAACGGTTGGAAGCTGTACTAGCGACGAAAGGTCATATGCCATATACTAACTGGTTTTCATAGATGTATCGGATACTTTTTGAAACGTTCCTTTGATATTTTTGCCGTAATCATAATAATGTTTTACTATTTTTGCAAGATGATACCAATTTGTATTCAACGTACAAAATACATAAGATGTTCAATTTTCGATTACTTTGCTGTCGTGTAACTATGGTAAATAAACTTTTCACCATGTATCGGATATTTATTGCACCCACCCTATATATATATATATATATATATATATATATATATATATATATATGAAATGAAAAACTCACAAAGTATCACGTGAGGGTAGCAAATGAATGCAATGTCCCGCAGGAAAAAATGAAATGGTGTTTCCAAGTACTTTCGAACTTTATTAAGTTCCTTATCAATGTCCTGCGGGACATTGCAATAATATAAATATATATATATATATATATATATATATATATATATATATATATATATATATATATATATATTTTCACTATCTCAATTTCATTCATCCTAACATTAAATTCACTATGGAAACTGAAAAGAAAATTATCTTCCCTTTTTAGACATTTTACTTAGAAAATCAAATTAAGGCTTAACAACATCTATATATATAGAAATTACCTTCAATAATATGTGTACAAATTTCTATAGTTCTTCGTGATTTATCATACAAACTGAGTTCCATCAAGACACTCATCTGTCGTAGCTTCCACCTGTCATCTTCATACCATCTAATGCATAAAGAATTTGAATTCCTAAGATCCTATTTCAAGAATAATTGCTATACCCTGTCAGTATTAAATACCTTCATTTGCCGTTTTAAATCCCCAATATTGACCTTTCAATCCTTCCTTCGATGTTGCTAAAGACTCAAAATATTTATTCTTCCAGAAATGGGTCCCCTTAATAGAGAATTCAGAAGAAAGTTTTAAAATGGATATTTGTTAACAAACTCAATATTGGCAGTTGGTTCAGCCAAAAGGACAAACCTCCTCTAGGGATGCGTCATCGTGTTGTATACGAGTTTACTTGTCTTCGGTGTCTCCAAGGCAGATACATAGGCAGCACGATTCGCTCCCTGAGAGCAAGGTTTCTCCTCACACATGGGCATCATCGCTGGTACTGGAAACCCACTTAATCGCAAAGAACCATCCCCTATTACATAACACTAGAACAAAACAATCTTAACCAATAAATGAGGATGAATTTCTCCGCATTATATATACAGTATATATATATATATATATATATATATATATATATATATATATATATATATATATATATATATATATATAATTTGAGCCAGTTTTCATTTCTTTGTGCCTTTAAAATACATCTATTATATATCACGTGTCAGTATATATATATATATATATATATATATATATATATATATATATATATATATATATATACATATGCAGATACACCCACAAAGGAAAAGTGAAAAACGATTCCGAGCGCTTTCATCTTTATTCTCAAAGACCTTTTCAAGGAATGAGAAGGAGGCTTATCATACATTGACTTAAATAGTGGAAGGGGGGATTAGACTATCCACCTCTGAACCTTAATCAGGGGGTACAAAATCCTGAAACAACTTTATTTGAGATTTTATGTATGTAGTGAGAATGGGGTCTAGCATGGACAAACCAGGGGTAAGGTTGAAATTTGGGAACGCGTTAATGGAGATATATTCTAATATATTTCTCGAAATATAATTACTGCATTTTATGACTGGTTTGGCACTGTTCCAGTTAATGCTATGGTTAAGATTGTACATGTGTTGAAAAAGCGCAGATTGTTCACTGTGATTACGTACACTGGCTTAATGTTGCTTAACATCTAGTTCTTTCTCGGTTTGTCCATAATAACCTTTTGGGCAGTTGTTGCAGTCTATCGAGTAAACAATGCTAGGTCGAGAGGGGAGGATTTTTGACATGGATACGATAAATTGTAGTCTCGTACTTAAAAATAAAAATCGATCTTTCCTATTTTTCATACAGGTCTAGAGAAATTAAATCTTTGCAACATATGTTTAATAACAAATAATAAATATGACCACTTTTTAAATAATTCAACAGTATCCACCTGACTATTCCACCAGTTTATGAATGTTAAATTTCATTACGGCTGAATAATGATGAAAAGTTAGTGAACCTTGTCCTCTTGGCCTGAAAGGAGAATCTGGTGGAAATCGGTGGATAATTTGTAAATACTATCCAAGTGTATAGTTGGATACTGTAATGATAAACAAGTAGTAATGATTGGCTATCAAAAAGTATTTTCAGAAGAGCTAAGTTTAATTATTATATTTAAAAACCAGGAAGAGGAGTTAGAATTACTCCTATAAATTCATGGGTGAGCTTTATTGACGTCACGATACAAGATGATGTATGTGTGAATGCCTTTCATGAGTAGTGTTTTGTGTGTATATAAAGTTGGATTAACCAATTTCTGTTGTTATTCCTTTAGGGGTATCTCTAAGGAAATGTTTATGGTCTTGCATTAGGCACACTTCACAAGAGGGGTCTATTTCAGATGTTTCTCACAACGAGAGAAAATCCGGTGATGCCTAAGCATCGCAATGCCGGACAGTCGAGTGCCAGATGATAACAAAGGGTGCCGCTTGCATTATGAATCGAGGGAAATGCTACATAACCTTCTCCTTCCCCCCCTTCTAATGGCAGAAAAGGCAGGTGAGATGACTGTACAGAGATTTATAATTGTAGCGTTGCTTGTGTAGAATAGATGAAATCACTGTCACTTCCATTTGCCCTATCAATCACCTTGAAACTTAATTCACATTTAAAACAAATCTCAATAGTGATTAAAATATAAAATGGATACATTGGCTATGTACAGATGCTCACAATTATATACTGTATTATTCGAGTTTGTGAAAGAAATTGACTATATCCAGGGATCTCTTTTACTGTTGCAATGTTTTGAGTCTAGGATCCTTGATAGCGATTATTTTAACTTATTGTGTGGATATACTTTGGCAGTTAACTTTATATCCTAAAAAATCAAGTATTTCGACTGAGAGATTGCATTTTACAGCATTGATTTACAAACTATCAGGCAACTTAAATCTTGCAAAGAGTTGTTTCAAATGTTGCAACTGTGAACCTTCGTTTTCGCTTTCAATTATATCATCAACATATACGAAACCGAAATTTAGGAAACGCAAATATGATTAATATGCCGTTGAAATGTCGGAGAAGAGTTGGACATACCCTGAGGAAAAACATAGAATTTATAGAGACCCACTGGCGATATCATAGCAATTTTCTTTTTCAATGGATTATGGACCCATTAATATCTGAAAAAAAACGAGTCCTTTAAATTGATTTTGGAGAATATTGAGCAATTCTGTAAATTGCGGTAAAATTGGTGATGTAAACCAGCGGGTATTTATCTCTAGTCTTGACAGAATTTAAACGACGATAGTCTCAGATCACATCATAATTGTTTCTCAATTTCTTTACATGATGAATGAATGAAACACAGGGAGATCTAGTTACCCTACTCTTTTTCGCTGTTAGAAAAGCTTGAATGCTATATTTAACTACACCCAAAATCTGTTGGGATAAACGTCGTGGCCGCTCGGCAATCGGAGGTCTCTGCGTTGCAACATGATAAAAATATAAAGGAAGATCACTAGGCACTTTTGACTATCACCATGATTATTATGGGGTTTGGAAAGCTCATTTATTTAATGAGATTGATCTACTGCAGAGCTGGTTGAAATTGCAAAACAAAACCATGGATGAATGACACTTTCCTTGATGGTGTTTATTAAAGATTAGTAGTGCCACCCCCCAGGTGTAAATGTTTAAGGTCAGCAAAAAGATTATAGTTTGTTAAACAATCTAGACAAATTATCGCACACTAAAAAATCCCACGTAAAAATATGGCGCAATCCGTTGCTGCAGATCGTCGTATGTAGCAGGGAGAAATGAGATTACTGATCCTATGTCAACCAAGAACCTTCTTTCGGCCGTGGCTAACATTCAAAATCAGTATATTCCTTATTTTTAAGCCATTATCGAGACTAACATGGATAACCAAAAGTCGCATTTTCTTCTTAAAAAAAAGAAGTTTAAAACACTGCAGAAACGTGTAAAACAGTTTATACTATTTATGATGGAGTAGTTTGTAGGTGAATCAAAGTTTCGGAGGTGGTTTGAAAAATTAAAACGCGGAGATTTCAGCTTAAAATATAAAAGTCGCTGGGGAAGACCTTCATAGTTGAATGACGATCCTTTGAAGGTAAACATTGAAGCTAACTCATATATCACAACTAAGGGATTTCAGATATGTTGGAACTTCCAAAATGGACTGTTCATGAAAACTTGATGAAACTTGGATACATTTCTGCCTATGATGTAAGGGCATCTCACAATCATTCAGAGAAAACCTGCATTGACTAATATTCTTCTGCAAAATGATCTTAAAACTCAATGAAACAAACTTTTTTTGAAACGATTGCTGACTAGAGATGAAAAATGGTAACAAGTTGACGATACCATCCTAACATTTGCATAAAAATTCATCAAAGCAGCTACCAAAGCAGAATATTCATGCATAATAAGTTATGCATTGTGCCTGGTGGGATTACAAAGGCATTATGTTCTACTTCCATACAACCAGACCAGCAATTTTGATGTGTAGCGCAGTCAGCTAGAGAAATTGAATAAAAAAATGTATAAGATGAGTTCCAAACCATTCAACAGATAGAGAGTTGGATTCCAACAAGACAGCGTCGGATATCATGTGACTTTGGCTAATGGCACAAAGTGTACGAACTTGAGGGGATCTCTTACCGAATGTACGGTGCTATCAGGACATTCGACCATTTGACTCTCATTTCTTTAAGTCCCCGCAAATTTCCTCGAGCAGAAAATCGTTTCTTGATTTGGATCCGGTGAAAAAACACCTGAATAACTTCTTTTACTTCAAGACAGCCCAGTTCTACTCGGATGGAAGTATGAAGCAGGCGAATAAATGGAATGGAAGTAATTAATAAAAATACTACGAATAAATTTCTTGTATTTCCATCTTTCAGAAACGCTCAGATCTTTCCAAACGACCTAAGATTAAATCAAACTTTTTAGAATTTATCATATTATTCATAAATATGTATTATATTAATGTACATTTTGCTAATATGTTTAAATATTGTTGTTAATATGTTTGAATTACTTATTATTTTATTAAATGGTGTGTAATAAATAAAATGGAATATTTTAAAAATCAGAATTTAACCAATAATTCTTATTTTAGCTTAAATTTATAACAATTGTGTATTCAATTTCGTTCTAAATAAATAATATGACTAAAACTAAAGAACTTACAGGAACACAGAGGACATAAATCAAACTTCTCCATAGTAGCAAAGGATTATCACAAATAGAAATTGCTAAAAAAATAAAATGTTGAAGATATGCTATCCAAACTACTGTAGAGGATATTAAGCATCCAAGAGCTTTGTAGCTATAAGGAGAAGTGAGAGAAAACGTCTTACAATACTTGGGAAGACAAATGTATTAAGTACAGAATCGCAGACAAACATCTGAACTTGCTTAGGATGTTCAATGAAGCTTCAAGATAAAAAATATCAACCAGGGAAGTTATGAGGAGGTTTAAAGATCAAAGGCTAAAAGGATGCAAAGCAAGAAAAAAGCCATTGATATCTGATGTAAACAGAAGTAAACACCCTCAGTGGGACATAGATCACAAAAGGTGGACACACGAAGAATAGTCAAAAGTTATCAGTTATATAAGAAAGACTATTGTAATGTTTTGAATGTAATTTGTGTAATTCCATTTAAATATACCTTGAAAGAAAATTATTTAAAAAATTAACTTTTTTGTAACAATTTTAAAGATTTTCAATCTTTCTGGAGGTACCTTTGTGACACTGAGTTTGAAGGACATTTCACCATGCTTGTGTAGTGCCAACTCTGAAACATGGAGTTGGTTATATCATGGTATGGGGCAGCATGTCTTTATAAGAGACAGGGAAGATATTTTTAGGCCGTTGAAGAATGAAACCACCATGCTGTCACAAGTTTTGCAGCCATCTCTCCAGAAATTGCATCCCACATCATCAAGAAATGAAGTTATATTTCGTTAGGACAATGCCCGATGCGCTACATCCAGTCCTATGGAGTGGCCACTACAGAGGCAAAATTTAAATCGCTTTGAATACTTGTGGGAAGTACTACAGGTACACTATAAACAGAATTTTTGAAAATTGGGAGGGAATGCATGCTACGAGGAATTATAGCTGTATATACTTATATATATATATATATATATATATATATATATATATATATATATATATATATATATATATATTTATATATATGAGGAATTAAACCACATTCTCCGAAGACAATTTAATTCAGAACAGTTTCGGTGTATCTCACACCCTTTTTCAACTGACACTGGGCAGAAAATATAAGAGAAGTGCATATAAGCATAACACAAGATCCCCTCTTTTTTCCCCATTTCCCTACTTGTGGCTAATTTGGAGGGGGGGTAGGCCTAAACATATTGAAGGGCTTGCATTTTACTATTTTGTTTATTTCCTTTCGTATTACAGGATTAAAAGAAAATTGACCCTCAGATAGATTTAAATTAGGAACTGACGATATCAAGCTCGATTCTACGAACGCAGATTTAATTAATCAATTCAGGAGTATGAACCCTTCACTTCCCTATATGTATGGGCTCCCAAAGACCCACAAAGAGTGATGTCCCTTACGCCCGATCATTTCCAATATTAATTCTCCCACTTATAAGCTCTCCAAATGGCTCGCCAAGCATTTATCTCCAGCAGTAGGAAGAATCTCATCTGCACACATTATGAACACTCAAGATTTCGTTGACCACCTCAACCACTTGCAATTACCGGTTGGAAAACTTGTGAGCTTTGATGTAAACTCTTTGTTTACCAGAGTTTCGGTTGACCAAACCATGGGCCTTCTGCGGGAAATCATGCCTAGACTTAATTTGGATCTTCCCATTTCTACGAGTAAATTTATCGATTTAGTTGAATTATGTCTCTCTGACAATGTGTTTCGAGTAAATAATGAGTTTTATAGACAAATATTTGGCCTTAGCATGGGAAATAGTTTATCTCCCATATTGGCATGTCTCTTCATGGAATATTTTGAGACTGAACTCCCCACAATTTCTCCCCCTAACTTTATATGGTTAAGGTACATTGACGATGTACTTTCTGTATGGCCTAATGGCCATGATTTTGATACCTTTTTTGATTGGAATAATTTGCATGTCTCCATCAAATTTAAATATGAATTGGAATATGATAATAGATTACCCTTTTTAGATGTCCTCATTAATGAACATCACCATGAATTAAAACTTGACGTGTATAGGAAACCAACCCCCTCGAATGCCTAAAAAATTATTTTTCGTTTCACGATAATACTGTTAAAAAATCGGTAATTTCTAACCTTTTCCTTAGAGCATACAAAATATGTCATCCTTCCTATTTAGATGAAGAAATTGTCATTATCAGGACCATTTTTTCTAATTTGTATTACCCCGATTGGTTCATATTGTCTGCCCATTTTCCAGCTAGGAAAACATTCTATGGTAATAAGCCTTCCCGCACTAACGACTTCAACAAATGTATAACATTGCCATTTAACAATAAATTAAATAGTCTTAAGGACATATTTGGAAAAGCGGGTATTAATCTAGCCTTTAAATATAATAATTCCTTAAACCAATTGATGATGGCGAGGAAACCCAAAGAACATCATAACATAGGAGTATATGCAGTACCATGCAACGATTGCCATAAAGTTTATATAGGGAAAACGGGGAGAAATCTAGACAAGAGATTGTACGAGCACAAAAGAGATATTAGAGTGGGCAGCGAAAGTAGTGGAATTTTTTGCCATGTTAGAGACAAGAATCATACGATCGATTTCAATGGAAGTAAAATGTTATTTAAATCGGCTAACTATGTTAAGAGAAGAATCGTAGAATCGAGCTTGATATCGTCAGTTCCTAATTTAAATCTATCTGAGGGTCAATTTTCTTTTAGTCCTGTAATAAGATCACAAATAAATAAAATAGTAAAATGTCAGCCCTTCAATATGTTTAGGCCTACCTCCCCCCCCTAGGTTAGCCACAAGTAGGGGATTGGGGAAAAAAAGAGGGGATCTTGTGTTATGCTTATATGCATTTCTCTTATATTTTCTGCCCAGTGTCAGTTGAAAAAGGGTGTGAGATACACCGAAACTGTTCTGAATTAAATTGTCTTCGGAGAATGTGGTTTAATTCCTCATCTTTTCTTGCGATATTGCATTAATTTTCATATATATATATATATATATATATATATATATATATATATATATATATATATATATATATATATATATACGTCTTTTGAACTAATTTCATAATCTTATGAACCAATCAGAATAAAATGACGAATTACCCATTTTTAAAGAAAATTATAGTTAAAAACTGGTTTGAAACTAGTTGCCCGCTAAAGGCGATGAAGATAAAGACGAAAGCGATTCTTGAATGTGGCTCATCAGAGATACGATTTAGACAACTCTTATCAGTAACAGATCGGTGCCCAGACCACCCTAGGCGGGCGTGATCCATCAGCGGCCGAATTTTTAAAACTCCTCCCACCCCCTTTTACACATCAGCATCATCTTCGCTTCCTTTAATCCTTATTTTCATTGTCGTATTGCTACGCATCTTATTCTTCACCTTGATATCAATTTCATCTCCATCTTCATTTCCCCTTTTATTTCTATTGTTAACACTATATTTAATTCACGCATCACATCCATCTTCCTCTCCATATCGATCTTAAACTTTATTTCCTCCATCATATCTCACTTCAATTCATTTTCATCTCAACCTTCACTTACCCTTGCATTGCAGGTCTTATTTATTTTTTCATACCCAGGTTATTTCCATTTTCATCTTCATCTTCACTTTTATCAAACTCAATCTTCATTTTTGTCTCAACGTAACCTTTAATTCTATCTTCATCTAAACTTTAATTTTATTGTTCATCTTCCCCTTCAATATACCTTTCATCACCCCCATTCATTTCCCTAATCATCTTCTCCCGCATTCAGACTCTTCATTTCTCCCTCATCTCCCACTTCAAATATCCATTCGTTTCCGCTTTTATTCGCCTTTATTTCCCTCCTTCATCTCCCGTTTGATTTCAGCTTTTATCTCGTACTTCAATTACCTCTTCATTTGCAGTTTTACTCATCCATTCATCTCCCTTTTTCATATCCCCCTTCATTACCCCCTTCCTTTCCATCTCGCTCTTCATTTTGCCATCTCCTACCTCAACTACGCTTTCATTTTGAATTTCATTCTTCCTTTATCTCCCTCCTTCATCTCCCCTTTGATTTCCGCTTTTATCTCCTACTTCAATTACCTCTTCATTTCAACTTTCACGCATCCATCATCTCCCTTTTCCATATCTCTCTTCATTTCCCCATCTCCTACTTCAACTACGCTTTCATTTTGAATTTCATTCTCCCTTTATATCCCTCCTTTGTATTTCCCTTCATTTTACCCTCATCTCTCTTTTCAATTACACTATCTTTTCCACTTTCACTTCCCTTAATCTCCGTCATCCATCTGTACATTCATTTCCATTTCCAGCCCCTTCATTTTTCTTATTATATCCTACCTTAATTACATCTTCAATTCAAATTTCATCCTCATCATCTCCGTCCTTCATTTCCCCACTTTATCTCTCTTTTCATCTCTCCCTTCCTCTTCTCCTTCATCTCCTACTTCAATTACACTTTAATTTCCACTTTTACCCACACCCATTCATCTCTCTCCATCTTCGCATTCATTTGCATCTCCACACACAACCTCCACCTCCTCCCATCATCTCACTTTAATTTCTCCTTCATTACCAATTTCATTCCTCCATCATTTCCCTCTTCTTCTCCTTTAATCATCTTTCCATTCATTTACCACGTCATCTCCCACTTCAATTATCCTTTTACTTCCACTCCCATCCCACTTCATCTCCCACTTCAATTACCCTTTCATTTCCACTTTCAGCCCCTCAACCTCCACTCCCCCCACTCGCCTTAATTGCTTATTCTTGTTGCCGCGTCGGCGGAAGCTGCGCAGCCGCGTATCCAGGTGGCGTGGCCCGATTGGGCGCGCGCGGCTTGCACGGACAGAGGTAGGACGAGGCCGAGAGGAACTGGGGAGGTTGGGTGAAGTAAAAAGGTGTGTGAAAGTATATAGACGGAGTGGTCTGAAGGGGAAAGATTTCTCTGTGGTATTAAGAGTCGGCTACGTGTCTAATCAGAAGCTAAGCCACATTGCTTGTGGTTAACAACCGGATGGGATAATCAGGTGGAATTTGGTCGAGCCCATTCCATATTGGTGTGGTTCGGATCCCGCGTTAACTAGTGGACACTGAGATAGACGTAAGACGGTGCGGATTTCTAGAGATTACAATGAAGGCAGAAGTCTCGATTAATCCGCCAGACCGATTTTGAGATTAATCTCAGGAATCAGGATTATTGTCACTCTACCTTACTTCTCCATTTCCCGTACGATCTTCGCGAAAATATTCTTCCTAGTCTTCTTCTTTTCCTCGTCTTATTCTTCTTTTTTCTTTGCCTTATCCACATTTCCTTTTTTTCGACTTCTTTTCTTTCTCTTTTTCATTACGTCCATTTATCATCTTCTTTCTTCTTCTTTCCCCTCGTCGTCCTCATCCTCTTCTTTTTCTTTATTCTTCTTTTCCTTTTTCCACTCCCTTACTATTATTCTTCTACTTCAAATCTTCTTTCATTCTTCTTTTTTTCTCTTCTTCTTGTCATTTCTTTCTTCCTTTTCTACCTATATTTTCCATTTTTTTTCTTTCTTAATCATTTGTTCTTCTTGTCCCATTCTTATTTTTCAATCTTTCATTATTAATCTTTTTCTCTTCATTCCTCTTTTTAAAATTTTCAATCTTTTATTCTTCTCTTCTCTTTCAGTTTAATTTTTCCTTTCAATTCTTCTTTAATTCTTCTTCACACTCTCAAGGCCAATGTAATTCTCCTCCAGAGTATCCGGGCCTATTTCCTCCAAGCAATGAAGTAATCACCTTGTAGTAATAGGCCTATCGCCCTATAAACTTGTTTATTATCCCTTTTTCAATGGCAAAACCTAAATTGAAGCCTTAACTCAAATTTTGGCTTATTTTCGCGCGTAATTTGCCGGTTATTTAAGACTTAATTACGTCCTGTGACAAGATATTGATTGTACTTAACGAAGAGCTATTTTCTCCTCTGACGTTTGATACGCTAAAAAACACAGAAATATAATTATTATTTATATTATTATCATAATTGTTGTATTATCGTTGTATGGTCAATTGTATAATAGTTATATAGTTTACATATATAGGATTTACATGCATCTACATGGCTTTTTTAACACGGTAAATATAACAACCAGTTGTATGTTTGTTTTTATAAAGCTAATTCTAAATGTTTTTTGAATTTGGTACAATATAACAGCCAGTTCAATATGGCAAACAGTCCTTCATGTTTTTTTTTAGCTGGGTCAAAATAGCAGCCATTCCTACATGGCTTTTGAACGCTGGGTCAATAGAGCAGCCAGTATTCTGTTTTTTAATGCTGGGTCAATATGGTAGGCAGTTTTATATGGCTTATTGAACGCTGGTTCATTAAAGTTATCAGTCCCACATTGTTTTTAATGCTGGATCAACATAGCAACCAATCGTATATAGCTTTTTTAAAAACCTGGGGCAATATAGCAGCCAGTTCTACATGTTTTTTTTTAACGCCGGGTCAATATAGGAGCAAGTTCACGTTTTTCTAACGCTGGATTGACATAAGAGAGGCCGTCAATAAGTTTTGCGAATCGGTAGGGCAAAACAGAGGAAGGGGGATGGCTGTTTGTGGGGGTGTTAGGACAAGGTATGACAAGTGAGGACCTGCAGCCGCACGCTCCTGCCTCGTTTATTTAAGAAGCAGTAGCGGATCGCAGATCGTCAGTCACAAATTTTTCAACAATGGAGAAGGTTGAGCACCGCGCAGTGATCAAATTTTTGACCAAGGAAGGCAATAATTCAAAAGAGAACCATGAACGCATGGTTGCAGTGTACACAGACACCGCCCCTTCCTATTCAACCATGCTCGTTGGAATAGGGAGTTCCGCCATGGTCGTGAGTCCTTTGAAGATGACCCCCTTCCAGGACGCCCGTCAGACGTGACCAACGAGGAACAATGTGGTCAGTGTGGAGAGGAGGATCCTCGAAAATCGCGGGTGAAGGTCGAAGAAATAGAGCGAGAACTTGCAATATCACATGGAAGTGTTATCAACATCATCCACGACAATTTGGCCACGACCAAGGTCTCTGCCCGTTGGGTCCCTAGAAACGTCACGCCCCATGATTGACTTCAACGTTGTCAAAGTACACAAGGCCAGAGTTTTACAAGCTGCCCTGCGTGAGTGCGGATTCGAAGAGTTCAACCATCCCCCTTACAGTCCAGATCTGGCTCCTAGCGACTACTTTTTATTCCGCCAGCTCAAGGCTGCACTGCGTGGACATAAGAACATAAGAAAAGAAGGAGACTGCAAAAGACCATTCATGGCCTACACTTGGCAGCTCCTGAAGATGTCCAGCTTGCCGTCCAAGAGTGGATTGAACAGCAGTCGGGAGATTTCTGGTTGACGGGAATTTGAAGCCTCAGGGAAAAATGGCGCAAGTGCATTTTATTTTATTATTTAAACATAATAAAACACTTTTCCTTATATCTGAATTGCAAACTTATTCACCGCCTCTCGTAGCAGCGAGTTCTACAAGGTTTTCTTAATGCTTGGTAAATATAGCGGCCAGTTCTACATGGAACTTTTAAACACTGAGTCAAAATAGAATTCAGTTTTTTTGTTAAAATCTAACTAAGCATTCAGGTAATACTTTAATGAATGAGTTACGGATGTAACATCTCGCTTTATCTTTTCGTGTTATTAAATTCTGTCCCACAATGTATCACATCTCCCACCAATACACATGAAAATATACTTGACCTTATCTGTTCATCTTTCCAATTTCATATAATTCCATAACCAAGCCCTCAACAGAGACGTCGTACCAGTCACTCATCTGGTTCTGTTTCCCCCGTCCTTCACCCAAACTTTGCCCATCCACTGTCACCAAGTCTTGACATCGTCGTCGCCTCTTATCTTGATCAGTAGCTGATAACAAGGAATCTTGCCTCACTCCTTCTCTTTGTCAGCCTTGATGTCCATGCCCCCCTCCCCCTACCCTCCTTTCACTCTATCGCTCGCTGAGAGTCTGTCGCTTGGTCCCCCGGCACTAATTTTAATGCCAAGATAAAGTCAATTCTGTAAGAGGTGGTTTAAGGCTACACGCGCTCGTTTTACGGAGTCAGAGACGGTTTCTCTACCCCATTCACTTGCAACTCATGCTACACTACTCTTCTGCAGTTTGCCCTTGAAGTTCACACAGACCGTATTCCTTGTGATAGCAAAAACAATCAGCACAGACTGTCCAAACTTCTTTCTCGTCTTTCTTTCCCGTTGATCTCCCAACAATTTCCTTTTCCACCTTTGATGAGAACTCTGACTTCTTCTTTCATATCCGATCTGGAATGTTCTTCACCTCTATTCCTCACCACCTGGTAAGTCCCTCTATCATCTCGGTGTCAAGCACTTTCTCTGAACCCTGTCTCTCCCAATTTTAACTTTGACAAAGACCTGTAATCCTATCAGCCCTTGTCCTCCAAGTCTATACCGTAATTTCCTCCTTCCTTGCCTCCCTTACTTCATTGGTATATTTTACACATTCCTCTGATTGTGTGTGTTATTATTCAAGTTGTAAGGCTGATGCTCGCACAATCGTCAAGAAACTTAACCTGAATCTCTAATCTTAATTCCAGCTGCTTCCCAAATTCTATGAAAGGCTAGTGTCAACCCGCATTCAAAGTTACAGGTCTTGCTACAACATGGTGAAATCTTCCAGTCTAGTTTTAAGCTAGGACACTGCACTAAAGCAGCTTTCCTACATGCAAATGACCGCTTGCATCCTGCGGATGATTCTGGTCTACCTTCTTCTTCTCCTCGGTTTCTTTATGCTTCGTCTTGGCCCAGCATTCCATTTTTATGCTGATGACACGTAAATCTATCTCTTCTTCTTCCCAACCGCGTTTGCCGAGGCATTTAGAAGACTTCTCTCCACGTATATCATTAATGAATGGTTTTCGGACTGCCAATGCAAAACTGGAATACCTACTACTGGTAGGCACTTAAAATATTTGGTGTCACCTTTAAGAATTAATTATCTCTCAAAGCCCATGTTGATAATGGGTGCAAATCTTCTTTCTGCTTCGTTCTATAATCTTAGCCACCTCTGTTTTCCCTTGTCTTAGCCGTATCCGCTCTCTGTAATCTTAGCCTCGCCCGCTCTCTGTAATCTTAGCCTCACCCGCTCTCTGTAATCTTAGCCTCACCCACTCTCTGTAATCTTAGCCTCACCCGTTCTCTGTGATATTAGCCTCACCCGTTCTCTGTAATATCAGCCTCACCCGCTCTTTGTAACCTTAGCCTCACCCGCTCTCTGTAATCTTAGCCGCATCCGTTCTCCGTAATCTTGCCCGTATGGGAAGTGCATAGTATTACTCTTTTCGAGTAGCGCTTTCCATAACTTTTATTGTAGCTTCAAATGTTTTTGAGTTTGAAAGAAGGGAACTGAGAAGCTGGTTGGGGCCTTGCATCTTAACGTTTAGCTATGAGAGGTACAGCGTGTGCATAGTATTCGTTCGCAATTTTTAACTATTAATTTTCGCATATTTTTTACCTGCTTTGTCTTTCTTTTTCTTCCTAAAAACAATAACCATTTTTGCTCTATTTATATGCAGAATAATTGCCTATGAAAAGTTTTGACCCTCCACTCATATTTATGGAAGAAGCATGGAATCCTCCTTAGAATCCGCAACATAAGAACAAACAAGAAGATTTCAGACTTCCTCAACGTCAGTAGAAGGAGGACGGAAAAGGTTAGAAAGCAGTTAGAAGATTCAGGATTCGACTACAAGGCGACAGCAGAGAGGAAGGCCCATAGACGACGATCTGACGCCATCAGAACGCCGAAATTCGTCCCTGAAATCCAAGAAATCATTAACAATGATACCAGAAAGACGATGCATGCCATTGCGAGGGAAGAAGATGTGGGTAAAAAGCTGATCAGGGTGGTGGTACATAAGGAAATTGGATACTTTTCATACAAGATGAGGAAGGGACAATTTCTGTCCAAGGCGAGTGAAGAACATCAAGAAGATGATCAAAGAGTTAAAACAGCCGCTGGAACCAGATATTGTGTGGTTCTCCGCCGAAAAGAATTTGTGCCAGGACCAGAAGATCAACTCCCAAAACAATAGTTGATTTGCTGTCGCGCCTAAGGACGTGACCAAAGTCATGCAGATGAAATTTCCAGCGACAATCATCGTCTTCAGTGTTGTCAGCAGTGAAAGTGACGTCATGTCATGCCAACACACTTTATCTCTGAGATCTACAGGCTAAACACCGACGGATATATTCATGTTCTGAGCAAGAGGGTGAAGCCCTAAATCGACCGGGTAGCTACAGGGATACATTACGCCCTGCCAGACCAATCGGAATATTGAGACCTGGCTGTCAGAGAATTTTTCCAATCATGCAACACCTGACATCGGGTCTTCTCACTCACCTGACAGCAACCCCCTGGAATTCTTTATGTGCAGCGCATTGGAACGAGAGACTAGCAAATATCACTACAATACGAAAGAAAAGCTGAGGGGCAGAATTACTAGGGCCTTCAGGGACCTATAATGGGAGATAGTGACGAAGGCCGTTGGGCAATTCCAAGGTCGTCTGGAAGCTGTCATCGAGACTACAAGCAGATTCACCAAGAAAGATTGAAATAACATCATCGAACTAAACTGAACCAAATTTCACGAATATCTCTCAAAAAATAAAAACAATGTATTTTTTTCTGATATAGTCATGCGAACAAGTATTTTCCGGACCCTGTAGTTGGCAATTTCTAGCCTGAACACTAGATGGCAGAGCCACTTGCTATCCCAGAGTTTCCTCACAAGTTTTCCCTTCATCTCCATAAATCGCCTAATTTCATCCCGCAGTTCGTAAAACATCATGAGCATGTTACCGCGACTCAGCCAGTGTCGAATTTGTTATTTTAAATTTGACATTTATACACGTCTTCAGCCAATTCCGATATCCGTTAGGCTTACTTGGGAGATTTGAGAGCTTGCTTTGAAGTGCCTTCTTATGGGATTCGTGCGGCAGTCTGCTCTTGCCATTTGATCCGTGACTATGTTTATTTATTAATTAGTATACGAACTAAATAACTGAGGGTACCCGTGAGAAGTGGGTTCATATAGAAGTGGAGAATTCTTCCTTCAGAATTCATTTATGATAGCGAGAGAGTGCGTCATACTCTCCTTTCTCCATAAGCAGGTAAGGATACTCTCGCCGGAGAGACTTATGTTACGAGGTTGGGTTTTTATCAGTAAGTAGGCTCCCTTCGTATTTAGCTCTTGTCTAGTTATTGGTACCGGTACCAAGCCTAGTTATACCTTTTCTACCTTACTTAATTATACTATTAATATTAAACTTTTATGTTGTTGGAAGTTATTGCTTGGATTTCCTTCCCTGGGGATTTCATTCCCTACTTTTGAGATTTTAAACTGAGCTTTGTAACTACTAAGTGTGCCCCTGACGTGAAGATTCTTTGGCTTATCGAATGATGACTAATGAGGGAATTTGAAGCTAAAATTTGGAGCATTGATCCCTCGGAAGCCGAAGGTAAAATATGTAAGATAACCGTAAACAAAGGCAAGATCATTCAGTAACTCATTAAACTGGTCGCTGTTAAATCATCTGCTTCTGGAAGAATATATGTATGACACTACTGCAGACATTACATTGTTGGGCGGCAATTACTCACATAGCCTTTCTTAAGCTGTGATGCTGTGGCGTATAATAAAGTCACTTGGATCACAATGCTAAGACAATTCAGTTCTTTCTTAACAAAGGCAATTAACCCTTTTTTCTGAACCAACCATAGCTGGAACTTCATCTGTAGTAGTGCCACTTAACTTTTTAAATGTTGACTCAAGTTATTTCAATGATAAAGCAAGTATCCCAAACAAGTCGTCACCTCTTGTAGTACCACGGATGGGTCTAAGGAAAGAAGTTCTGCTCCAGTATCAAACTTTGCAGTTATCCGGTGAATTAAAAACCCAGTGGGCAGTATTTGTTATGTCCGTTGTCTCGTCACAAGCTAAGAATAGAAATTGATAATCGCTTACATAGTCTAGCGTTTGTTCAATATCATGAGCCATGTCAGTAATCGCATCTGAGACGGTTCTCCAAGACAAACTATCACTCTGAAATAATTTTACTTTATCTTTCACAAACTCTTCCTCAACATGAGGCCTCAGCTTCTTCGCGATTAGCTTGCTCACAACACAACTCGTCTGAGTAATGTTGTCTCTGTCACGACGAAGTCAGGTGAAATTAACTTATTGTGATTCCCAACTTCGCTGAAGAGCAATGATTTATCAAGACGTATTTCTCGTCCCAATTCATTGAGTTTAACATATTTTGAGTTGTAATGGCGCTGCAGATTGTCTATTTTCATCGCTATCATCGCATCGCCGCAAATTAAGCACACAGGTTGGCCTTTCATTTCAACAAAAAAAATAATAATCGTTCATCCATTTATCTTAGATAGATTAACACTGCATCAACTTTGTATTTCTTTGCAATGGCCATTTGTAGTGCATGACTATTTCTTTGCAGTGGCCATTTGTAGTGCGTGACTATTTCTTTGCAGTGGCCATTTGTAGTGCGTGACTATTTCTTTGCAGTGGCCATTTGTAGTGCATGACTATTTCTTTGCAATGGCCATTTGTAGTGCATGACTATTTCTTTGCAGTGGCCATTTGTAGTGCATGACTATTTCTTTGCAGTGGCCATTTGTAGTCATGACACCACTTAATAACTATCCACTGTGTGTTGACACTTGCTCAACGTGCACACTTTAAGTTGACAGTAAGAATGTACAAAAAACAATACAAAAGAACAGTTATTCCGTACGGCTATAAAAAAAAGAATGTATACAGTACCCTCCCGGACGCTTTATTCGTACAGTATGAACATACAGTTCAGCTATACAGAACGAATCTACAATGGGAATAAATAGAATCAAACTACAGAGTGAGTATACTAGACGTATACACAGCTTTGATAGAGAGTACGAATATATAGAAAAAATATACTGTACGAATATACAGTATGACGAGAGAGAACGAAGATACAGAACGATATAGAGTAGGATTGGAAAGAACGAATATTGATATAGGGATGTACAGAGTGAATATACATTACGAATATGCTATACAACACGATTATACAGTAGGCGTGCAAACCAAAGATATAGAACGATTATACAGAACGGATATACTTATATGTACGAATATAGAGAATGAATATATAAAACGAGAGAAGCGTCTAAATATACAGAATATTATACCCTGCACATATACAAAATGAACATACAGAAACTATATATGACAAAATCATGCATTAGGGACATACAGAACTAATACATATTTGGAATATACAGAACAAATTTACTATATAAATATTCAGCACGAATATACAGACCGAATATAGAGGATGAAGGGATAGAAAGAATATAAGGGAAAAATATACAGAAAGAATAGAGCAAATATACAGAATTAATACGTAGTTGAATATAGAATAGAAATGAGCAGAAGAAAAAAGCACAACGAATATACAACACGGATATACGATACAAATTTATTGAGCAAATATAGAGTAGGAAGATGCAAAACGAATATAGACTACGAATTTACAGAACGACTATAACGGAGCAATATAGAAAACGAATATATATGTAGAATGAATATAGGTAGGAATATAGGAATTTAGATAAGTATAGCATAGGAATATAGGGAAAGCATATTGAGAACGAATATAAAGAATGAATATACTGTAGGTAAGAATATAGCGAACAAATATAGCATTGGAATATATATATATATATATATATATATATATATATATATATATATATATAATGGGTATAGGTAGGAATATAGCAAAGTAATATAGAATACGAATATAGATAACGAATATACAGTACGAAGTTACAGAACTAATATAGCATTGAAATATAGAGAACGAATATATAGAATAAATATAGGTAGGAATATAGCAAACGAATATAAAGTACAAATATGGATAACGAATACAGTCTATAGCAAAGTAGGAAAACATAGTAGCGATGACATTTTATGCCGGTCTAATTGGAGCGCTCAGGTCTGGCTTAATTCGAGGGCCTAAGGGAGATATAGTCGAGAATTCTGCTCTAATTGGAACAACCGCCAAAGCCAAAAGTCCCCCAATGTCCCCCATTATGAATTATTCCACCCTTCTTCCATACTTCTCATTTCAACACACTGGCTTTATTTTGCCTTCGCATACAACGTTCAAGTTTTCTTTGATTTAGATGTATATGTAATTACGTGCACTTTATGCGTAGACATTTTGAGAGAAGATTTGGAGAGATTTGTAGGCTGGAATTTGCTGTGGAGAGATGAGTTGATTTCTTCTTCTTTTTTTACTTTTGGGTTTAGATTAGATGTTAATAGGGGATAAGAGCGTAGAAGTTGGGGTGTATTTGCATTAATGGTCATCTCCAAATAACCTGATTGAAGGTGAGTGGTGCAAGAAAGTGGAGTATCTTTTATTAGACTAGGTGTTTTATCATATACATATGCATTCCCTCTGCTTCAACCCAATCCAGATGTATTTCTAAACATTATCACAATGTAAGTGTAGAAAAGCAATTTAGCTGCAGCTGGTGCTACACTCCTGCATTGTGTGGTAGTTCCGGCCATTGAAAAGAGTTAACCGATGGGATAAATTGAGGAAAATGTATGGAGTTACGTTTGAGAAATATTTCATTCGAACAATCGTTAGATTTTCTTATTTATTATACATGTTTGAAACAAGTTTATGGAGGCGGAAAATTGTTAGAATGGAGATAGAGGAAGAGCAGATGGTCAGGATGTTTCGAAGGATGAAAGAGTTCTTTCTCGAGAATTAAAAATTAATTTAGATTTATTTAAAGCTATTTTTCTTGCTGAAAAACAACAACTAATCAAAGACAAGGAAAAAACATTTTTGTACTTATTTATGTCTTACCTGATATTTCGTTTCAATACAAGATTGGTTGAGTTTAGCTGCTAGCAAGTGTTGGCAACTATGAATTTAATGACGTCATTTCTGAAATACTACTTATAAGACAGAACTAGGCCTAATTTAGAAGAATGTGATAAGAATTAAACGCCGTCTATCTTAAAAGACAAGGGTACCTCAATCTCATAGAAATATCAACCTACAGTGTGTGGTTGGTAATTTGTCGACCGTATTGCTTAACGAGTCGATATAATATGGAGAAATCGGAAAATAAAAAGAAATAACCCCAAATCGGTACTTGTGCGGAAATGATTCCCTGTTGCGCCAGCGCTTTTTACTCCTTCGTTGGGTTAACCTTCCCTCCACGGCTTCATTATTCCATACCAACGACGATGTGATCATTAGAGAAGTCAAGAGCTTAAACATGACTGAGGGTTTCCCCTCTCACAAAAAAAGTTGTTTTTCAAGATTAAAATATTTTTTTAAGATGCTAATGATTAACGGAAATTAGGAAGATTGCTTTTATTATATATACATATATTTTATAAAATAAGAGAAAAGGGAATTAGAAACTGAGAGATAAGAGACGATGATGAAATTTAGTTAGGAAAATTAGATGTGGTAGACAGGATAGTTGAAAGTGGATGAAAAAGTTGGTTGAGAGAAATTTCCCCTGGTGATGAGGCCTACGCTTCTCTGTAATCTTTTATATCAATTTGTTTCTGCTTTTTTTAAATATAAACCTTTTATGTATCGTTATTGTGACAATATTTCTTTGGGAGGGGGGCTCCAGTCGAATTACTAGGGGCGCCGTACGTTCTTGTGGTAGGCTTCGGGGCAGATGGGAAATTCGTTTGACCGAGGCATGAGACAAGAGTATGTTTGCGCAAACGATGTACACTTAACTTTCCATAATTAATTTATAGGCTTTGTACATCTTACTTCGGTCTAGCAAAGCCTATATTCCTTCTACATCACCAGAAATTTACTGTTCACCTCTTTTTTTTAAAAAAACCCTGAATTTAGGCAGTTAAATTTATTATCACTGGAACACTTTCTACGTTTGTTATTAATAAATTATCTAAAACTGTACCCAAACGTATGGCGTGAACGTGTGTAATCAACCTGCTCCAGTGTTGCCTGCAGAGGCATGGTGCGTAGATGGGCGTCTTTCTACAGCTGCCTGCTCCTTCTAAATGGCAAGCCAAGGATAATGGAATGGAGTTCGCCAGGTCCTCTTCCTCTTATGCTGACAGTAGGATCGACGGTGTTTCCGTAAGCGACTTCCCCATCCTAAGGTTCTGCTTGTCGATGGCTTGATGCGTCCGTTTCTTCGCCACCTTCACTGTCTGGCCGAAAGAGTGTCGCCAGTTTAAGGGGGAGGGAGAGGAATTATAAAATCGGGTGACTCGACCGAGGATTGAAGTGGCAGCCTCTTCATTTTTGGTAGACAAACTCACCAGGCCTCTTCTTCTCTGTCCTTTTACGGGTCACCGGTCACAGAGCCTACCTTCTTGGGAGAGGAGCTCTCCATAACCAGTGAAAAGGCCTACATTTTTCTGGCCTACTGAACGATCAGGCTGGACTTCACGGAGGATGGACGAGAGGAGAGATACTTAGCAATTGGATGAAATAAATGCCGAACTATTGGCTTAACTGCCGAATATTGAACTATTTGTGTTAAGGAAAATATATATATATATATATATATATATATATATATATATATATATATATATATATATATATATATATATATATATATATATATGTAAATCAGTTTTGTAAATCAGTTTATGTGTTGTGTGTGATGGTATTGTTCGTATGAATGGTGATTTTAGGTGAACCACGGTGTCAATCTTTGCTCGGAAAAGAACTTGGAGCTGAGAAACCGCCTTCTTCTGGCTATTCTTCCTCTCCTATCCGCAGAGACATCTCGTCCTTGAACCAGTTCAGGTGCAATTTCGTTCAAGATATTCTCCCTGCCCGTTTTGACAATCGCTGTATGGTCACGTTGATTGGCGGCAAGGTAACTCCGAAGTGAAGTTCTCTTTGGGAAATCCTGTCTCGTCTCGTTACTTTGTTAATGTACAGAGTCGTCTTGTTATAGACCCAATACAAGCGCTTCAAGGAGAACTTCCTTAAAGTTTTATTCTCTAGCGCGAGGTAGATAGTTTAGGCTCGAATGTGCATGAGATAGAGTCCTTTGATGCTATTCGAATTCAAGTGTCTAAATCTGTGAAGCTTGAAGAGTTCCTACTTTGCTAGATTTTCCCACTGGGTGATGATGACTGTACCCGCTCGTGGTAATATGGAACACAAGGACATTTCTTTCCTTGCAATAAGAAAATTTTAAATACCATTTTGTCACATCCACACTCTTTCTGTGGTCTAGGGAAGGATCTTGAATTTCCGGCTGTTCATGCATATTTTACACCTCTTCTCCTATTAGTCGATGTTGCGAATCTTGTTCGTTGTTTCAAGTGCCTGAGCCCTGGGATTTCTGTATACCAAGAATTTCCTGCGTTACACCATCTTCGAACTGGAAGTATAACGCCTCATCCTTTATCGGAGTTGGCAAATCTCTTGTATAGATTTGGTAGAGGAAGGGACTTGGACACCTGGCATTAGGATCGCCTCCCTCGAGGAAGAATTCGGGTCCTCCTTAACCTTCGATCATGATATGGGCTCGCCTTTCCATGATGAATCAGAGAGAACTCTTTCCAAGTTATGGTTTAACTGCTGGCCCAAGATTTTATGTTGTAGGCCTCTCAGCCAGACCCTTTTGAAGGACTTTTGCACGTACCTGAGTACGATGTCAACGTACTTCTCATCCACTCGGCCTTGGTCGATGCCTTTGGTTAGAAGCACGAGTGCGGTGTCAGTTCCGCGCTTCTTCTGAAACCAGTGTTGTTGTGGCTTGTGCGTGTCTTTTTCATTACGTTGAATCTCAAGCCTGTTAGCTCAGATATTTTCGAGATTGCTTCCAATTATCTCTATGAGAGAGAGGGGCCTATAGTTCATCGCCTGGTCCAATGATCTGTTTCTTTTTGAAATAGAAATGGTTTTCACCGTTTTAAATACGGTGTTCATCAGGATGGTGATGCTCTGAAGCAGGCGTAGATGGGGCGTTTACCAGATGGTATTTGGCGATCCCAGCCCAACCCAGCGCCCTCTGCATTAAGGGCTTGAGCGTACTTATGAACTCTTCGGCAGTAATTGGACGACCGTGGCATGCCATTCTCTTATCTTCGGAGAAGTGCGGATGGGGTTTTGTGCGGTGAAAGATAACAGTTAGTTCGTCAATCACCTGACCATCAAATTCCTGGTGAATTCTTAATTTTCTCGGTGTACCTCTTGAATTTCCTCTCAAGTCTCTCTGGATCTTCCAGAATTTCCCCGTTTTTCGTTAGTCGGACTTTCTCTTTCGGTGGCAAACACCTCAGTCTCCTGATGTTCCTCCAGAATTTCTTAGGTTTTTTTCCGAGTCGAGATTTTTGATGATAGAGTTCGACATTGCCTTCTGTTGATCGTTGATCATGGTTTTGAGACTTTCACTGAGCTGGCGTAGCCCTCTTGTGCGGTCCCGTTGGGGACCGTTTAAACCGATTTCTTCATAGATATACCTGTGTTCCAAAGCGATATCTCTCATGTCTTCTGTTCATCTAAGATGCGGAGGGCTCTTATGCGGAATGCAGGAAATGCAGATCTCGTTCGATTCCATGATTAGGTGAAAAATTCTGTATGCTTCCTTATCAACTTCTAGGGGGATTGCCTCGCTTAGGTTGACTGTTTCATAACTGTTGAGCATTTGCTTGCACAGCCCCCAGTTTACCCTTGCAAAGCTTTTCCTAAAAAGAAATCAATAGCAATATTGGTGCAGGGTGCAAGGGAAATGATGGTGGTCATGATCGAGATGTAATCGCTTGGAACCGTAGGTCCAGGCAGCCACAGCAGATTGAAAGGGAAGCAGAGGCGTTTCAGTATTATGTTGGGGGAAGTCAAGGATCCTCTGTCAGAAAGGTTAGAAATTCGTGCCGACCCTCTGCAGTCATCACTGGCCCATGACATGGTCCAGGATTCTGACTCTCTCATTTGTGATATTTTAGCCCGAGGCTCTTAGTCTGGCGTTGAGGTCGCCTCCAATAAAGTCAGCTCTTCCATGCCCAATTATTGTTAGCAGTTTGTTAATAAGCAAATATGGTCGGCACAAGGGTTGGTATGCTGATGCAACTGTGAGTACTCCAACCAGGGTTGGAATTTCAAGGGCTATGAAGGACTCGTCCAGCTCAGGTAAACTTTTAAAGGCAAGGTTCCTTCCGATGACAACTTCAGCACCACCAATGTACTTTGAGAGGAATCCTTTGCGAAGGTGTGGTCGTTCGGTATCTTCATTCAACTGCTTTACGTGCTGACACTGTGTTCCAAGATGAGAATAATGTCGGGCCTAACCCTCCTAAATATGTTGCTAAATTTTGTCGCTTTCCCCGACCATCCATTCGTGTTCAGTGTCAGTATTTTTAGTGTTGCTGGTGTTTTCCACGTTGATATCTCCAGGGTCATATTCTTTTTACATGTCCTATGTTTAAAATTTAATAAAATCAAGAATAATTTTTTGATCATAATGAAGCTTACGCAGGTTTTTCATAATAGTTTTAGGTCTTAGGTGCTAAGATAACTAATTGATTTTTGTACAAGTTATGCTAGTTTTAGTGAAGCATTGATCTTTAACAAATTTTCGCTGAACTTTCAGATATTTATTGACTATTAAAACCAATTGTATTTTAACTAATTATATTTGCTTAAAATTAACAAAGGAAAATAACACTAATAATCAGTTTGCATAATTAGCATAATAACTTAATTTATTTCGAGATTCTTCTTTTAAAATGCTAAAACCATTCCTCTCATAACATTCATTTACTCGTGACGGAGTTGCTCTCCTCACTTTTTTCAAAAGTTCTTCACCGATGTTATTAATTTCTACAGCGATATTATTTTTCAGTTGTTGGATACTTCTAATGATTATTACGATAAACACTATCTTTTAAATATCCAAATAAAAAAAAATCCATAGTTAGATCGGGGGATTTGGAGACCACTTAAATTCACTGTTTCGAGAAATGATTTTTCTCGGAAGTTTTGTCTTAATAACTGCTTTGTTTCATTCGATGTATGTGATATTGCACCATCTTGCTGAAAAAACAGTTGTCGTCTATTTTAAAGCCTTCCAAAGTTCGGTAAAATTATTCTCCAAGCATGTGTCCGGTATCTTTCGCCATTCACAGTGACTGAATTTCCATTTTCATTCTCATAAAAATACGGCCCAATGATCTTCTGAGGTGTTATCGCACACCACACTCATTTTTTTGCAGGATGAAACTCTTTCTGGTGTATAGCTTCTGGATTGTGATCCGACCATATTCTGTTATTCTGGTTATTATTGTATCTGCTGAGATCAAAGTGCGCTTCGTCAGACATTACCACGGGCGGTACATCAACTTCCCCAAATTTTCGTCTGAATTCTTTAACATGTAATTTTCTTTTCGCGAATTCGTTGTCTTCTAATTTTTGCACAACCTGAATATTGGATGACTTAAGCTTCAGTTTTTTTCTTCATTACATTGTATGTTTCACTTTTCGACAATCTTACTTATTATGATTTTTTCAATGATTTCTGCGGCGACCGTTCGACGTTTTGATGCAACTCTTCAATTTTATGTTGTTCTAGCCCTTTCTGCCAACACGCCCTTTTCGTCCATCTTGTACACTACCGGCGACTTGAAATTTTTTAATTAGTTTGCATAGCGCTCGTCGTGATGGTACGTCTTGAGCTCCTTCACGTCTCATCCATCGTTGTGTTGAAACCACTAAACAGTTGCATTTGAAGAATGTTTCAACAATTATTTTTCGTCCAATCATTTCCAGGAGCTTCCATGTTTTCAGTGTGAAAGATTTCTTAATAATGATTTTTGCTAGAATACTTTTCTCCTTTTATAGTCTACTAATGAATATGATGCTAGTAAATTTATTACTTCACAGTATTCGGCAAAATTTGGCTAAGAATTGAGCATTCCAAAAATCAATTTTTCTAACACAGCTTTTTGCGCTTGTCGTTTCTAGCAAAAAATGACCGATTTACTAAAACTAGCATAACTTCTAAAATAACAAAGGAATCAATTAGCCATTTTACGACAAATACAAATAACGTACAACTATTACCAACAACTTTCATTGTGATAGCAAAATTATTCGTGATTTTATTAAACTTTAAATGTAGGATATGTTAAAAAAAGACCCTGTATTTCTATTGTGCTCTGCTTATTCCTTGAAGCGTTCTGACCTTTCCGTTCTTTATTTTCTTGTATACTGAGGTGGGGATCGTCTTGTAAGATTCGTAATAGAGACGTAATTTTCCTGCGTAGAGGCTTCCGCTAGCTTTGATTTATCTCCCAATTCTGAGAATGTCCATTTGTATTTTTTTTATTCCTTTGGTCGCTTCTGTGAGGGTTAGATATTTGGGAAAGGGTGCTAGGTCCGAGGAATATCCGGTTAGACCCAGTTCCTAGACACCGTACCTGTATCGGAACTTTGTTCCTTTTGATGTTTAGTTTTTTGTACCATCGGTCGTTCTTGGAGCTTCATTCTGTTGTGTGGCTATTCGGGGTGCCTCAATAGCTTTTTTGGCTTCTTCTTCTCTTACCTGATTTGCTTCGATTATGAGGTCGGGTTAATTTTAGGTACCAGACTCTCCTCAATTTTCATGTTCTCTTCTTCTGGGAGGGTTCCTACCTTTCAGGTTGTATTGGGTGGAGAACTGGAATTGGGGAACATCTCCTGTAGGGGGGTTCTCCGGAAACCACATATCACGCATGCACTTCTTGAGCATCTTTTTTACTTCACTCGCGAACGTTCCCGGGTGATTCAAGTTTATTGCATGGGCATACAAGATGCAATCAAGTATCTTGGTTGAGCCCTCGTGGGAGGTATGTCCTCGTGGCAGCTTGCGTGGGTGGGGCCGATTTGGTTGCTTAGGCGTAGAAGGTTGTTTTCTTATTCTGTCCCTCCTCTCTCTTTGCGGCTTGCTTCTGTTTGCGGATATCCCTCTTTACTGGGTAGCTCATGGCCAGTATTATATTGCTCTGCCCGTAGTTGGTGCATTTTTCAGTTTTTATGGTTCTTTTTCAACCATGCTCTTCCTCGCTGCATCTGGATCACGTATTATATTTTCCCTAGTACTCCCTAGTGGAGTGTTGTTGCATTTTGTAGCAGCGAAAACACATTTGCATCGGCGTAAACTCCTCACGCTTGATTTGATATCCTCTGATTTTGGCGTGGAAAAGGAGAAGTCTCTTTTCCTTAGCCTTCCGGTCATTCCTGCTATGTAAAAATATCTTTGAACACACGGTGGTTATCTAGTTTATCCCTCCTGTTCCTAAATTTTATGACCCCCGTCACTTTTGCCCAGCTCTATTTGCGAGTGATGGCTTCTGCAATCTCATCCTTAGAATGCTGACCGATCTAAGGTTCTAGCCTGAGGCAAATCACTCTTCTGTGCACCTGGATTTCTTTTTTTTTTGGGGGGGGAGCTCATTCATTTGTAAGTTTATTTTCTTTTGGGCAATAAGTCGTCTCTACGCTTTTCCACCTCTCACAGATAGCGACGTATCAGGTCGTGGTGTCAATTCACCGTATGACAGCCACGTTGAGTGCACCGAACGTCGCCTCCAAGAACCTGCCTCTCTTTGGTTTGCACTGGCCGTTGATTACCCCCAGGGGTATGCGAGTGACCATGTCCATTGCCATCGTGATGGGGAGGAGGGTAGGCCGCCTTTCAGTCCTTAGGACGGTGCACTTCTGTGGTTAGCAGCGTTGTTTTTATCTCATTGGTCGGGATTGTGGTGTAAAAATGTGAGTATGATTTCTTTTCGGTAGTGTCTGTAACCCCCTTCTGCAGTCCATTAGCAGTTGGTCCTTCCGGAAGGATGTCACCTTGGTGATGTGTGAGAATGATGGTGAGGAATGGCTCATTATGATGATGAAATGATGGATGAGTTCGTAGGTGTGGTACCGGGGGGATCCTCACGGGGGTGAATCATGACACACTTATTGGGAACGCCGTCCACCCATAGGTGTTTTAATCGCGACGGCTTCCGGCTTCCACCATACACAGAAATGGTTGTATGTCCTTATGTGGTCCTGGGTATGCCTCTGCCTTTCGGCAAAAGTATCACCCAGTTTCGTGGCTGGTAGGCCTCTAAACATTGTTCTCGTCTATGGGCTAATCCTCAAGCCATCTTCCTCCAATGCCATCATTTATGACTCCTCGATAGACCGACATAGGTGAGACAAAGTAATGGGGATGATCTTTCTTCCATGGGGCCCCTGGGACGGCGAGAGAGGGAGCGTGAGTTTAGTCAATTATCCTCTGTAAGCGTAACCTGAGAGAAAAAGATGATAATGAATATGATGAGAGGGGTTGAAGGTGATGAGTAGGTAATAGTACCAGTATCTCTCTTTTGCATTTCTCTTTTAGAAGCTGGCTTTCTCCCTGGAGAAAGCCAGTTCTAGACACGTTTTTTGGTAAGCTTAACCATTACTTTGCCGCCTTTATCGGCTTCCGAGATGTTGATCTTACCAGAATATTCAAGCCAGTTGATGAGAGATGGCAGTTATGGTTATTTCCTGTTCGCTACTTGTATATACGTCTCATCGTGGTAAAGGCGGTTTAATTTAGGAAGATATTTTAAAAAGGGAATCTTTTTCTTCGCTCGTGCGATCGAAATCTCTTTATACGCGAGTATGAGGGCGCCCCAAGGAGGGGAAGCCCACTAGCTAGTGGGGCCCCATGGAGTCAGCCCCCCCAGGACTGTAAGAGAGTTCCCCTCCGTACTATATGGGGGGAACTAAACAGTCAAGAACTGCCGTGATTGAGGCTATCTACAAACATATAAACGTAGTCCTCATCAGGCTAATTGACACCCCGACTGGCTACCCGCCAATCTGCCAAACCATGGAGTATGTGGAACGGCTGTTCTCGAACGAGGCCAGGGTCCACCTCCAAAAAATTGGACTAGAGGCAAACATCCTACAAGAAATAATAATGCAACCTACTGTTATTCTTCGGAGGTTGGACCCACTCTTCACTAACAATACCTGTGAAGAAATCAAGGCAGAGCTGTCAGCAAAGCAGATATGGGCCAACATTTTAAAGGTGTAAAAATTCGGAAAAGGAAACAGTATAGTGTAGATCATCTTCTCGAGCATCGAAAAAGATTGTCGGCTTAGGTTTTACATAAGGGTATTACCCGAGCAAATCGGAACAGAAGACTACATACCGATCGACTGCTGCTACAAATGCCATACAGTTGAAAAGCATTTAACAAAGGACTACAGGGCGACGGTAGTTGCATGCTCCAACTGCGCCAAATCCTAGCACGGTTAGAGAGATTGCCCGAAAGGGAAGCAAAATTGCGTCAACTGTGGAGGGAACCATAGAGTCTTGGCCAAGAGGTACCCCATCCGCAAAGAAGCTGATGGGAGAATATAAAAAAGGAAAAAGAGGCAAAAACCAAGACCAACTACGCCCAAGCGGCGGACCCGAAGAACTTCGCCACAACAAATGCCCCGAAGCAGGTGATGCCAGAGGCGAGTAAAGATATCATGACAATAATCATCTTTGCCCACATGGCTAACTTGGCTAACATTGGCTCCTTTTCCGGAGAACTTAACGTCTTCTGGAGAAGAACGGAGTTACCAAAAACTCTGGTTCCCCGAAAATCCAGACTCGACGGGAATACTGAATATCCACTTTACCGACGAATCCCGACGGGAACATCAACCAGATGAGGAGCCGACGCAGTCCGCTACCGAAGAACCAAAATTCTCGGAAGAAGCTTCAGAAGGAGAGGGAGAAACGAACAAAGGCACTAAAAAGAAAAGGAATAAAAGGGACGAAGAAGAAAAAGGAGGAAAAGAGAAACGAACAAAATTCGTCGGGCGAAGAGGAATACACGGAGGTCCCCCTAACGGACATGAAGGAAATCCTCGAGAACGGTTGCTTCTTCGACGGCAAGGACGTGAGCCTCAAGGTATTTGGCTCTTTCCTGTGCCCGCCCTCAAGAGACGACCCAGAATTTGGCATTGCCAAAGGAGAATTCAAGTGGACCTTTGAGGGACCTTTTTGCAGCATTGAGGTTGAAGGGCACGATGTTCATCCCACCATCGGACGTGAACATGTCAACATTCAAAGCCATAAAAAGTGGAGAAAAAACGTCCGAAATAAAGTGAAAGTGCAAAATACAAGTGTATAAAATATAATGATAAGCCCAAAAGTGAATTAAATAAATAATGATAAACTAATTGATAATATCAGTGATTTTGAAAAGTATACTTAGAAAGTTTGTGTTAATTAATTTACAAAATATATCTAATTATCTAGTATTAAATTATCTAGTGTGAATTAATCAAATAAGTGACTTAAAATTAGATTAAAATCATCAGCTGATTGAAATAGAATACTAAAAATGTTTTTCCAACAAACGCGTAGAAATAATGTAAAGTAATTAAAATAATGTGTAATTAACGTTAGAAATATATAATAATGTGTAAATATATATGTAAATTTATAGGAATAAATTTTTTGTATAACTACTAGGCAATGGCTTCGCCACTCCTCCCCATACGGGGGGAGCTTGCGCTTCGCTACTAAGATTAAAATTTAAAATCTAAAAAAAAAGCTTCCATGGTTAAAATTTTATAAATTTTCTGAACTTCGCCAATTATAATAATTTTAAAAAGGAACTCTAAACTAAATTTCCTCCATTTCAAAATATCACGTTGCTAAAATATAGAGTTATAGAAGAAGATATATAAAAATAAATTTTCTGAACTTCACCATTTGTTATTCTTTGGGTTTAAAAATAAATCACAAAATTTCGATACTTACGGCGGTATGCTAAGAAAAATGTGAACTGCACTTTTATCAGATTTAGTGTAGCTTCACAATTATTTATAAATTTATTATATGCAAAAGGCTAAAATGTAAAATACATAAAAAAGGTCTTTTGCTCAAATGTGCATTCCACATTTGTTTTAGCATACGGCCGTTATATTTATTTCTAAAATTTGATAAAAAAAACATAAGTCATAACCAAACTAAGATGAAATTATTATTCAAATACTCAAAAAATTCCCCTTCTTAAATTATAGAGTTAGTGATGATGGTGATGATGATAAACTATTAATTCTTATGACTAAGTGTGAAATTTGTATTGTATTTGATTTTCACGTCTCCGGAAACTTTTATCTTCCTACTTATACTTATAACTATCTCTTCTCCGCTATATTCTATTTTCCACACTGTCCGCTATATATTTACATTTATGTAATCTCTCTTTGTAATTCATCTCTTAATAAACCGTTGACCCTTGATAAGAGATGATATTATATGTATTAGAGATGAAAGACTATTCATATTACAGCACATTTTAGCTGATTAAATAACTATAAAAATACTTTAAACTTGCAAATTCTAAACATGAAACTAATGTTTTTATTTATTAAGCAGAGAAAGTGAGTTTAGAGGACTTAGATGCTACATGGATCGAGTGTTTACACGGAAGCAAACTGTCTGTCAAACCAAGGAATAAGTGATGTATGTGTTAATGGATCGGGAAAAGTTCTAAGGCAGGTTCTAAGAATATACAGTGTAGGTAATAAAGTGTTGGAGAGTTTCTTTTTTTAGGGAGGGGGGGTATGGAAGTGCGGAGTGGAATCGGTGTAAATATGGTTTAAGTGATGAGGTTGGAGAGTGAGGCAAGAGGGTGTAATGTCGGTACGACGGTTGAATCATCATCATCATCACTAACTCTAAAATTTAAGAAGGGGAATTTCTTGAGTATTTGAATAATAATTTCATCTTAGTTTGGTTATGACTTATGTTTTTTTATCAAAGTTATTTCTAATAATTTTTTTATAATATCAAAAAACAAAATGGTCAAGTTCAGAAATAAATATAAGTATCGAAATTTGGTGAATTTTTTTAAAACCCATAGAATTACAAATGGTGAAGTTCAGAAAATTTATTTTTATATATCTTCTTCTATAATTATTTTTTTAGCAACGTGATATTTTGAAAGGGGGAAAATTTAGTTTAGAGTTCCTTTTTAAGATTATTATAATTGGCGAAGTTCAGAAAATTTATAAAAATTTAACCATGGCTGCTTTTTTTAAAGATTTTAATCTTAGTAGCGAAGCCATTGCCTGGTATATGTATAAATAAAGTGTTGAAAGTACGAATGAGAATGAGCGAAAGATTAGTGAGATTGATGAGGAAGAGCGAGGGATGGGTTCGGGCTCTGTATAGAAGCATGTTGATGACATGGTGGTAGAAGGCAGAGGGGTGAGAAGGATTTGGAAATGAATGATCGAAAGGTCGCTAATTAACATCTCTTCATTATTATTCTTTATTCCCACTCATCAAAACTTCCGACTCTATTATCATGATCGCTAATTACTATCTCTCATTATTATTCTTTATTTCCAATCATCAAAACCTTCGTCTGTATCATCATCACTAATTACTATCTCTTCATTAGCATTCTTTATTCCTAATCATCGAACTTTCATCTGTATTATCTTAAAGGCTAATTCCTATCTCTTCATTATCATTCTTTATTTCCAATCATCAAAACTTTCTTCTTTATTATAATCACCGGTAATTACTATCTCTTAGTTATCATTCTTTATTTTGAATAATCAAAACGTTCGTCTTAATTATCATCATCGTTAGTTACTCTATCTTAATTATCATTCTTTATTTTCAATCATCAAACTTTCTTCTTTATTACAATCATCACTAATTACTATCTCTTCATTATCATTCTTTATTCACAATCATTAAAACTTTCGTTTTATTATCATCATCGCTAATTACTATATCTCCATTATCATTCTTTATTCCCAATCATCAAAAATTTGTCGTTATTATCATCATCGCTAATTGCTATCTTCCATTATCATTGTTTATTCCTAATCATTTAAAATTTCGTCTTTATCACCCTCATCGCTAATTTCTATCTCTTCATTATCATTCTTTATTCCCAATCTTCAGAACTTTCGTCTTTATTAAAATCATCGTTAACTACTAACTTTTCATTATCGTTCTTAATTCCCAAGCATCGAAACTTCGTATTTATCATCATCATCACAAATTACTATCTTTTAATTATCATTCTTTATTCAAAATGATATAAATTTGCGTCATTATCATCATCATCGCTAATTACTATCGCTTCATTATCACTATTTATTCCTAATAATTAAAGTTTCGTCTTTATCATCATCATCCGTAATTACTATCGCTTCATTATCATTCTTTATTTTAAAACATCGAAACTTTCTTCTTTATTATCACCAGTGCTAATTATTATTTCTTAATTATCATACTTTATTCCCAATCATCAAAACTTTCGTCTTTATTATCCACATAGCTAATTACTATCTCTTCATTATCATTATTTATTTCCACTCATCAAACCTTTCGTCTTTATTATCATCATCGTTAGTTACTATCTCTTCGTTATCACTCATTATTGCAAATTACCAAAACCTTCGTCGTTATTATCATCATTGCTAATTATTATCTCTTCATTATCATTCTTTATTCCCAATCATCAAAAATTTCTTCGTTATTATCATCATTGATAATTACTATCTCTTCATTATCATTTTTTATTCCCAATAATCAAAACCTTTGACTTTTTTATCCTCATCGCTAATTACTATCTCATCATTATCATTCTTTATTCCCAATGATCAAAATTTTCGTCTTTTTTATCCTCATCGCTAATTACTATCTCAGCATTATCATTATTTATTCCCAATCATCAAAACTTTTGTCTTTATAATGATCATCGTTTTTTACTCTTCATTATCTTCATTATCATTTTTTATTTCCAATCACCAAACTTTCTTCTTTATTACAATCATTACTCATTACTAACTCTTCATTATCATTCTTTATTCACAATCATGAAAACTTTCGTCTTTATTATCATCATTGCTAATTACTATATCTTCATAATATTTTTTTATTCCCAATCATCAAAAACTTGTCTTTAGTATCATAATCGCTAATTGCGATTTCTCAATAATCACTCTTTATTCATAATAATCATAACTTTCGACTTTATTATCATCATTGCAAATTACTATCCCTTCATTATCATTCTTTATTCCGAATAATCAAAACCTTCGTCTTTATCATCCTCATCGCTAAAAACTATCTCTTCATTATCATTCTTTATTCATAATCATCAAAACTTTCGTCCTTACCATCATCATCGCTAATTACTATCACTTCATTATCATTCTTTATTCCTAATCAGCAAAGTTTCGTCTTTATTATCATCATCGTTAATTCCTCTTTCTTCACAATTATTCTTTTGTCCCAATAATAAATATTTCGTCTTTATTAACATAATCACTAATTACTATCTTTTCATTATCATTCTTTACGCCCAATCATCAAAACTTTCATCTTGATTATCCTCATCGCTAATTACCATCTCTTCATTATCATTCTTTATTCCAAATCTTCAAAACTTTCGTCGTTCTTAACTCCATTGATAATTAATCTCTCTTCATTATAATTCTCTATTCCCAATAATCTAAACTTTCGTCTTTATTATCATCATCGTTAGTTACTATCTCTTCCTTATCACTATTTATTCAAAAACAGCACAAGATTCGTCATTATTATAATCTTTGCTAATTATTATCTATTCATTACACTGGTCTGCGTCAAAAATGTACCTTAGGTTTTCTATAGTGTTTCTTAATAAAATTGACCTCCTAAATCCGAATCTGGCATCCGTTTTTCTTTATCACCTCCAGTTTTTGCGATACAGGGGGTGATAATAATTTTATAGTTTATACATCTCCTATATTACATCAAATTTCAATAGTTTTTGCACTGCTCTATTCGCAGTAAATTTTGTGTACATTTTAAGTAATTATGCAAATAGGTTTATATTTTGCAGGTTAAAAATTGCTTAGCATTATAATAATTAGAATAATAATAATAGTGGTTGAGTTAAAAATGAACAGAAAATGTAAGAATAGCCCCGACAGATTTTGCTATGTTTGCGGCAAAGCGACTTTTCCCGAGCAGCAAAGTACAATCCCTCCTGTAATTATATCTTTGTATCATGCATATTTTGGAGTAAGGCTAAGAGATCAAGATAAAAGTTTTGCACCACATATCTGCTGCAAGGGATGCTACATAAGTTTAAGACGCTGGAGTCAGGGCGAACAGAAGTCCCTCTCTTTTGGTGTTCCCATGGTGTGGAGAGATGGCAAGGACCACACACACTACGGACTGCTATTTTTGCATGACAAATCTTAAAGGTGAGCATTGTATCAAGTATTTAAGCTTTCTGTATTATACTGGCTCCTGAAAATGTCACTATTAAGCAAAGACTTAGCATAAAATTAAAAACTAACATAGTTCACTTCAGCATGAAAATATCCTTTACTAAACATTTATGTACTATCTGCAACTCCAAAGAAATTCCTTTATGTAATATGCAATTATATTTTCCACAGGTATAAATAAGAAGAATAAACATAGTGTGGCATATCCGCATGTTCCTTCTGCCATCAAACCCCTGCCCCATGGCCCAGGAATTCCTATACCTTCTCCCCCTGAACATATAGAGGTACATAAAGAGATTAATATGGAAGTTGACCAAGATTATAACACATCTGAGTCTAATCAGGTTTCCACACATGATATGGTCGCAAGACCATTCACTCAAGTTCAGTTAAATGACCTGACCAGGGATCGGGGGGCTTCAAAGGCGAATACACAACTTCTTGGCTCTCGACCTTGTGAAAGTAATCTTCTCGCTTAAGAAACAACATTTAGGGGGGTACAGAAATAGAGAACAAGAGTTTCGAAGCTATTTTTTACAGCATTCTTCCAGCTCTTTAGTATACTGCGCCAATATTAAAGGACTTGTTGAGGCCCTTGGAATCCCCTACAACCCATTAGAATGGAGGCTGTTCATAGATTCCTCCAGTAGAAGTTTAAAAGCTGTGTTACTGAATATTGGTAACAAGATAGCTTCCGTTCCTATAGGCCATTCAATCCAACTTACTGAAAGTTAAGAAAATATGAAAAAATTGCTGGATGCAATAAATTACTCTAGCTATAAGTGGAGGATATGTGGTGACTTAAAGGTAAGATCATTTTACACTTGGCATTTCTAAGCTTTTTGATATTGACATTTTCATTTTTAATTGTTAATACTTGTATACACCTTTTGGTCAACTTACATTTTACAAGAATGCAAATCTGGAAATCATGAGTCATTTTTGAGTTATATTTTTTGTTGAAGTGTGTCCCTATAGGTTAATGCATCCTATTGAGTTAATGGGGAACTTATTCTAATTGAGAAGGTATACAACACAACTCAATAAACTCAAAATAAGATGTACATATATCCAATTAGTTCCAATACCATGATTTAATGCATCGGCATACAGGATTTTTCAGTACATATTCATATTCTTATTGTTTTAAGACATATTACTTTGAATTTGTTTTTAGAAATATTACACTGAATTTACATACCGTGCTAAAATCTTTTCAGGTAGTGTCTCTTATGCTTGGGGCGCAAACAGGCTACACGAAGCATCCCTGTTTCCTATGTTTATGGGACAGTCGTGCAGATAGTATGCACTATGAGAAGAAGGTTTGGCCTTCACGAGAAGCATTTAGAATTAGATCAAACAATGTGATAGCTGAACCTTTAGTGCCTCCTCAAAAAATACTCCTCCCTCCACTGCATATAAAGCTTGGCATGATGAAAAATTATGTCAAAACCCTTAATAAAGTAGGACAAGCTTTTAAATTTCTTCTTCAAAAATTTCCACAAATCAGTGACGCTAAGCTCCATGGGGGAATTTTTGATGGACTTCAAATCAGGAACTTGATCAGCAATTTGATGCATCATTGAAGGACATAGAAAAAGATGCCTGGAAAGCTTTCAAAGCTCTAGTTCACAATTTCCTAGGCAATAAAAGAAGCCTAGAAGAATATGTGGCCCTGGTCAATCAGCTCTTAACAAGTCTCAAACATTTGGGAGCTCGAATGTCTATAAATATACACTTTTTGCAGTCACATCTGGATTATTTTCCCGACAACTGCGGGGATTACAGTAAAGAACAGGGGAAAAGATTTCACCAGGACATAAAAACAATGGAATCCAGGTACCAGGGTAAATGGAACGAAAACATGCTTGCTGACTACTGTTGGTGTTTGAAGCGTGATGCACCAGATGACAGGCACAAACGAAAATCGTCAAGGGCATCTGTTCTTCGAAATTATAATTATTTTCTTTATTATGTTGCATTCTTTTATTTTTTCTTTATTAAAAGAATTATAGTTTACATACGTGTATTCCTGTTTATATGATATAACAGTAATAATGCATTATTAGATAGAGAAAGTTTTATTTTTTTAAATTCAGAAAAAATGAGGTAATCTCAATGAAAATGGTGTATGCTGTACTGAGAAAATCTGACCTGATTGAACAAATATACATTCATTTTTGAGCTCAGGAGGTTGGATTCATTAAGAAACCACAAAGAAATCCTGGGGAACATAAATTTTTTTTTCAAACGCAGGCCTGTGTTATTATTTTTTATTTCCAATCATCAAAATTTTCGTTCTTCTTATCTCCATTGATAATTAATTTCTCTTCATTATAATTCTTTATTCCCAATGATCAAAACTTTCGTCCTTATTATCCTCATCGTTAATCACTATGTCTTCATTTTCATTCGTTATTCCCAATCCTCAAAACCTTCGTCTTTCTCATCCTCATCGCTAATTACTATCTTTTCATTATCATTCCTTATTCATAATCATCAAAACTTTCGCCCTTACCATAATCATCGCTAATTACTAGCTCTTCATTATCATTCTTGATTCCTAATGAGCATATTTTTGTCTTTATTATCATCATCGTTAATTCCTCTTTCTTCAATATCATTCTTTTGTCCCAATAATCAAAATTTCGTCTTTATTATCATCATCACTAATTACTATCTCTTCATTAACATTCTTTACGCCCAATCATCAAAGCTTTCACCTTAATTATCCTCATCGCTAATTACTATCTCATCATTATCATTCTTTATTCCCAATCATCAAAAAATTCGTCTTTTTTATCATCATTGGTTATTACTATCTCATCATTATCATTCTTTATTCCCGATCATCAAAACTTTCGTCTTTATCATCATCGTTAGTTAGTCTATCTTCATTATCATTCTTAATTTTCAATCACGAAACCTTTTTCTTTATCATAATCATCACTAATTACTATCTTTTCGTTATCATTCTTTATTCACAATCATCAAAACTTTCGTTTGATTATCATCTTCACGAAATTACTATATCTTCATTATCATTCTTTATTCCCAATGAACAAAAGTTTGTCTTTTTTATCATCATCGCTAATTGCTATCTCTGCATTATCATTCTTTATTCCCAATCTTATAAAATTTCGACTTTATTATCATCATCGTTAATTAAAACTCTTCATTATCGCTATTTATTTACAATCATCAAAACCTTCGTATTCGCTATCATCATCACTAATTACCATCTTTTCCTTATCATTCTTTATTCACAATCATCAAAACTTTCGTCATTACCATAATCATCGCTAATTACTCTCGCTTCATTATCATTCTTTATTCTTAATCATCAAAGTTGCCTCTTTATCATCATCATCAGTAATTACTATCTCTTCATTATCATTCTTTATTTTGAATCATCAAACTTTCTACTTTATTATCATCATCGCTAATTACTATCTCTTCATTATCATTCTTTATTTCCAATCATCAAAACTTTCGTCTTTACTATCATCATCGTTAGTTACTACTTCCTTCGTTATCACTCATTATTCCCAATCATCAAAACTTTCGACGTTATTATCATCATTGATAATTATTTTCTCTTCATTATTAATCTTTATTCCCAATCATCAAAACTTTCGTCGATATTATCATCATTCATAATTACTATCTCTTCATTATCATTCTTTATCCCTAATTATCAAAGTTTCTTCTTAATCATCATCATCGGTAATTACTTTCTCTTCATTATAATTCTTTATTTTCAATCATCAAAATTTCTTCTTTTTTATTACCATTATTAATTACTATCTCTTCATTATCATTCTTTATTCCTAATCTTGAAAACTTTCATTTTTATTATCATTATCGCTAATTACTATATCTTCATTATCATTCTTTATTCCCAATTTTCAAAACTTTTGTCTTTATTATCATCATCGTTAATTACTAACTCTTCATTATCGTTATTTATTCCCAATCATCAAAACCTTCGTCTTTATCATCATCATGACTAATTACTATCTTTTCATTATCATTCGTAATTCATAAACATCAAAACTTTCGCCATTACAATCATCATCGCTAACTACTCTCACTTCATTATCATTCTTTATTGCTAATCATCAAAGTTTCGTCTTCATCATCATCATCGGTAATTACTATTACTTCATTAGCATTCTTTATTCTCAATCATAAAATTTTTTGTCTTTATTATCATCATCAATAAGTACTATCTCTTCATTATCACTCTTTATTCCTCCTCCTCAAATCTTCCGTCTTTATTTTCAGCATCGCTAATTACTATCTCTTCATTATCATTCTTTATTCCTAATCATCAAAACTTTCGTCCTTATCATCATCATACATTTTTCATATTTCAATTTGAAATTATGCAATCATCATCATTCATTATCAATAATAATCCCATTATTCATTCACATTAATACTGTTCATCATTCATTATTATCATCATTCATTTCATTAATCATCATCATTCCTTATTAATAATACTTTCTTTCATTCATTGTCATCATTATTCATTAATTATCCATAATACTGACCATCATTTATTATCATCCTTTAAATTATTAATCATCATCATTTATTATCAATAATAATGATAATTACTCCTTATCTTCATCATCTATATCATTAATAATTTTTATTCATTGCCATTAATCATGATAATCATTCATTATCATAAATCGACCGCTGTCACCACCATCTTTCTCGTTAATAATAATCATTCAGCATCAAACATTTTCATCATCACCATAATCATTCTTCTCTCGTAACAGCACCATTCTCATTATTATTGCGACGATCATTCGTATCTTCATTATCTTCAATATCATCATCAGTGTTAACATCATATTCATCATTATATTCTCAATCGCCAACAATCAACATCGTCAACATCAACATTCTATTCGTCATTAATATTGTCATCATCCTCATTATTCACATTATCATCGTCATCATTATAAACATCATAAACGTCACTATCATCAACATTGTTATGATAAATCTTAACATCATCATTGACATCAACCACGTAGACAAAAATCGTTATCGCCATCATCATCATCATTAACACCATCATAAGGGTCATCATCAACAGTCAATATGATCATAGTCATTATCATCAAGATAATCTAGGTCATCAGCATCACCCCTTCTCCCACGATCCTCATCATCACATCTTCGCCATCTTTAATCCTCGTCATCAGTAGACAATCGTCGTCTTTTGTAAGCCCCCTTTCTATGGTAGAGAACATACAGTGTAGGGAATAACAGCGGAAACCTTTTGTTTATCACACACACGATCATAGGATTATTACATGGGAGGCTGGGTTGTCACAGGTGCAGATGTCGACGAGCCAAAAGAAGAGACTACTTGGCGAACACAGGTGAGGAAATCAGGAGAATGAAACTGGGTGAATGGTGCATTGACGAGGCATTTCAGGCCTCATTAATGGTGCACATAGGTCCCCATACCCAATTATTGGTCCCGGTGTGGAATCTTAGCTCCTCATGCCCAAGCATGTGTCCCCATGCCTAATCATGAGTCTCCATGTCCAATCCTAGGTCTCCATGCCAAATCACTGATCCCCATGTCCAATCATGGGTCTTCATGCCAAATCACCTGTCTCCATGCCCAATCATGCGTCTCCGTGCCCAAGCATTGGTCCCCATGTACAATCATGATCCACAATACCCAATCATAGGCCCCTATAGCCAATTTTGGATCTCCATGCCTATTCATCAGTTGTCATACCTAATCATTGGTCCGCATGACCAATCATAGATCCCCATGCCTATGCATGTTTCTTTATGCCTAATGGAGGCTCCCTATGCCCAATCACGGGTCCCCATGTCCAATATAAATTTTAATGGCAAATAATGGGTCCCTATGTCCAGTCATTAGTTTCCGTGCCCAAGCATGTGTCATATGCCCAGGCATTTTTTCCCATGCCCAATGATGATTTTTCAGAAAAAAACTTGTTGGCGGTGAAGGGGGTTCCCCTTTATCTAATTCTTCCTTTAAATGTCCCTCCCCCCCTCACCAGCCTTTATCACCTCACTGGGAGCTATCCCCAAACGGTGCCCTCTCTAATTCGTAAGGGCACCCTCCCCCCCCATCTATGTTTTCTCAGGGATTACACCGATAGGCAAGTTTAAAAATGGCGGGATTTTAATTAGGGGTGAGTGGGGGAGGGGGTCGATAACCTTCATGGTAGCGATTACTCAAATATCTTTTACACGCCCGCTGCCGCCTGAGAAGCCACCGCGCTGGTGTTTAGAGCGGGTGCGAAAGCGAAGAAATTAATAACGTCTCTGTTTCAGTCGAGGAGTTTGGGGCGGTTAATGAAGCCATTGAGCTCTTTAGCACCCTCATCGCCGCGCGCCTCGCTCCTAATCCTTGAACGTCTGGCCATTTTCTTACGGCATCGACTTCATAACCTCTGTGTTTCAGTCGAGGAATTTAGGGCGGTTGATGAGGGCGTTGAGTTCTTCTTCGGCACCCTTGTCGCCGCGCGCCTTGCTTCCAATCCTGTCTGGCCCTTTTCCACCGCGTCAGCTTCATAACGTATTTCTTTCAGTCGAGGAGTTTGGGGCGGTTGATGAGGCCAATGAGTTCTTTTCTGTACCCTTATCGCCGCGCGCCTTGCTTCCAATCCTGTCTGGCGCTTTTGCACGGGCATCTTCTCTAGTAACGTCTTTGTTTCAGTCGAGGAATTTAGAGCGGTTGATGAGGCTTTTGAGTTCTTCTTCAGCACCCTCATCACCGCGCGCCTCGCTTTCAATTCTTGAACGTCTGGGCATTTGGCACGACATCAGCTTTCTTGGTGGTTGGTTGAGTGTAAAAAGACCGTGTGAATTTGGTCGACGACTTCCGGATTACGTTTTGTTCGAAGCATGCTCGCTGCTTTTGATGTCTGGCATACTCACATTTACTTCATGAGAAGAGTCCTCTTGCAACGGTTTGAAATCGTGGCATGAGAATTTGAGGTAAATCCCTACAAGACGGCGAGACCACCATCTCGGACCCCGAGTCCGTGGGAGAATCTCTACCCTTTGCCCAGATTCTTTGGATGAATCTTTCGCAATCGCTTTCTTCACATTCTCTAACCAAGATGCTGCTCCGCCTGGTCCAGACGTATTCCGCATGCCATGCTTCCACACCTAAGTAAGTTAGACTTAATTTTTCTGTTAGCTTTGTTCAACACGATCTGGTTGAATGGTATCTTCCTAGATTGCTTGTGGATGGCTGCTGCCCTTGCCTCTGCAAGCCGAGGATAGATACTTACACCCCTGATGTGAAATCTCTTCTTCTTCACACACCTTTCACAGAATGTTGATTCGATCTCTTCCATTGCTCTTCTTCCGGCTATTGGTACCTTCCGATTGGCATCCACAGAATGCCTCCTTGTCGACGCTGGGATGCCACTCGCTTCCCGCGTACACATTGTACCATGCGCTTGTTCGCCATTGTACCTCTTCAGGTACCATAACGAGTGGTGCGGTTTTCGCACCACTCGTACCAGAGTGACTCTTTCCTTTCCTATACCGTACCAGGAAAGACTCGCCCCTGCTCCGACGCTATACCTTGAGTGAATTTTTCTTGTCCCCACACCATACATTAAGTGACCCTCCCTTGCCCTAAAATATGCATTTGAGTGAATTTTCCTTGCAACAACACGATACATTGATTGACTCTCGTTGCACTACAACCTGCCTTGAGTGAAGTTCCCCTGTCCCCCAAACGTACAATAATTGACTCTCGCCTGCACTACAACATGCCCTGAGTGAATTTTCTCTGTCGCCCCATGTATAAAGATAGACTCTTTCCTGCACTACAACATGCCTTGACTGAATTTCCCTGCCCAACAATGTACAAAGGTTGACTCTTCCCTGCACTACAACATGCCTTGACCGAATTTCCCCTGTCCCCAAAACGTACAATGATTGATTTCTCCTGCACTAGAACCTGCCTTGAGCGAATTTCCACTGACCCCACAAACGTAGAATGATTGACTCTTCCCTACACTACAACATGCTTTGAATAAGGTTCACCCATCCCTACAACGTACAATGGTTGACGCTCCCCTGGACTACAACATGCCTTGAGAGAAGTTCACATGCCCCAACAATTTACAATGCCTTGAGTTCATTTCGCTGCCCACACAAGTAGAATGATTGAATCTCCCATGCGCTACAACATGCCTTGAATGAATTTCCCTTGCCCCAGCAATGTATAATTATTGAATCTCCTCTGTATTAAACATGCCTTGAGTCAATTTCCACTGCCACCAAACTTTACAAGGGTTGACTCACATGCAATAACACATGCGTAAAGTTAATATACCCGGTCCCCAAAACGTATAAGGCTTGATTAACCCATGCACTACAACATGAGTTGAGTTAATTACCCCTGCTCCCACAACGTATGTGATTTAATTCCTCCTGAACTACACCATGCCTTGAGTGAAATTCACCTGCTCCAACAACGTACAATAGTTGACTCTCCCTGCACTAGAAAAGGACTTGAGTGAATTTCCCCAGACTCCACAACGTCCAATGATTGACTCTCCCCTGCACTACAACATGCCTTGAGTGAAGTTCCCATGCCACGACAGCGTACAATGATTGACTCTTCCCGGCACAACAACATGTCTTGAGTGAAATTCCCCAGCCAAACAATTATGATCATCGATTCCCCTGCATTAGAACATGATATGATTGATATCCCCTGCCCCAACAACATATAATCGTTGACTATCACCAGTAATACAACAATGCTTCAAGGGAATTTCTCCTGCCCCAACAAGGTACAAAGGTTGTGTCTTTCCTGCACTAGAAAATGCCCTGAGTGAATTTCCTCTTCCCCCACAACGTACAATGATTACCTCTACCCTGCGCTACAACATGCCTTGAGTGAACTTCCCCTGTCTTTAAAACGTACAATGGTTGACGCTCCCCTGCAATACAACATGCCTTGAGTGAATTTATCCTGTTCCAACAACGTATGATGATCAAATATCCCCTGAACTACAACATACCATCAGTGAATTTTCCCTGCCCCCACAACGTACAATGATTGACTTTGCCCTGCACTGAAACATGCATTGGGTGAAATCCTCCTGCTTCCACAAAGTACAAGGATTGATCTCTCTTGCAGTAGAACATGCCTTGAGTGAATTTATCTGCCCCCAAAACGTACAATGATTGACTATCCTCTGCACTACATCATGCCATGAGGAAATTTCTCATGCCCCTAAAACGTACAATGTTTGACTATCCCCTGAGCTGCAACATACCATGAATGAATTTCCCCTGCCCCTAAAGCGTACAATGTTTGACTATCCCCTGCGCTGCAACATACCATGAGTGAATTTCCCCGGACCCAAAACGTACAGTGATTGACTATCCCCTGCACTACAACAAGGTCTTGAGTGAATTTTCCTTGCCCAAACAACGTACAATGATGAATCTAACCTGCACTACAACATGCCTTGATGAATTTCCTCTGCCCCCACAACGTACAATGAATGACTCTTCCCTGCACTACAACATTACGAGTGAATTTCTCCTGTGCCTGCAACGTACAATTGTGACGCTCCCCTGCACTATAACATGACTTGAGTGAATTTCTTCTGTGCCCACAACGTACGATTATCAACTATCCCCTGCAATACAACATGCCTTGAGTGAATTTCCCCTGCTCCATAACGTAAAATGATCGATCCCCTGCACTAGAACATGCATTGAGTGAATTTCTCTTGTCCCATCAACGTACAATGATTGACTCTCCCTTGCAATACAACATGTCTTGAGTGAATTTGCCGTCCCTCATCAAGGTACAATGATTGAGTCTACCCTACACTATAACATGACTTGAGTCAATTTACCATATACCCACAACGTATAATGATTGAATCTTCCTTGCAATATAACATACCTTGATTCAATTTCCCCTGAACAATGTATAAAGTTTGACTCTCACCTGCACTACAAAATGCATTGAGTCAATTTCCCCTGCCACCACAACGTAGAATGATTAAGTCTCCCCTGCATTACAACCTACCTTGAGAGAATTTCCCCTGCCCGCAGAACGTACAATTATTGAGTCTTCCCTCCAATAAAACATGTCTGGAGTGCATTTCGCTGCTCCAACAACCAAAAATAGTTGACTATCTTATGCAATACAACAATGCCTTTAGTGAATTTCTCCTGCCCAAACCAAAGACAATGGTTAAGTATCTCCTGAACTACAACATGCCTTGAGTGAATTTCCCCTGTTCACACAACGTACATTGATTGACTCCCCTCCACAAGATCATGCCTTGAGTGAATTTACCCTGCCTCCACGACGTATAATGATTGACTCTCCCTTGTACTAGAACATACCTTGAGTTAATTTCCCCCTGGCCCCAAAACGTAAAATGGTTGACTCTGCCCTGCACTTCAACATGTCTTGAGTAAATTTCCCATGCCCCCACAACATACAATGATTGACTCTCCCTTGCACTATAACATGACTTGAGTGAATTTCCCCTGCCTCAACAACGTATAATCATTGGCTATCCCCTGCACTAGAAAATGACTTGAGTGAAGTTTGCCTACCCCAACAACGTACAATGATTGACTCTCCCATGCACTACAACATTCTGTCAGTGATTTTCCCCTGCCTGCAAACCATATATTGAGTGTGTCTCCCCTCCCTTACAAAATGCTTCCAATGAATTTCCCTGCCCCCACACCGTACCTTGAGTGGTTTTCTCCTGCCCCCACACCGTACCTTGAGTGGTTTTATCCTGCCCCCACACCGTACTCATATTACACAGGGCATCTCGTCCTCTTTGCCAAGCCGAAGAGTGAGCCGCTGGGGGTTGCGTCGAGCGCAGTTCTCTCTGATGGCCGCTCGCTGAGTGCCGACGTCCCTCGATCGGTCCCGAATTTATGAATCCATTGGTGGGTTCATTGAGTCGGGAAGATAGGGTCCAGCTCCGTTTCTGACGGTTATGGTGAAGTATGGAGGCGGCTGCTTGCACCATGTACTGCGAGGGGTTTGGAGGCAGTTTTGACCCCTTGAGGGGTAAACGGTAGAACAGAGTGGGAACTGATGGGCTGTGAAGTGATGCAATCTTCTTTTATGGCGTCCTCGAAACTAATTCAGAGCTTTTAAGTGTCTTCAATTTGCTTGTGTCGGTCAGAATGTAGGTCGGTGAGGGTGGGTTCTTGAAGAGGGCTTTGTTTTCCTGGCAATTTTCTGCAAAAGTGGATGACTTTCTTTCAGTTAATATTGTTATTAGTGTTAAATTATGTATATCAACGGGTCCTCTTTACAAATCCCTCAATTATTTTTAAATGCTTCCAATTAGTGTTTAGGTAGCAGGGTGAAGGGAAGGAGTGGTTTAATGTTCGTACACGGTTAGTCCTTGTCATAGTAAAATCACTGCATGATCAGTTGAGGTTTGTTGTTCGTGCAAGGCTAGTTCTTGTCACATTAGAATCTTTGTCTGGTCAGTTGAAGTTTGTTGCTAGTGCAGGGCTAGTCCTTGTCACATTAGAATCGCTGCCTAATCAGTTGAGGTTTGTTTCTCGTGCAGGGCTAGTCCTTGTCATAGTAGCATCGCTGCTTGTTCAGCTGAGATTTATTGCCCGTGATAGGCTAGCCCTTGCCACATTAGAATCGTTGCCTGATCAGTTTAGGTTTGTTGCTCGTGCGGGGCTAGTCGTTGTCTTAGTAGCATCGCTGCTTGATCAGTTGAGATTTATTGCTCGTGCAAGGCTAGCCCTTGTCACATTAGAATCGCTGCCTGATCAGTTGAGATTTGTTGCTCGTGCAGGGCTAGCCCTTGTCACATTAGAATCGCTGCTTGATCAGTTGAGATTTATTGCTCGTGCAAGGCTAGCCCTTGTCACATTAGAATCGCGGCCTGATCAGTTGAAGTTAATAGGCCAGAAGCTCCAATAGGCCGAACTCCAGGGCTCTCGTTTGCTCCGTTATTCCCGCTATTGGGCGGATTTTATCCTCTATTTACGAGGTCATCTTCTGGGTCTCTTTATGTATAGTGGTGCTAAGATTTATCTAGATAGTCGTATGTTGTGGTGGCTGATGAGGTCTTTTATTTTCGCCATTTATTGCTTAAAACCACCCTAAGTATGTGGTAGTAGTAATAGTAGTGGTGGGTCACTAACCTGCCTTTATCCAGGCAAAACCCAACCGGATAATGAAATAGACATAAAGTGCTGTATGACAATCGCTGATAAGCCTGAGGAGACCAGGGACCGCTCCTCTTTGAAGAGAGGTGCCAGGAGGTATTTATTATGTTTTGCCACCAATCAGCGTTCAGGTGGAAGCCATAGTGACCTCGGGAGAAGGGGATTGTTCCGCCTCAGAAGTATGTGGATATAGATAACCATCGTGGGAGAGTAATGGTTGGTCGTTGTGGATGAACAAAGAGGTCCATGATGCCACATTCTCTGCCATCCAGACACATGTGCCTCGTGCAGATTCTCTCACACAGTCAACATTCAGATAGGGTCAAAGTTTGAAGGATGATGACCTTAAAATCGCACGATGTTTTGCCATAACAACCACCTCTCCATTTCTGCTTGACTTTTTTCCCCGCCGTTTTTTTTATTTTGAAACTTCAATTTTGGGGGGTCTTCGAGGGAGCGCCGATTTCTTTCTTTCTCTCTCATGCAGCTTGTGGAGGTCACTAATCAATGGACACGGTGTAAATTACCCGAAGGAAAAAGAAAACCAACTTCAAAATGAAGCTTCTGTAAATATAGATGGAAGAAGTTACTTTAAATGAAGTTTTTATTTTTTCTGCAGGTAATAAAAAAATGCGTTAGGTAAAAAAATACATAATTTTCTTGATTTTTGTGTCATTTGCACCGTTATACTGATTTCTAACAATTCTCACGAATGACTACTACAGTTGACGTAGTGGCGTAGTGTGATGGGTGCGCAACTCTTCCGAATTTGACAAGAGGGGCAACCGAGTAAAGAGATGGCAGAGGAATAATGAAAATGGAGTCGTGGAGTGGAAGAGCGGTGAAGTAGAGGAGTCCTGAAGTAGTGGAGTCTTAGGGTAGTAAACTGGTGGAGTATTGGTTTCTTGAAGTATTGGAATCCTGGAGTAGTAAAGTGTCGTAGAATGACCCTACCCAATAGGCGTACTCGCTCAAGATCAACGCGTGACCTTGATTCTACTCTGGTCACGACATAGATGGAGGATAGAAGTAAGGGGAGAAGAGGGAACGAGTGCGAAGGATTTTAAATTTCAAAGATTGAGTGCAGTTGGTCGCTATTAACTAATGAAGGCTGCGGTTATCTCGCTTATGAAAAAGTAAGAACAAAATATACCCCTAATATTGACACAGTTATTCACAATAAATAGATTAAATAAAATAATGGTAATAGATACTTGATCATTACAAGAACCAAGGTTAACAGAGCTATTCAGTGCGAGCTTGGGGAAGGGGGATCGAGAGGCAATACAAGCCTCTGTACCAACACACACAGGGATGACGGGCCGGATTAGCCACAGATGATTCGTCTCATCGTCTCAGCATGGCTTGGGTTCGAGGCTTTAAGAGATGAAACGGGATGTCGGATGGTTATTCAAGGGGCTTTTACTACGGGGAGTTTAACCTCTAGTATTAACCCTAAGTGGATGGAGTATTCGTGCCAAACGAAATGTACCAAAACCAAGCATAAGCTAATTGACTGGGGCTCAGATCCTTCCGTTTGTCGAGAAAAGGGAGCGCGTTCGAGAATAATGTGTTTCGTGTCAAAAGGCAGGCCTATACTGTCAATGCCCTATTGGGATCAACAATATATAGGAAAAAGCCAGATCCGTTACTGCCTATAGGGAAGGTGGGAATCTTTTCACGAACCAATGCTGCGCCTGAGGGATGGGAGACACTCCTGCGGGGGTTTCTTGATAAGACCTGGGAGACGATAGAAGCGCGCGTTTAAGATTCCAATCCCTCGCTTATCAAGGAAAGCAGTTCGATATTGTGACTTTTCTCACGGTCCTCGCTCACATGGAATGACCTCGAGCCTGACCTCCTGGTTTCAACGGGCTGCATGGGCGCAAGGAACTTATATTCTCGACATAAAGTGTAGCAGTGGTTTTAGATTATTGGAATCATCAAATAGTGAAAGTCGTGGAGTAGTGGAGTTGTGGAGTCTTGGATTAGTTGAGTGGTAAAATGGTAGGGCGTGGAGTAGTAGATTCTTAGAATAGTGAAGTAGGAAAATAGCCAGTTAGGGGATCGTAGATTAGTGGCGTGATGGTGTCATGGAGTAGTGGATTTTAGTATTAGTAAATTCGGGTAGTGGTAGAGTGGTGCTGTCGAGGAGTAGAGTAGTTCTGGAGTAATGAGTTCCTGAAATAGTAGAGGGGTGAAGTCGTAGAGTGTTTTAGTATCGAAGTTGTGGAATCTTGAATTATTGCATTTATAGAGTGGGGAGTAGTAGATTCGTTCACTAATGGAGTGGTGAAGTAGTGTAGTAGTAGAATTATGGAGTAATGGAGTCTTGGAGTATTTAAATCGCGGAGTCATGGAGTAGTAGAGTCGTCAACTAATGGAGTCGTTAAGCAGTAGAGTAGTGGAGTCTTCGAATAGTGGAGTTGGCGTCTAATGGATTGTTTGAGTAGTGGAGTCGTCGAGTAGTGGAGTCGTTGAGTAGTAGAATCTTCGCCTAATGGATTCATTAAGTAATGAAATCGTCGAGTAGTGAAGTCTTCGACTAATGGAGTCGTTGAGTAGTGCAGTCTTCGAATAGTGAAGTTGTCGAATAGTATAGTCGTCGACTAATGAAGACGTTGAGTCGTCGAGTAGTAAAGTCGTTGAGTATTGGAGTCGTCAACTAATGGAGTCGTTGAATAGCTGAGTCGTCGAATAGTGGAGTCGTTGACTAGTGTCGTCGTCGAGTAGTGTTTCGTCGAGTAGTAGAGTCTTCAAGTACTGGAGTCGGCGAGTAGTGGAGTCGTCCGAGTGGTGGAATAGTGATGGTTTGTATCACCGCCCCCCCCCCCCCCCCGCGTCTCGTTGCTATTTCAGTGAGGTTCGAACCCTCCCGGATTCACCTATTATGGCCCAGAATCAGACATGAGGCAAAGAAGGAAGAGGCGGGGTGCGCAACTCTCTGGAACGTGAGTAGCAAAAGGGTGGGTTTCGAACGCTTCCTTCGAGAGTGATTTGGACACAGCATCGCGTCACGCAAATGCGTGGAAAAATGACCTCATTTTTACTGCTTCGGACGCACGAAAGATCACGAACAAAACAAGAACAAATTAATGACAAATGGAACAAAAGAAGCAAAATTGGCTCTGGAAAATGATAATTAGAAAAGACAAATGGCTACATTTCTCTTTCCTCGAACTCACGACTGATCAAAAACAAAATAAGAACAAACAAACAAAGCAAGAACATATGAACAAAAAATTAACCGAACGAAAAAGAACAAACGAACAAAACAAAACTACTCTAACAAAATAAAGGTAACCGAACGAAATAGAAACAAACGAACAAAACAGGGATGTCCGAACCAAATAACGAACGAACAAATTAAGAAGAAACGGAAAAAACAAAACAAGAAATAAAAAAAAGAACACCCAAACAAAACAAAACAAGATCAAGCGAGTAATCGTTCAAAGAGAAGATGTAAAATTATCACCAGAAAAGCGTTAATTATAATATTGGAATTGGTTGAAAATATGAAATTAATGGGATAATGGCCATTTAGGAAGTGGTTTTCTAGTTTTTATTATTTAATGGACAAGTTTGTGTCTTTAAAACTTGTTTTTTATTACTTTAAGTTTTAGTGTTTCTTGATTTTGAAAAGTTGGATTAGGGAGACAGTTATTGACAGATTATTTTTTAATAGTTAGGAATATACTTAATTATTGACAAATTTTGAATTTGGGTTTGTTGATTTTTGAGAACTGATGTATTTTTTAAGTTTAATTGATTTTTGACCATTTTATAATTTGGGGTTTCTTTATTTTTTAAACTGTTTTAGTTTGTAAACTTTCGTTTTAGAATATTTTTTGAGGTGTGTTTTGGAATGCGACTATTTTAATTTCTGGATTTTTTTTTTCAAATCTCAAAAAAAGCGAAGAGGGAAAAATATTTGAAGTTGGAGTTTATTGAGGATTTGTGATTTATTTTGTGTTCTTGCGTTCTAAACACAAATTAAGTTTTTTTTTGAAGGGGGGGAGGGAGGGCGATTTTTTTTTTGTCGAATATATCTTTATATGATTTGTAAAACTTGCCGATTTTTTTTTAATGTTCCTATTTATTTTTGATTATTTCCTAATTTGAAGATTTCTTAAATTTCCAGTATTTTGGGTATTTTAGCGTTGAAAAGGCAAATAAAACCTATGTAATCCAATGAGGAAGTCATTATTGGAGTCCCTGCTAGCCTCAAGTCCAAGTCATCCCTGATGTATCCATAACAGTCCTTGTCATCATTTGTCCATTATCCTATATATCTCTGTTGTGTCTGTCATTTTCGTCTACTCCTCATTCACCCTCTTTTCGTTCCTCAATTATGGGTGCAGGATGGCATTAAATCTCTCTCCAAAAGACCATTAGTCAATATGATCCTTTCCTCATGTTCCAAACCGCCTCTGGACAAGATTTGAAGCGCCAAAATCGTCACGAAGCTGATGAACAAATGGTGTGCGCCGCTGTATATACTCAATGGGGTGGAGATAAGAAAGGAAAAAAGAATTAATGAAAATGATGAATAAAATCAAATTTGAGAGAAAGAAGAAAATGAAGAATGAAAGGTAAAATAGAATAAGGAGGATGAATGAAGTAATGGATGAATAAAAAGGAAGAATGAATAAAGAAAAGGGAGAACGAAATAAGAAAAGAAAGTATAAAGGAAGAAGAAAGGAAAGAATAAAAGGTAAAATAAAAGAAGAAGAAAGAATTATCTAATGAAGCTATATAGAAGAAAAATGAAAGAATATAATGGAGAAATAGAAAAGGGAGAATGAACTAAGCAAGTAATGCTCAAGAAGAATGAAAGAAGAAAATGAAGAATTAAAGGGAAAGAAGAATCAAAGAAGGGTAAGTAGAATAGGAAAGACGAGTGAACTGATGAATCAATACAGAAAAAGAATGAAAGAAGAAAAGGAAGATTGTAAGGAGAAGAAAAGAGAAGAAAAGAAGGAATAAATATGAAATAAGAAAAGGAAGAGTGAAAGAAGAATAGTAAAAATGAAAATAATAAGAAGAGGTGAAAGAAAGATAAATAAGACGTATAATGAAGGGAAAGAACAAGAAAGAAGAGCGAAATGAAAAGGATAATAAGATGAATGAATAAAGGAGAAAAACAAAAAAAAACAAGGCAGAAGAAGAAGATGAAATGAAAAAGAAAAGTGAAAGGAAGATCATGAAGAATGAAAGAAGAAGAAGAAGAAGAAGAAGAAGAAGAAGAAGAAGAAGAAGAAGAAGAAGGTGAAAGAAAATACGATGAATAAAGAACAAAAGGAATGACTGAAGAATAAAAGAAAAGGAAGCATGAAACAAAAAGAGAAGACGAGTAGCGACAATTACCATTCCTCCATAACTAATTACACTTCCTCCGAGTGATTGATCCCATCGTCTTCCAAGTGCATAAAAGCCACTCCTCCCTCACCTCACATTTTTACCCTCCTCGTTGCTCTGCAGTGATTACTGCAACGTGGGAGAGAAATTCGCACTTTAATCAACCTCACCTTTTCATCGCGTCGTTGCCGAAGCGAGAAATTTCGACTCAGAATTGTGATGGAAGAGCTTCAACCAGTCTGTTTCATCTCATGGATGTATAAATAGGCCAGGGAATTAATAGGCCCAGTGATTATCCATCGGGAGAGGTTTTTTGGTAGACAACAGCAGTTGCAAATAATCCCCTGATGGCAATGATAAGCTCCGATCAAGGGATCGGGCTTGAGCGGAGTACGATTAATGATTTGGGACGCAATTTTGTACAGTGTTTTTTCTATCTCTCACACACTCTCTATCTTCTTCTCTCTCACACACACTCTCTCTTACACACACACACACACACACACACACACACACTCTCTCTCTCTCTCTCCCCCACACAGTCTTTATCTCCCCCCCTCCTCACACATACATAATCTCTCTCTCCCACTCACAAACACACACACTCTCTCTCTCTCTCTCTCTCTTCCCCGCACACACACACACACACACACACACTTTGTGTCCTCCTCACACACATAATCTATTTCTCTCTCCCTCACACAAACATACACACACACAAACACTCTGTCTCCCCCTCACACACATAATCTCTTTCTCTCTCCCTCACACACACATACACACACTCTCTCCCTCACATACACACACACACTCTCTTTCTCTTACCCTCACAAACACACACATACTCACTCTCTTCCTCTCCCTCTCACATACACACTCTCTCTTTCTACCCCCTCACCCTCCTCACACACAGACACTCTCTCTGTATATATATAAACCCGCCCCCGTCTCAACCTTATCCGAAAGAGTGCAGCAACTCAAGCGGAAAATACAATGAAAGTGTACAGAATGCAAACTCATCATTTTCCAAACCAGTGAAGATGAATGCGTCTCATATTTTTCCATTTAACACAAACACGTGACGCAGTGATGTGCATAAACACGTGACGTAGTGATGTGCACAGCTTCACTCCACGAATATTAGACAGAACGAAATGTTGGGTTTGTTTTGGTAGAAGATTTATCAATTATTCCCACCATGCGGCCTCTATTACAAGGGCGACCTACAGTTCATCGCTTTTTATGAGGTGATTTAGTCTCTTATTTATTTAGATATTTTTTTTTAAATATTCATTTAGGTATTTTTATTTGTATTTCTTCATTTTTTTAGTTCATTATATTTAAATAGCCTATTTATTTAGGTTTTTATTTTTCTATATAATTTAAGAAGGGGATGTTTTTGAATATTTGAATAATGATTTCATCTTAGTTTGGTTATGACATATGTTTTTTATCAAAGTTATTCCTAATAATTCTTTTATAATATTAAAAAACAAAATGGTGAAGTTCAGAAATAAATATAAGTATCGAAATTTTGTGAACTTTTTAAAACCCAAAGAATTACAAATGGTGAAGTTCAGAAAATTTATTTTTATATATCTTCTATACCTAAATTTAGAAATATTTAACCATGGCTGGTTTTTTTTATTTTAATCTTAGTAGCGAAGCCATTGCCTGTTTTTTTTATTTTCCTCTTTTTTTATTTTATTGATTTATTATTTAAAGCCATCCGTTTCTTTCATTTGGTCCTTTGTCTTCGAAAGGATAATGAAACCAACATAAAGATCATTATGACAAACCCAAGGCCTTACTTCTGTCACCAGCGCCGCTCTTACATGGGAGGGGGGGCTAATAGGAATACTGTGTTTACTCACCAACCACCAAGCATCGGGGACCCTCATTGGCCCAAGAGAAGCCTACTCGTAGCGTGTCACAGGGGAGTGTGAACGGAACACACTTTGAGCGGATTCTATAGACGAAAGAGTGATGTGTTCGTGTACCAAGGAGAGAAATGACGAAATAACGGCATTGTGAGTTGTTAAGTGTTTGGTGGCGTTTGTCGATTGAGGCGTCTGCGGGCATGCCTCAGAACAGACGACCCCCTCCCCCCAAGGACGGCTGCCCCCTCGAGCAACAATTTTTTTTGTCTATTTGGTCTTACCGGGATTCGAACCCGTTACCTAGACCGTGGAAATCCAATGCATTATCCACAAGAGCGCCCATGAGAACTTTCATAATATCCTTCAATACCCATCAATCAATCAAGTAATAAATCAATCAATTAATGAATTCATTCATTTATTAATTAATTAATTAATGACTGAATAAATCAATCAATTGATGAACGAATAGATGTATTAATAAGACGATCAATAAATCAATCAATAATTAATTTGTTATATAATATAAAAAACAACCATTCAATTAATTCGTGTATTCAATCAATCAATTAATTAATAAATAACTGATAAATCAATCAATGAATCAATCAATTAATGACGATCAATAAATCAATTAATTCCTTATATAATATATAAATCAATTAATCAATCAATTAATTAGTGAATCAATCACTTCGCTGTGGCATGAGATTTCGCCATTAACGAACTAATAAAAGTTCAAAGTGAACTTATGTTTGATTGGAACTCTTGACAAAGATAAAGCGTTGGATTTCCAACGCCTGGGTAACGGGTACTATTCCCGATCGGAGAGAAAATCTGTGCTGGTAGGTGTCCGCCACCAAATAGGCAGGGCATAGAGTTTACGCATACCCGTAGGCCGATCGCTCTTTTCCCCTTCTTCTCTTCAAAAATGCACACAACACATCATTCTTCCTTTTCTCAAAACGGTTCTCAGTCCAGACTCCCCAAAACGAAGAAGAATGACTTTGCCATGAGCCACAGAAGTGTTTCAACCCTTGTAAGATGATGGTCTACCAATAATACTACCATGCACTTCTGCCCATACAACCCTCAAACGGGGACCGTCCCCAGTTGCCCTGGAGCTTACCAATAGTTATCATACTGATCTTTATCTAGATTTCATTATATTGCACTACTAATAAATGAGAGGGAAAAATCCCTCCAATGATCTGCGGCGTTTTGTGATAAGATGAAAAATGGTTATTGCATCGATGGTTTCCCATGGTTCAAATCACTTACAAGTGCCTTTGAAGGGCTAAATGAGTCTTCTGCCACTAGATGGCGCCACTCAGCACCAAATCCGATGGCAGATTTGAAATCTCCAGGGTGAATAACCCTATGTCCCATGGCAATATGGGTCATTTCTTGGCTCTAAATGGGTACAATTGAAATTTACTCCTTTTGAAAATTGAATTTTACTCCTCTTGAAAAAAAACGACGCCTTGACCTGGCGCTTCGCCGCAGGTAAAAATAGCAAAACAGATTGATGATCAAAAATGACTGTGTATATAGAGAGATAGAAAATATAAAATCTTTCGTCTCATACACAGGTAATTCTCTATAACTGGCTATATAAAGGAGATCGTCTATTGCAGGGGTTCTTAACCTGAAGGTCTCGTACCCCTTATGGGTTGCTGAGCAAGTTTGACCAGTGGTGTGTGGTAGGGCAGTCAAAGATGGTTGATTTGCGGGATGTGGGGCGAAATATATTAGTTTTTCGATTTTAATGATGCAATTACATAAATATAAATACAACACACCAATATAAATGAGTTTCCCAAATATTTGAATATATTAAATATAAATAAAAATTAAAACCTTATGAATTTATTATTAATATCCATTATATTGACTATTAATCTTCTACGGTGCTGGGAATAGGGGTGGGGGAACTATTTAGTTCTTTGAGGGGGTGCGTGTATAGAAAAAGATTCAGAACCAGTGATCTACTTAGAAGTCAGTGTTGACTAGTACCATTTATTCCTGTTGGTTGGAAAATGTATGTGTTAAGAGAGAGAAACAAACAGACAGTGAGAGTGAAGACAGATATGCACAGACAAGCGGCAATCAACAAAAATGTGCCAGACAGTCGGTGGGGAGAGGGTGAGGCAGTCCTCGTAGTAAGGTGCAAAGGAGCGCTCCATCAAATGATGGTGAGTCCGCGAGTGTGTCAGATTCGGAGACGACAGAAAGCGAACCGAAGCCCCCGCATCATTTGGGGTAGGTCCATGGGAACAGTCGACGCGCGCGATGGTACGCAAATTTAGAGTCCCATCGGCTGTCTCCCATCTTCTTTGCCATACAACTTAAAGGGCTTAAGTGATTCCTTCCATGTAATCATGGAAAATGACCACCGAAATAGCAAAAACTGGGATCATGTGAAAATATAAAGAAAGAGCCAGAATTATTAAAAATAGGAACAAAATCCCCAAATAATCCTTTGCGAGAGCACTATCACAATAATCCCTGGAGTACAACTCTAAAACCCTGGGAACCAAAGAAGCATAAAATAGACTCGACATAAAACTCCATTAAACATCAAAGGTTTTTTAAACAAGGTAAAAACTCGAAGCGAAAAAAAAACATAAAAACAGTCACCAGACATCGAATAATTTTCCGAAAATAATTCAAAGAAAATTTTTTACTTTTTTGAATTGAAAATTTTCTGGAATTTTCAATAAAATAAAATTTAGGAAATGCCAAGTAAGTTCTATTCATTTTGAGGTATTACTATTTTCAATATTACTATTAGCAACAAACGCTTCCCTACAAAGTGGACGGTGCGCATCAACTCCATTAGATTACCGATTTCCCCACCCCCTTTTCTCGTATCAAGGTCCCAAATCATTTTTTAGCTCCCTCATAGCGACGGAGGGAGGGAGGAGGGGGGGCTAGAATCCCCTCAAGTCCTTACTCATCCTTGGGCAGAGGATCCCTAACACCCCTCCCCACAAAAAACATACCAATCATACTCAGTATCATCCACTCCCTTCTGCTTCATCCTTTTCACTCTAACACCCTCACTTGCATAACCAACCAACCGTTTATGGGGTCTTTCAACCCTTTTCACACCCTGACATTCACTGTTCTCTTCACCAATCTACTTCCATGGTGCCCCTTCACAATAAATACGCCATACTCACTCATGTCTCAATTTATCTACCCTTCACACACCAAACATCCAACTCTCAATTGTGCATTTGCACTCCTCCTACTCTATATCTTTCCTTCTCCTACCATAACATATTCTCACTCTCATTCACTAACGTTTGCATTAATGTACTCTCATACAGCTTGCTGACATATTTTACACTCAGACCTTTACAATTCACTACCACTCGGATTGCCCTTGAAACTTTCCTACCATTTCAACTTTTTGGTCGCAATCCGCTTCATTCGTCCCACTATCATTCGCGATACATCTTAGTTATTTACAACTTCACACTTATTCAAGAGTACCACCATGGTCTCTATTACTTCAGTCTTTTCTTAATTTACTTCTAGCCTTCTCCTCATTTAAACTCTTACACTTAAATCAACTTTTCTAAATCTCTATCATTCTCCGCCACTAAAACCAGATCCTTTCTTGCTCATCTGCATTCCAAAATGCTTCATTGGGTGATGCTTTCTCACTCACAAGTTAATCGTTCGCTTCCTAGTATGTATTCATCCGCCCCTCCCTGGATCCGCAACCGCAAACAAGTTGACCCTTTTCCTCCCACTGTAGGTTTAGAATCATTCGCCATACTGGGTTCTGTTTTGTCTTTCTATTTTGAACACACCCACATAGAGCCTTTGCACAATTCTACTGTTCACTATCATTTTTGCTAAAGTTGTTTCCCGCTTGATATACAGGGTGTAGTTGGAAATTTGTCGCCATGGCAACTCTGAATTCCGAGCATGTGTGCTATCTGGCATCGGTTCGCTCTTCTTCCTATCAAGGTAGTCAGTTGTGCATCGTCAGTGAAGGAGGGAATACCATGGCTGAATTCAATCCTCCAAAAATATGGAAAAGGCAAGCTGCCCCGCTTGGAATTCGAGTGATCCATTGCGAAGATCTGTGAGTGTTTTGGTGTCAATCTAAGAAGAGTGCAAAGGATCAGGAAAGAGGTCGATGAGTCACGCGGTGATTAGGAGGATACAGCGGCTTCGAAACCTCACTTCAAGCCTTCTGATACGAAAAGAATCCCTGAATTTGTCCTGGAGATCCAAACCATCATTGACAACTATCCCAGCAAGTTAATGAGTTTCATAGCCATGGACAAGGGAGTGTCAGATTCTCTCATCAGGCAGGTCGTGCATGAGAACATCTAGTACTATTAATTCAAATTGAAAAAGGGTCAGCTTCTGCTACAGAAGGAACGTGTTGCGAAGCTTTTGAACAAACTGAAGCATCCATCAAGCCTGGGATGTTCTGGTTCTTCTCAGACGAGAAAATCTTTTACCAGGACCAGGTAGTGAACTCGCAAAACAAACACTGGCTAGTTGTGTGCCCTACAGATGTACCGAGAGCCATGAAAACCAGGTTTTCAGTCCAGACCCTGGTGTTTTAAGATGATCAGTAGCAAGGGCTACGTTATTTTCCTGTTTATTTTCCCGGAGGACCTGAGACTCAATGCGGAGGGCTACATTGAGTACCTGTAGGAATTGGTGTCACCATGGATCCAGGTGATGTCAACAGGACTCTAAGACGTCACCACACAACCAGAAGGACCCAGTCTCTTGGCTATCAGACGATTTATTTAACCACATCACTGCGAACATATATCCTCTTAACTCCCCAGAATGCAACCTACTTGACTATTATGTGCGGGGTGTGGTTGAGAGAGAAACCAACAAATCACCGTCCATCACCAAGGTAGTGCATAGGTCCAAGTTTTCAGCCAGTTAGGCAGGGGGACCGTCAAGACGACCTGCAGCGGGCTTCGACGCCGGCTGGAGGTCGCGCTTGAAGTTGACGGTGATTTCATTCAATAAAATAAATAGTAAAATCCTTCAAGTATTTAACCTGTAATTTGGGTAAACACAATCTGTATTAAATTAACTGTGTTAATTTCCTTTATAATGAAGTTTGTCAACAAATTACACATCTATCCTGTATCTCTTTCACAACACTTCATCTCGCCTACTTTTGGATATTCTCACGTATTCTTCCACTTCTCTGATTCAATAGAGTTTCCCTTTTTATTCTTCCTTCCTACTCATTTTTTCACGTCTTATCACCAACACGCCATCCTAATTCAGCCTTACACAGCATAATAAGCTTGATTGATAGTTCCATACACTCATCATCTCTTACAACTCTCACATCACTCACATCTCGCAGAATATTCTTTCTCATTAAAAACCAACTCTGCTCCTACATTCTCACTGGCCTTTGCACAAACCATGTGTATTTATTTCCATTATTGTTCTTACAGAACACTGTTGCCGCATACACCTTTCTTTCAGCACAGAAAACAATCCCATCCCTCTCCAGGTGTACCAAAAGGTCCACCTCTTCGTCCATTTATATCTTCTACAAACATCAACCGATGCTCATTCACATTTCCACCTACCACTCCGTTCCAAGTATTCCTGAGCACATATTTCTCAGCTTCACTTCACTCATTACAGGGTCCATATACTACAATCACGTACAAATTCACCCTTGCAAATCTGCCTACATAATTCTCGAGCTTACACATTCATACCCAACTATTGACATCATGTCACTCCTCACCCGAGAGCACTACCACCCTCTTACTCATATCACACTTTATTACACGCCATTATATCCCTCCTACACAAACTCTTCATTTCATTTCGTGTTTTTTCTCACATATTTTGACCTCTTCAGTCTCCCGCCATTAAACACATTCCCACCGTCATCTTTCCCACATCACATACCCCCCACCCCCGCTTTCACACAAACTGAGTTAGACATTGAACTCGTATGATTATAATGATTTAACGAGAGCAACCACCACAATTCTAGTGTCCGCCGTTCGAGGGCGGCGACCCATATCTTGACTTAGTCACCTCTTACGACACGCTCCCAAAGGATGATATTGGTATCCTTCCAACACCACAATTTATTAGTAGTATTAAAGCGCCTCTAGGGGCGAAATCTTTCAAGCGGCACTAGGGGCCTCCTTAGCTTCTTTTTTTCTTCTTCTGGAGGAGGAGGAAGTGGGTTTGATGATAATGTCCTGAAGGGGATTGGACTCACGGGGATCAAACTGGGTTTTAAGCAAAGACTTGGATTTGGGACTATATTCTTCCTCTATTCCCATACAGACCTTAACCCCCTTTGATACCCCGGGGAGAGCCGCCCTAAAGTAACAAAGGGTCCTAATTGAAGCCTTCAATTTGCCACTCGCCCATGACCTAGAATCGGTCCTTTACACAGAGAAGCTCAAATTTTCGCTCTTGTCTAATATATGATATAATTGCACGGGTTTCCAAATCAACCAAATAGCTACCTAATATTATTATTTTTATTATTATTATTATTATTTTATTATCAGTGTTTCTACAAGTTTCAAAATCAACAGACTTGAGTCATATGAATAGTGTTTGCATTTTTTATTAAATCAATGTTCAGCAAGTTTCAAAATCAATCACATTAGTCCTAAGATTATTATTATATTATTATCACTATTATTATAATTATAATTATTGTTATAATCATTATTATTAATATTACTATTATAACTAAATAGTCGATATCAACTTAATATTATTCTTTTCTTTTGAACTTCCAATTTTTAGCATTAAGATTCTAGGGTTATATAAGGAGTGAAGAAAAGAACAGATAGGGAATTAGTACAACAGGCTCTTAAGAACAGAAGAATATCTTGCAGGAAGATTTCTATTTAGATGACAGCAGAGGGTGTTGGCCTTGCCCGAAGAACAGTGAATGGCAGGCGTTTGGAAGCTGGATTGAAATCATATCGCCGGAGAAAGAAGCCTCGATTCACGGAAACAACGATGGAGACACGCTATTCCTGGGCAAAGAATCACCTTGAGTGGACTTCAGAGAAATGGGGAAAGGTAAGAATGATACATCTAGCTAACCAGTTACCTGTAGTTCCTAGATTAGCATTAATATCAAGTAACTTTAACAGTGCCGCACTTTTGTAATGGTTTCAATCTTTTCAAACCATAGTTTATTTGATGATTCATTACTTCAATGATTTTCCAATACTTCTATGGCTGTTCAACTTTACTTATGTTGTATTTTCTGACGAATTAACCATTGCAGTGGTAGATGACCGCGTGCAGAGTGTAACAAGGTGGCCTGGAAAAGAATTTACGGCTGAATGTCTGAGGAAAACAGTGAAAATTCAAACGAAAATTATGGTGTGGGGAGCCATTTCGGTGCATGGAACAAGTCTTTCGCACATTGTTGAAAAAATTATGAACCAAGAAAAGTATAAAGAAGCTCTTAAAGGTCTTTTACTGCCTCAAATAAGGGAATGGTATGGCGACAGACCTTGGATATTCCAACAAGACTCAGCTCCATATCATGCAGCAAAATCACTGAAGGCATGGTGTGCAAAAAATGGAGTTCAGCTACTTCTATGGGCCGGAAATGAAACGGACAAGAACCAATTGAGGGTTCATGCTGTGTGTTCAAAGATGAAATACACACAGAAACCATTACGACCAAAACAGCAACTCATATGCCGTGTCATTGAAGTTTGGTTCGGATCTAAGCGAATCCAGGAAATGTTCAAAACATTGATTAATGCCATACCAAGACGTGTTCAAACATTCGTGGATGCTAAGGGTGGCTGAACTGCTTACTAATGAATGTAGAAGACCTAACACTGTGCTAAAGTGTCAAAATAAATATATTTGCAATCAATAAAATTAGTTTTATTAGCCTTTTTGTAGAAAAGTTTTGATTTTTTTAAAAATCCATAATAATTCCGCCAGTGCCCTAGCGTGCTAGGTTTTCTGTTTCAAGTTTAAATACTTCAATAAAGCAGGATGGAGTTGAGTCACTTTGGATAGATATTAGGTTCAGTAAAAATAGAATGGTGCATTTGGGAGCTTTTTACAGGCCACCTGGGCAGACTGATGATATGGATGAACTAATGATAAGGGAAATAAGTAAGGGATGTGAAACAGATGCAGTTATTATTGGGGACTTCAACTTAAACTCTGTGGACTGGGAAAATATGATAGGTAGGGATAGAACAATTTGCAGGTTCATAGAATGCTTTGAGGATAATTTTTTTGAATCAATTTGTTAATGAGCCAACGAGGGGGGACAATATATTAGATTTAGTACTTTCTAACAGTGATCATTTAGTTCAAGAATTGACTGTTGGGGAAGCATTGGGAAATAGTGACCATCAGATAGTTCGTTTTAACTTGGGAATTGAGAAGGGTAAAATAACCGAGAATGCTGTAAAAGTTCCAAATTTTCATAAGGAAGATTATGTAAAACTTCGAAGCGTGCTAAATTTGGTAGACTGGGATTTAGAATTCAGAGGTAAAAATGCTTATGGTATGTGGGATACTTTCAAGCATATAATAAATGTAGTCCAAGAAGAGTGTATCCCAATGAAGGCCATTAGGAACAAAAGTAGGAAACCATTATGGTGGAATCAGGAGATAGCTAGAAAAATTTCAGAGAAGAAAAGGGCATATAAAAAATTGCAGGTCGAAAATAATATTCAAAATTTAAGTGATTATAGAATGGCTAGGAATGAGTTAAATAAGATTATAAAGAAGAACAAAAGGGTGTCAGAAATTAAATTAGCTCAGGATAGCAACAAAGATCCTAGAAAGTTCTTTAGTTACTATAAAATTAATAATAAGTCTGGCAGAGTTCAAATAGGGCCTATCAAATATGAAGGGGTTGTGAGAGAAACTGATGAGGAAATAGTTTAGGTACTAAATTGTCATTTTGCATCAGTATTTACAAAGGAGAAACTAAATAGTCTTATGTATAGTACTCATGGGTCAGGGAAAGAGGTGTTTACTACCATTAGTGTGGATTGGAGGACGATAAAAGAACTAATAGGTGAGTTAGATACTACCAAGGCCTCCGGCCCTGATAATGTTCATTCTAGGATACTTAAAGAAGGGGTATAAAGTATCTCAATAGCTCTGGAGAAGTTGTATACTAGGTCACTGGAATATGGAGAAATACCCGATGATTGGAAGAGAGCGAATGTAGTCCCCATTTTCAAGAAGGGTAGTAAAGAGGATCCAAATAACTTTAGACCAGTTAGCCTAACTCCTGTAGTCTGTAGTTAAAAAAGGGATTTGCCAACATCTAGAGAGGGAGGGGTTAATCAACGATGCTCAGCATGGGTTTAGATCAGGTAGATCATGTTTGACTAATTTACTAGACTTTCTGGAGTTTGTAACATATCAAGTAGATAAGGGAGAGAATGTAGATATAATTTACTTAGATTTTATTAAAGCATTTGATAAGGTACCACATAGGAGACTAGTTCATAAATTAAAAATGATTGGGATATGTGGGGGTGTTTCAAATTGGATAGCTGAGTGGCTGAAAGACAGGAAGCAAAGGGTAGTGCTAGATGGTGTAAAGTCAGAGTGGAGGGATATTATCAGTGGGGTTCCTCAGGGATCAGTTTTCGGTCCATTATTATTTGTCATCTATATAAACGATCTTGGGGAGGCAGTTAATAATTAAGTGTCAATTTTTGCGGATGATACCAAATTAGCAGTTGTAGTTAAAGATATTGATGATAATTTTAAAGTGCAGGGGGATTTAAATAAATTGTTATCCTGGGCACATAAGTGGCAAATGACTTTCAACCTTGATAAGTGCAAAGTTATTAACATGGGAAAAGATAATAGAGAATTTAACTATGAAATGGATGGGCATTGACTGAGCTCAGTAGAGGATGAGAAAGATCTAGGAGTAGTAATAGATAAGTCATTAAGGTTTTTTAAGCAGTGTATTGAAGCAAGAAATAGGGCAAATAGAGTGCTGGGTTTCATTAAGAGAAATGTTAGTTACAAAAGTAAGGAGTTTATTCTTAAACTCTATAACTCTTATGTTAGGCCACATCTAGAGTACTGTATACAGGCATGGTCCGCACATTTTAGACACGATATTAACCTTCTTGAGTCAGTGCAACGGAGGGCAACAAAGATTATTCCTTTCCTGAGGCACCTTGAATATATAGATAGACTGAGGGTATTAAATATGTTCTTGTTCGAAAGGAGGTGTGTGAGAGGGGATATGATTGAGCTCTTTAAAAAAATTTCTGGGATAGATAAATTGGATGTTAGCAAGTTTTTGAGTTAGATGATGGAAATCAGACTAGAGGTCACCACTTGAAAATTGAAAAGCAAGGGTGTAGGTTGGATTTAAGAAAATATTTTTTCACCAATAGAGTGGTAGACTTCTGGAACAAATTGCTGCAGAGGGTAGTAGGTAGTCCAAATTTAAATGTATTTAAGAGTAGGTTGGATGAGTTTATGGGGAGGGAAGGTTGTGATGGTTCCTAAGTTTTGTATATATTAATATTGTTTGTATATATCTATAGCTGCATGATTTAGTTTTGACAAGCCTTGATTGGTGATACCCTTGTTTCTGGATGCAATCCTCTGGATGTAGTTTTCCTGGGAGTTTGGGTGCCTTAAAAAAAGAGGCCGTTTGACTCGGATGACCTATCTTTAGCCCTTGTGGCTTTTGTCATCTGTTATATTATATTGTGGGGGACTTTGATTTTGATGTCCCCTGGTGATGGTGCTTTTTGTGGGTGGGTTTTGACGGAGGCGGATGACCTTTGATAGGTCCTTGTGGCTTTTGTCATCCGTGAAATTATGTTATGTTATGTTATGTTATGTTGGCAAGCCTCCCTCAGGCCTCGTAGCATGCGTGCGTTTTCCTTTTATTCTCATCGGTCTTTTTGTGTATTTTTGTCATTTCTGTTTGAGTTTTTTATTTGGTTGCGTTATTTTTAAGGATTTCTTTTAACGGAGGTTATACTTATTAAGCTTATTTAATTTCAGCGAGTATACCAATGGTGGTAGTACCTAGATGGGCACCTTTAAAAAGATACCGTCTCTTCAAACCTCTTTATACCAGTTCTCATTGGAATGACCGGTATTGTTTAAGTGTTTTCGTACCATTTTTTTATATGATACCTGAAGGTTGCTCGGAATGAAAAGTCCTGTCGCCATTAAATCAAAGTGCTTATTGTTTGAAATTCTTATATCGGGGCACAAAAATGTCTTTATTTACTGATTATCATTAATGAGGAGTGAAGGCAGATTCGGGATCGTTGCGCACTCTCCCTCTCATATAATATACTTAGAATGGGTAAACGTTTCACATCGTACGCCTGGCAGTTGACGCAAACCCGTGAATGAACGTTAGTTACGAGCGAAAAACGTTATGTCCGCAGGGACAGATCAAGTGTCTTATAGATACAGATTTCTTAAAGTTACGATCCTTTCCCGTTCTAAAATGGATTGTGAACGCATTATAATTAATAAAATCACAGACAGTGATTTTGAACCTGGTTAAAACTTGCAGGTTTTCAAAAATTGTGGTGACTCTACTGAAAAAAAATGGAAAAACAAAACAATAAAATTTGGTAAAAAATATTTATTATTATTACCTGTGTTAGAATAGTCACGATAGAGTTATAGATCTAAATTTTAGCAATTATTTGCGATTAAGGAACCAACAGATCATGTAAGAAAACATATATTTAGGAATGAAAAAAAAGAAGATAAATCTCAAAACTTTCTCTCATCTTAAATTCAATTTTTTCAAAATCATTTATAAAGAGCCAGGCAATGGCTTCGCTACGGGGGAAGCTTGCGCTTCGCTACTAAGATTAAAATTTAAAATCTAAAAAAACGCAGCCATGTTAAAATTTTTATAAATTTTCAGAACTTCGCATAATTATAATAATTTTACCATTTGTAATTCTTTGGGTTTTAAAAAATTCACAAAATTTCGATACTTATATTTATTTGTGAACTTCACCATTTTGTTTTTTGATATTATAAAAGAATTATTAGAAATAACTTTGATAAAAAACATAAGTCATAACCAAACTAAGATAAAATTATTATTCAAATAATCAAAAAAATCCCCTTCTTAAATTATAGAGTTAGTGATGATGATGATGATGATGATTAACTAATAAACTATATAAGAAAACATAATTAAAAGACTTTTCTCTCGTCCCACACCCCTATTCCACCAATTACACTTGATACCCATTAAATTTCCAATTCCTTTTAAAGTCCTCACATTTAAAATCCGGAACACCGCAACTCTCCCATTACCTGTACTCCACACCTGGTTGTGTCTAGACAACAAAGAACTCTTTGCACGGAAAATAACCCTCTTCCTTTCGGTTCCTCGCGCTCGTCTCTGTTGCAAGGAAGATCAAGTCTTCTCTGAGGCTGCTCCTAAACTGTGGAATGGTCTGCCACCTGAAATACGCTCCTTCTTCCCTCGCCGCTTTCAAGCGGGCTGAAAGGAAACCCACCTCTTCTCTCAGGCCTTGGCTTAGTCGATGGACGGCGCCCTGCGAAGGATTCATGTCTTGAATTATTATGCGTCAATTCAAGTTTTATTAAAAAAAAAGAATCAGCGGTTGCCAATATTTATAGCCGGCAGGGAACAGACAAGCCATAGCCCTCTCTCAACCAATCCTGTCCAGATCTGCCCCCCCCCCCCGGAGGATGTATGTACTGAAAGAGGGTGGGTGGCATTGAGACGCCCTGGAACAATGAACTGTAAAGTAGGGCGGGGTCAAGGGTCTCTCCTTAGGAGAATATGGTTGGATCTCTCTCTCTCTCTGTCTCTGTCTCTATGTCTCTCTCTCTCTCTCTCTCTCTCTCTCTCTCTCCCTCTCTTATTCAGAAATACACACAAACTACACGTCTTCTTTCTCTCTCTCTCTCTCTCTCTCTCTCTCTCTCTATATATATATATATATATATATATATATATATATATATATATATATATATCTATTTTTCACTCACACACGCAAACATACTATAGACCATCTCATCTTTCTCTCATTCACACATTAAACTATGTCCCCTCTCTCTCTCTCTCTCTTTCACTCGCATCCACACTACACTCTTCTTTCTCTCATTCACAGGCATAGACACACTAAACTATCCCCAATCACATTAGCACCCATTAAATATTCTATGTCCTCTCTCTCATCCACACACATCCACACTACACTCTCACATACAAACTCCACTTTGACCTGATTTTTTCATTCACACGCACCACCACGACACTTCCCTTTGTCATCCATACACACTTCACTCTGCCATCTCTCTCTTTCTCTCTCTCTCATTCACACACACACTATAATCACTTCCTTAAAAAGTACAAAGGACCAATAAACAGACAAAAAAGATGCAGACAGATTGATAAATATGTAGACACAGATAGATAAGTACACACAGAAGGATAAGCACGCACAGAAGGATAAGTACACACAGAAGGATAAGTAGACAAAGAGTAACAAACTAAAGTGTGTAAAAGAAAAAAAAATATAGAACAAAGCCTCGGACATAGTGTCAGTTAGACACCCCTCGGATATAGAAGCAGATAGAGAGACAAATAGACAGACATACAGTTCACTGATTAAAAGGAGCGGCAGGAGTCAGATAGATTAACAGATAGACCGCAAGAGAGAAAGTTAAAAATGTAAGTTGCTCTACAAGTAGACTAACATAGACAGATGAGAGAAGTAGACAGAGATAGAAGGACAAGTATGCGAAGATAACAGACAGATAAGTAGCTCTTCAAACAGAAAGAGAGAGAGAGAGAGAGAGATAGACAGACAGGTAGATAGATCAATGAATTGAACGAGAAAGAAGTGACAAACTTTATTTAAAAATCCTAAAAACAATAAAACTAATTTGGTGAGTTGTGTGTGTGTGTGTCAATTTTTGTACATATGTGTATGTGTACACGGGTGTGTATGTGTACGCGTGTGTGCATGTGTATGATAGAGTGACCTCTTTTATTCGTCGGATGAGTCAGGATTTTAAATGTCATTTAACCGGGCGGCGATTTGGTGTTAATCCCTTCTCCCCGCTGCGACAGCATCTATCTACCTATCTATCTACATACCTACCTACCTATCTCCCTCCCTTCTTAACAATCTACATACCTCTCTCCTTACCTACCTACCTCATTCTCTCCCTACCTACCTTAATCCCTCCCTCCCTATCTACTTACCAACCTTTTTCTCCCTACGTACCTTCCTATATCCCTCCCTCCCTCCCTACCTATCTCCCTACCTACCTTCCTCTCTCCCTTCCTACCTACCTATTTTCCTACCCCCTTCCCTACCTAGCTACCTCCCTCCTTAACTACCTTCCTTCATCCCTACCTCTCTATCTATCTATCTGGAGTTTGAACAAAGTAACGGCGGTTTCATTCAATTGTTTCTAGTAGACAATGATTCTGTGTGTGTTTGTGTGTGTGTGTGTGTGTGTGTGTGTAACCTCGATATAGGGTTAGACGTTGTAGCAGAGGCAAAATACTTGCTACACTTATATATATATATATATATATATATATATATATATATATATATATATATATATATATATATATATATATATATATATATATATTATACATTGTTTGGCGGATTATAATGGGAATAATCGGTATTTGTAATGTGTGCGATTGCTCTTGCCCCTTTGGTGGTTGACATAGCAACGGATATATTCCCGCCTGTTTCTGCTACGCAGTTTTTATGCTCAATAGAGTCTGTTGGCTTGGTAACGGGCGTTATTATTTTATCATTTGGTAACGGGCGTTATTTTTTTATTATTTCTGATGCGCGTTGATCTATATTTTTTACGGTCGGTTGGCATGGGAACGACGGATACGTTCCATTGTTTCTTCAGCGCAGCGATGGTTTTCATGGGTTGGCGATTATTCCTGATTGTTTCCGCTCTTTGTTTTAATATTTTTTATCTTCGTATATTTTTTTTCGTCTTATTTTATTATTCGTCAATGGTTCGTAATTTTGGTTGGTCCTATTTACGAACAGGTTTAGAGTTCGTATCATGGAGTCTCAAGGTTCGGTTATGCGCACGCGATTCAATTTGGGAGTGGGGGGGGTCTAATTATAAGCGTATTCCCTTGATATTCCCCTATTTTTATTTTCTTTTCTATCTCCTTCTCTTTGTTACACTATCTGGCTTTATCTATATTTGGTCTGACTGAAGATAGGCGTTAATTATCCGATCAATAGCAGACCTTTTTAGGCAGATGCTTAACGCCATCTTTCCCCGGTAGTAGGAAATGATGAAAGGACTATGACACCAAAACTCATCAATCCATACCTAACTCAGTTTGTAATCGCTCGACGATCAAGTGGCCATTTTTACTATATCCCTCACTCACATTTGTGGTCTTATCCAAATGTTTAATGTTATCTTCAGGTTTCTGCGTTAATTTTGTATACGGTGGCCAAAAATCAATTCAACAACGAGTACACACAGGCAAAACGCCGAATTCAATCACCTGCGGGTGACTAAAGCAATCTCCATCTATCACATGGGTTTGTGTTCTTATCTAAGTGATTATTCGATTGTTTTTCAGTGTTTACATTATTTTGGAGGGTATTTAGTCTAAAAATGTATTTAGGTAATGTAATATTAATTACTGTTATAGTTTGTTGAGTTAAGGTGGTTTCAGTCGTACACACACACATGTACACATTCACAATCATTTGCTTACCTGAGTGTAGGAATTCTTACTGCGAAACTTTCGATTTAACTGTGTTGCAACTGAAGAGGACAAGAACGAACGAAGATATAATGAAGAGAGTGTAGGGATTTTCACCGCAAAGGGGCCCCAAAAGACGATATTCCTACACGTACCAATTGAGAAAAGAAAAAATTGCTCTTAATACGAATATCCTTCATTGCACTGCAAAAAAGTGTATTCAAGTATATACATTCAATCACCCCCAATTCCAATGTATGTAATTTACTCGCCACTAATTCTCAAATATATACATTTAGTCACATTCTATTTCCAAGTGTTTATTACGCATCATTCTCAAGTAGAGATATTCACTCACCCATAATTCTCAAGGCCCTAATTCCCATGTATGTAATTTACTCGCCAATAATACTCAAATATATACATTTACTCACATTCAATTTCCAAGTATTTATTACGCCTCATTCTCAAGTAGAGATATTCACTCACCCATAATTCTCAAGGCCCTAATTCCCATGTATGTAATTTACTCGCCAATAATACTCAAATATATACATTTACTCACATTCTATTTCCAAGTATTTATAACGCCTCATTCTCAAGTACAGACATTTACTCACCCATAATTCTTAAGGCCCTAATTCCAGAAGTATTTAGAGATACTGCACCACCTAGTGGGCATTGAATTCCCAGGAGAACGATAGTTATAAACTTTTACACTCAAAGGGCAATGGAGTTCCTTGACCTTTATGCAGACCTTCAAAGGGGAATGAGTTTAGATAAAGCGCAACCGCTTTCAGCAGGAGATAGATTTACGTGACAAAGCGCATAAAATTTCGTAAAACGATGATAAAAATTCGAGAGGGTCCTACGCCCTGTTATCTCGACATTTCACAAGTGTGGGGAAAGTGTAGGAGGCTCAATACCCATGCTACAACTGAAACCTGGAGGAGCGACGCGCCCTGCTGACCCCAGAGCCCTAATTATTTCTCTCTGTCGAGTCATCTTTTGTAGCACTTTTTACTTTTTCACTTTCTTTTTCGCGCCTGTTTCGACCCAACAGAGGGAGAAAATATGGCACCAAAAATTGAGTAGAGCAAATATAAACACTATTAAAGTTAATTCTTCAAACGTTTATTCATTTGAACATATCTGTCACTAGAGTTTACATTCTATTTTTTTTTTATATTTTCCCATAGTTACCTTAAATTCCTGAATTATTTGGCGCTAATCCTAAGAATAAGATTCATTCTTTGAACTTTATATTCATTTGTTTATATCCGTCAATGGTGTTTGCATTCTGATCCAACTGTCTCCTTCATGGTCTTTGCGTGTTATATCTAACATGAAGGGGTCCAAGTTTTATCTGAGTTGTCCTTAGTTCCTGAGTAATTTGGGGGGATAATCCGAAGAAGAATATAGTTCATTCTCTCAACTCATACTTTTTTATTATATCCATCACTCGTGTTGTTCTCTTATCCTAGTGTTTTATAGTCTTTGCCTATTATTCCCTGATTTCTCCTTTCCTATTAGCATTCAGCCAACCAAATAGAAATGTCGCTTAAATACGATGTATAAGAAAGTAAAATACTCTTCCAATATTTGCCTAAATATTTGGGGAAATTTATCACTTCTTCTGCTGACAATAAACTGCTTAAATTGACACTTCGTATACCAAAACCATCTGGTCAATTCCATCCTGAAATAACATAAGATATAAAGTATATAGAAACACATTTGGGTTTGGTTGGAGATATTTCAGTTTAGATATGTGTTTTCAGCATATATATATAGTTGTGTCCATATATATAGATTCAATAATCCATGAAATGGATCCATCGTTAAGTGCTGGTAATATTTTAAAATTAATTATTTAAATTACCCAATTGGGAAGTAAAAGGCAGGTCTCTGATTGGTTAATAATATCCAGAAGGGAGTTGTTGCCATACGTCTCCTGATAAATGTTTTAAGGGTGTTTAAAATAATTTATAGGTCTCTAATTCTTTTTTTCCCACTCAGAAGTTAGAAAAATCATAACCAGACTGCTCTCTTAATAATAAAAATATAAAATAAACAGACAATGGCTTCGAAACTCCCCCCCTACGGGGGAAGCTTGCGCTTCACTACTGAGATTAAAAAGGAACTCTAAACTAAATTTCCCTCCTTTCAAAATATCACGTTGCTAAAATAAATTTATAGAAGAAGAAGATACATAAAAATAAATTTACTGAACATCTCCATTTGTAATTCTTTAGGTTTTAAAAAATTCACAAAATTTCGATACTTATATTTATTTGTGAACTTCAGCATTTTGTATTTTGATATTATAAAAGAATGATTCAAAATAACTTTGATAAAAAACATAAGTCATAACCAAACTAAGATGAAATTATTATTCAAATAGTGTAAAAAAATTCTCCTTAAATTATAGTTAGCGATGATGATGATGATGATGACATAGGCTATAGATTCAATAATATACGAATGTGACAATACTTTAAATGATCTCATTATTCCATATTATTATTCATATAATTTACATCATCGGCAAATAAAATGGTGTCATCTGATTGGCTAATAAAAACTAAAAAGAAAAGTTGCCAAATGCCTCAAAATAAATATATTCAGGTTGTTTAAACATACACCTATGTGTCATTGTGTACTTTTTCTTAAAAACTCATTAGCAAAGTCATAGTTTCTTTATTATTCTGCTCCCTCAATAAAAAAATACAAAAAGGTTTTTATATATAAAGTATAATATTCTCTTTGAAGTTTGAGTGGCCAATAGAGAGGAACAAAAACAAACCCTATTCATAGAGAAACACTTTAAAGCACACGTTTATCACAGGATCACAAATGCGAGGAGGTACGCAGTTTGGCTTGCTTACGCAGATGATGTGAAAGACTCCAATGTCAACACATAGTATGAATCTTCGACACACGTGACACAGTAGGAGTGACAGACACTCATTTTAGGCCCGTTCATATTAACATTTCAATGTGGGGCCCCTATTCCTGACATTTAATTCTTTTATCTCTTTAGGTTAGGTTAGGTTACAATTTAATAATTCTAACCACACATGAAAGTTTGCCTTTCTAACACACCCAAATACTGGAGAACACATTTAAACTCAACATAACAGTAACCACTTTAATATCACACAAAAAAAAATGATGTAAATTCCAAAGTTAATTTTCGATTTAATAAATAAATAATTTTTTAAACTTGTGAGCTACTCGGGAGACGAGTATGACGTCACGAATCGTCATTTCTGCCAATTGGTCCTTACTATAGTAACAGCCAGACGTGACTCTCCTAAATACAGGCCTTAAATAAGGACAAGTAGGCCTTGCCGAGACCTCTGGGCATACCCTGTTCATCATGAACTCAATGCTGCACCTAGAGCCCTTTTGTTTCTCGTTGCAGACAATCATTGTTAGCAGAATCAAGTTATCATTCTCTCATTAGTTGCAGTTAGGGAATTAGGAAGGAATTCGGTTGGGGAAGATGTCCGACAAAAGAAGAAGCATGGAGGAAGAGGATGTGAGAAGCGAAATTGGAACGAGAATGACAATGATTGATATGGCAGGATAGAGGATAAGGGACTGTCATAATTGGGACTCATGTCTGTTCGTATTTCTGGACTATCATTATTCGTACTTTAAGAGATTATGTTTGTACTTTGGGACAAATCACTCACCCATATATTAGGATAAGGATCACTTCGTTGTTCGTAACATTGTTGCCGTACAGAGAGTACAAATCTGTTCCTAATATGTGGCATTTCCTTTGGTAGTTTGACGTCTTTCTGCTCCTATTTTGGGAACATCCATCGTACTTTCGGATCACCCACGTTCGTAATTCAAAACATCTGTTCATACTATCGTATACATACTCTGAAGTGTCAAAAACCACGGGATAGCAGTACACAAAGGCGAGAGTAGAGAACGCCAGCTTACCGTGACGTCATGGAAATTTCCAGATCCCTATCAGATGCAATCCAACATCTCGTGGATCAGTGTAAACAATGAGTAGGATGCTGGTGGGAGGGGGACGGGAACTATCAGAATTCCAGCATGACACTGTGTTCTCAGAGGGATAGGACATTCAATTTCTGATACTGGTGTAGACATTCAACGTCCTTCGATCTACGGTGCCTCGCGTGTACCATGAATCCCTGATGGAAGCCATTACCGCACACCGTGGACAGTGCAGTGTCCGACCACGGGTGCTTAATGATCGTGACCAGTGGTGACTGGTTAGAATTGGCCATGGTAACAACCATGCCCGATCTCCTCAAATCGCATCTACAGTCAGTACAGGAGCTACCAGACACATTTCCATTAGATTAGTGCATCGTTATTTACCTCTTGTGGCATATTGTAGCAGACGACACAACAGAGTGCCGCTGTTAATACCACGACGCCAAAATCAGAGTCCCACCTGGGCTCATGACGTCGCTAATTGGACCCTGGAAGACTAGAAATATGCAGCGTGGTCCAATGAATCACGGTTTTAGTCTTTTTCGGGCTGATATATGGTTCTAGATTGGCACAGATCCCATCAAACCTTTTACTCAGTTGTTAAAAGGCCATCGTGTAGAAAGACGTTTCCATACTGATGTTGGTTGCATTCACGTGGCTTGGATTGGGTCCACGTGTCTACCTAAACACGTCATTGGCCGTTGACCGCTCCGTTACACCCCTTGTGACCATTCGCATAGATTCATGTACTTCGTGTACCCCAACAAGGATGGAATTTTCCAGTAAAATAAGGTATCGTGATATCGGTCCCAAATTGCGTAGAAGTGGTTCGAGGAGCATTTGGGAGGGTGTCGAAAATGATGGAACCAACACGTTTACTTGACATGAACTCAAACTAACATTTATGAGACGTGTTGGCCAGGTTTATTCGCATCCAAGATCAAACACCGACAAATCTCATGGAAAAGCGGACAGCTATCGAGACGGCATAGCTAAACACGTAGAATTGCGCCACTTCAGTGGGTTAGAGGGGTTTCTACACGAACTACATACAGGGTGGAAACAATATTAGTTCGCAATTTTTAACTGTTAATTTTACGAGTATTTTTTTACCTTCGGGGTCGGTCATTTTATACTTAAAAACAATAAAGGTTTTGGCTTTATTCATTTTTGCAGGATAATTTATTATGTAACATTTTGACCCCCCTCCTCCTCCTCCACCCGCAATTATTGGAAGAAGCAGGGATTCTTCCTTGGAATCCGCGCCGAAGGATAAACAATGAGATTTCAGACTTTCTTAACGTCATCAGAAGGATGGTGGGAAAGGTAAAAAAGAAGCTATAAGATTCAGGATTTGACTAAGAGACAACAGCGGAGAGGGAAAAAAAACATTGTTGACGATCAGACAGCAACGGAACGTAAGAACTAGTCCCTAAACTCCAGGAGATCATCTTCAATATTCCCAGAAAGTCAATACCGTGTCATTGCATGGGAGAAGGTGTGGATGTAAAGCTCATCAGGCTGGGGATAAATTATTACATTCGCTACTGTTCATACAAGATGAGGAAGGGAAAATTTCTGTTGAGGAAGATGCAGGAAAATCGACTCAAACACACCTAATGGTAATCAATCAGTTGAAATAGCCGCTAGAACGAGACATGTTGAGGTTTTTTTCCGACGAAAAGAATTTCTGCCCAGAAACACGAGGTGGCTCGCTGTTGCACCCAATGCAGATGAAATTTTCAGCGAGAATCATGGTCTTCAGTGTCGTCAGCAGTCAAGGCGACGTCATGCCACCACACCTTTACACTGAGGGCCTCAGGCGGAACACCGACGGCTACACCTCTGGTTAGAGAGAGGTGGTGAAGCATTCTGTGTGACGACAAGATTCTGCGCCCTGCCATACCAGCCAGAAAACCAGGCCAGGTGTTGGATAATTTATTCGATCATATAGCACCTGACATTTATCCTCCAAGTCACTTAACTTCAACCCATTCGAATTCTTTGTGTTGAGCCCAGTTGAACGAGTGACCAAAAAATTCAGCTGCAGCAGGAAAGACGAACTGAGTTACAGGATTATCAGGGCCTTCAGGAACCTAAAACGAAAGAGAGAGTGAAGAAGGCCTGCGGCTGGTTCCGAGGTCGACTGGAGGTTTTTATCTTGGCCACAGTCCGGTCATCGAGTGTGGCCAAATTTGACAAATACATGAGGACTGAGACAATCATCAGGCGAACGAAGAACTTCTCCACCCTGTACATCGGTAAATATAAGATGACTTTAGGCACCGGAGGGGGGGTAGTGAAACGACTCTGTCATATTTTGGAATAAAATTTAGTATGCACTTAGGGGCGTCTTTCTGTTTGTACTTTTGGGCACCACCTATCGATACCGCTTGGATGGTAGTCAGTTCAATCTGCTACGAATCAAAGACACTACGAAAACCAAAACTTCAACTGTATTCGATCTAAGGTACACTGACAGCGCAGCCTTTATCAGTCACTCATCTGATAAACACCCGCCCTTGAGTAGCTGTACAACTCCATGGGACTTGCAGTGATTCTACAGTCACTTGTCCAACTTTCAGTTGCTGTACCACTCCTTGGGTCTTGCACTGATTTCATAGTCACGGAACCATCTTTCAGTCGCTGTAGTAATCCATGGGTCTTGCAGTGATTCTATAGTCACCCAGTCGACCTTCAGTTGCTGTAGCAATCTTTGGGTCTTGCAGTGATTTTATAATTACCCAGTCGACCACCAGTCGCTGTAGCAATCCTTGGATGTTCCAGTGATTATATAGTCACCCAGGCGACCTTCAGTCGCTGTAGCAATCTTAGGACTTGCAGTAATTCTATAGTCACCCTATCGACATTCAGTCGCTGTAGCAATCACTGGGTCTTGCACTAATTCTATAAGCAGCCAGTCGACCTTCAGTTGCTGTAGCAATCTCTGAGTCTCGCAGTGATTCTATAGTCACCCATCCTACCTTCAGTCGCTGTAGCAATCCCTGGGTCTAGCAGTGATTTTATAGTCACCCTGTCGACCTTCACTCGCTATAGAGATCCATGGGTCTTGTAGCGATTATATAGTCACGCAGTCGACCTTCAGTCGCTGTAGCTATTCCTGAGTCTCCCAGTGATTCTATAGTCACCCTATCGACTTTCAGGTGCTGCAGCCATTCTTTGGTCTTTCAGCGATTCTATAGACACCCTGTCGACCTTCAGTCGCTGTAGCAATCCCAGGGTTTTGCAGTGATTCTATAGGCACCCTGTCGACCTTCAGTCGTTGTAGCAATCCCTGGGTCTTGCAGTAATTCTATAGGCATCCTGTCGACTTTCAGTCGCTATAGCAATCCATGGGTCTTGCAGCCAATCTATAGTAACCCTGTCAACCTCTAGTCACTGTAACAATCCCTAGGTCTTGCAGTGATTCTATAGTTACCCAGTCAACCTTCAGTCGCTGTAGCAATCTCTGGGTCTTGCAGTGATTCTATAGTCACACAGTCGACCTTCAGTCGCGCTAGTAATACCTGGCACTTGCAGTGATTCTGTACCCACCCTATCGACCTTCAGTCGTTGTAGCAATCCCTGGCTCTTGCAGTGATTCTATAGTCACCCTATCGACCTTCAGTCACTGTAACAATCCCTGGCTCTTGCAGTGATTCTATAGTCACCCTATCGACCTTCAGTCGCTGTAACAATCCCTGGCTCTTGCAGTGATTCTATAGTCACCCTATCGACCTTCAGTCACTGTAGCAATCTCTGGCTCTTGCAGTGATTCTATAGTCACCCTGTAAACCTTCAGTCGCTGTAGCAATCCCTGGCTCTTGCAGTGATTCTATAGTCACCCTATCGACCTTCAGTCGCTATAGCGATCCCTGGCTCTTGCAGTGATTCTATAGTCACCCTGTCGACCTTCAGTCGCTGTAGCAATCCCTGGCTCTTGCAGTGATTCTATAGTCACCCTATCGACCTTCAGTCGCTATAGCGATCCATGGGTCTTGAAGTGATTCCCTAGTCAAGCACACACTGTTCCTTCGCTGTACTCCAATAGGTGGGGGGTAGGGTACCCTGTCTAGCCTGTTAGACCTGGTGTCTGGAGGAGTTGCACGACCTCTCGACATGAGTGCAAGTTAGGGAGGCCCTGGTGTCAATCGGCTGATTTGAACTCTCTGATGGGGCCTGGGAAATTTGTTGGTGCGCTTTCCCCTCGCCCCCTCTCAGCACTACTTAACCGTTATTATTATTATTATTAGTATTAGTAGTTATTTTATTATTATTATTATTCTTATTATTTATTTATATATATATGATTTTTATAATATTTGCTATTACTATTTATTATATGTTATTATTTATTATGATGTATTATAATTATTTATTATGATTAGTATTAATATCTATTGCATGTAAGTGACCGAGTGGCAGACAGTATAATCAGATCCCAATCTTTGCTGCCTTGCAGGGTATGCCTCTTTAGGCAAAGGCTAAGAGAAGGCAAACTGAATTCAAACCCCCTGTTGCCTTGTAGGGTATGCTTCCTCAGGCAAAGGCTAAGAGAAGGAAAACTGAATTCAAACCCCCTGTTGCCTTGTAGGGTATGCTTCCTCAGGCAAAGGCTAAGAGACGGAAAACTCCGATATAAAACCATGCCAGTTTGGGTAGATAGGGAGTCTTTAGCCCTGGTACGAGGGCAACTCCTCTAGAAGAAGGACACTCTAAAATCAAACCATTGTTCCCTCACTGTTGGACGGTGCCATAGTCTTTGTACCAAGTCCTTCCACAGTCCTAGGTTTGAGTTCCCTACTTGATGGTACAGTGAAGTGTCTGACTTTCCTTTCTTATCGTTTACCTGATATTTTCAAAAGGTGTGTAGGGCAGGCTGATTAGATGAGCAAGGTTGCTCGGTGGGTCTTTCAGGTGGATGCCTTTGTTCTATTCTTAATCTTTCTCTATTAATCTTTTGTTTATTTATTTATTTTCAAAATCCATTCCACCTGTCCTCGTCCAGTCTTGTTGCAATTCTGGGGATATTTTTGCCTTGCATGGTGTCCTGGCTCCGCCATGTTGACCAGTTTTTCCCGTTCTTTTAGAGTTGCTTATGGACTTTTTTGCTTCTCAATCCTTTGTACATATTGTTGTTGTTGGTTTTACCTTTGTTGCTTTATTAAATATTTTTGTTTTAAACATTTTACTGGTGCTTTTGTTTCTGATTATTTCTAGATCTTCAGGCTCATGCAAAGAAATATGACATCCTTTTCCTTGCAGAAACCCAAGTGACAAGTAATAAATCTAATTCAGAATTCCTTATTCTAAGGTTTGCTGGCCCTAATTTTATTTAGCGTCGGAATACGCCAAGAGCTCAAGGTATGGCAGTATTTTTGAGGTCTGGCCTACCAATTTATCGCTAGAAGAATTTAGAATGCAAGTGTCATGAAGTTTTTTGTTTTAAGATTTATAGTAAATATTATAATATATATATATATATATATATATATATATATATATATATATATATATATATATATATATATATATATATATATATATATATATATATATATATATATATATATATATATATATATATATATATATTTGCGTTGTACCGTAACCCAGGACATGATGACTATTTATGACTGTCTTTTAGATGGTATTGCCTTGGCTCAATCAACAGATAGGAAAGCTTGTTTTGTAATTAGTGGGGACTGTAATGCAAAGCATGAAGAATGGGTCAATTCTAATGTAACTGATCAGCATGGTAGGTCAGCTTATGAATTTTGCACTGCTTCCGATTGTCTCCAGTTGATTCAGAAACCCACCCATATTTCAGGTAATAGACTAGATCTTGTGTTCACAGATGCTCCAGCTTCTGTAGATGCTAAAGTCTGTGAAAATTTGGGGACATCAGATCATTGTTCCATGAGAATGGACATAGCTCTTAATCAACATATCCCGAATGCCACGATCAAAAAAAGAGTTTGGCTTAAATCTCGAGCTAATTGGGTCGGTTATGAAGAGAGTTGTCGAGCCTTGAATATTTCGGATGCAATATCTGACCCACATTCAATGGTTAAGGTGAATGATATGATATCTACTGTTTTGGCCTGGCATGTTCCCAGTAGAATTATCAGGATTCGTACAAACGACCAGCCATGGTTTGATGAATCTTCTAGAAGAGCCTACCATGATAAGCAAATAAAATTTAATGTATGGAGGCTTAATCGGACGCGAGAAAACTTCGAGATCTTTTTTCAGTCTCGGCGTACTGCCAACAGAGTTTACCATCGTGCTGAAAGATTATATAATGATAACCTGTAGAGTAAGTTGGCAGAGATCAGACAGCCTCATTTGAGGTGGACTAAATTAAAATCTGCTATTTTTTACTCAAACACTTCTACCATTCCACCACTACTTTTGCCAAATAGAAAGCTAGCAACTAGTGCAATAGAAAAGGCAGAGTTACTCCATTGAGCTTTTGAAGCCAAGCAGTCAGTTGAAGAAGTTCATCTCCCTGACACTTGCAATCCTGAGCCTCGTTTGACTGGATTTGCTTTTGGTGCAAGGGATCTTAAAAAGATACTTGACAGGCTTGACAGCGCCTAAGTTAAGTAGATTTAGCACCTAAGTTAAGTAGATTATATAGATTTTTATTTAGACGAAGCACCTTTCCTTATAATCGTAAATTGAGCAAAGTTTTGCCTATTCCTAAGGGCATGTTATCTGCCGATTGTAGTCAATACAGGCCTATTTCAATACTTCCTGTGCTCTCCAAGGTTGCTGAGAAGCTGATATCTAGGCCCTTGTATAGATACCTGGAGTCGAATGGCTTACTGGATAGAAGTCAGTATGCATATAGGAGGCAGTTGGGTACTTGTGATGCCCCTTAGATTTGACTTGTAGTATGCAAGATAATCTTGAAAAGGGTTTTAAATCTAGGTTAGTTCAGATTGATTTTAATGCTGATTTTGATCGTGATAACCATACAAAACTTGTTTTTAAACTACAAAACCTTGGAATAAGTGGCTACATCCTAGGAATACTTAACGACTTTTTTTATAGATCGGCAGCAACGTGTTGTCGTAGATGGAGTTCTTAGTGAACCTAGACGTGTTGTGTCTGGAGTTCCACAAGGCAGTGTTCTTGGACCTTTGTTATTTTTAGTATACACTAGTGATTTGGTACAACGTCTTGAAAACAAGGTTTTTCGGTATGAAGATGATATTACACTTGTTGGAGTAGTCAAGTCTCCAGCAATGAGAAACCAAGTTGCCATGAGTCTAAATCGTGATTTAGAAAAAATTAGGAAATGGTGTGATCGTTGGAGTATGAAGCTTAATTCAAGTTTTATTAAGACCCTCTTGTTTAGTAGATCTTGTACCAATGGGCAAGCTGCCTTATCCTCTACTCTGTGTTGGAGATACACTTCTTGCTGAGTCGGAATTTCTAATGATCCTTGGCATTACCTATGATTCTCACCTGACTTTTGAGAAGCATCTTTTAAATGTATCTGCTAATGCTGCCCGAAAACTTGGTATTGAACGTAAGGCCTCATATATCTATAATAATGAAGATATTAATGCCACTTTTTTCAGGTCCTTTGTTCTCTCTCTTCTTGAGTATTGGTCTCCAGTTTTGATCTCCGCATCTGCCAGAGATCTGCCTCTCTTAGATAGGGTTGCTCGTGGAGGCAGGTTCCTTCTTTTGCTGATGGGGCTAGCTATGACTTGGAGCATCGACGGATGATTTCATGTTTGTCGATATTCCATAAATACTACTTTAGTAGGGAATTGCCACTATCATTTTTAATTCCTGAGCCCCTGTTGCCTCTTGCTAGAGCAACGAGGTTTGCGGATGGACAACGTCCACATGCACTATGCATTCCCCGCTGCCGCACTTCTCAGTTTCAGTGTTGCTTTTTGCCAAGTACGGTAAAGCAGTGTAATGATCTTCCTGCAGAAGTTATGCAGGAAGATCTCAATATCTTCAAACGAGGTTGCAATGTTAGATTAAGGGTGGGTGCCACTGCCTCACAATTTTAATATTGATTTAATTTTAATAATTTTAAACTTATTTATTTACACATCTCAATTTCTTTCTTCTTTATTCATTCTTTCTTACTTGACATATGGACGTTGTGTTCAGTGGGAGCTTGTTTTCAAGTTCATGGCCGCTTTAGGCTTTTTCCACAAGAATTTTGTGTTCCTTATCTCAAATAATAATAATACTATTGTTATTATTGGTATGTAATTATTATTATTATTATTATTATTATTATTTAATAATAGTATTTATTATTACAATTAATTATGATTATCATTATGGCTACCCCCATCAACCTTTTCTTCCCACACTTTGTACCAGGAGGCCTATACCCAACTGGCCATCCTGGAATCACTTAGCACCGGAGTATGATAATAATAGGTATTCACCCACCTTACTCGTTAGTGTACCCGCCTATCTTTACTTTTGTTTATTCCATACCCTCTTATCCTCTTTCACACTTGCCTATCATCTAATACACATAAAAGGTGGCGACGCTGGCATCATAATTTCTGGTTACAGCTCCAATACAATGTCGCCTGAATGCCTAGTCGGGTTGGCAAGGCCCATCAACGCTCGACTCGTGGACCGATTATGTGTAAATTATCACATTGTGGCATTTCTGCTCCTAGGGAGGCTTTTCTTTTAACCTCCACAGTGAATAGGATGTCATAATATCTAGGTACTTCTCTTGTGCCCATTTTCTCTTTTATACTAACATGGTGGCAATAGAAGGCAATAGGGTAATGCGCATGGGGATCTGCCTCCAAGCGCTGCTTCGCTCTCCCTACGTGTCGGGGGAGGATGAGGTAATACGAGACACTCCTTCGAGCGGTGGAGGGTCTCCCCTCTTACGACTCCCATGCGGCTCTTCCTTTGCTACCTTTGGAGCCGCTCTCGGGAAGTTCCACCTCAGAAAAGTAGGTGGCTCGCCATGTGCTTTCTTATGGGCCTCTCCACCCTCTTAAACGAAAAAGAGGCTTACTACTTTCCTAGAACTACGGGTGCGAGGGTTTCGCAGAAGGATCTTGCTGAAGCCGGTGCATTCGGCCTAGGGGATCCTTGCGGTGGTGCAAAGAAGCGAGTTCATCCCCCATCAATCTCTCCTAATAAGAAAAGAAGTAAGAAAAAAACAAAGAAGACTAGGGGTTATTCTCCCTCCGCGGGAGCTCCTAGGATTGACGGGTCCGCTGCTATATCGGCAAGCGACCAATCTAAGATCACACGTCCAGCCTCAAACGCACTAGGGTGAGAGGCTCAGACCGAGACCAAAGTAGCAAGTGGGATTATTGGAACCTTGAATACGTCGTGGACCCTCATTGAAAGGCTATCTGACGTTTTCGAGCCCGTTGGCTTCAAAGGCTTTCTGGTTATACGCTCTAATGATGGCAGCATGTTTGCCAAAGGCAACAGCATCCATCAGAGGAGAGCATTAGCTAGCTTGATTGTTAGAGAACCGAAGGAGACACCTTTCTCGGATGGAAGCTTTCTGTCGAATGTATCGGATTCCTCCTAGGTATAAATGATTAAGGCCCTTCAGACACTTAATGGCTCGCCTGTGAGTATGAACTCGCACCCTACAATTAAAAATGTGAAAAGAGTGTTTTTTGCGAGGGAACTCGTCGACAACTTCATCGATAATATAACATTAGAGTTGGCTGACCATTAGATGGTCAAAGTCGAACGTGTGATTAAAAAACAGAAAACGGCCTGGAGACACAACTCTACACTCTTCGTCACGTTCGACTCTGATAGGCTCTCTTAGTCGGTGCATGCAGTTTGGTATAGCTACCGCGTTAAGTAATTCGTGCTACTGCTGCAGAAATGCTACTAATGCTAACGCTTTGGCCATATGAATCGCTGATGTAGACGTGCAAAGTCTGGTTTACCCGAGTTCTTCCAAGGCCGTACACGATAAGTCCCTAAGTGTTTTAATAGCTGAGGCCCGCACCCTGCTAATTCCAAGCAATGTGGTGCCTATCTCCTGGAGTATGCAATTTTGGTCGTTCAGTCGACGGATCGTCTCATTTGGGAAGGCTAAGGACTTGATCCTAACGAGCTCTGCTCTGCCTGGGACACCTTTTGTCTCAATTTTAAAAGGTAACCTCTGCTCCTAGCTCCTCTAGGACTAAGAGCATTGTCGTTTCCGCACCCATTCTGAACCCTTCTGCGGGTTGACCTCATTTCGGGCACTCTTGTGATAGCTGGCGACACAAAGGATTCACACCCAGCAGCCTAGGGTGAAACCTAGCCCCCTTCCCTTCCAGAGAGTGACCTTTTCCACAAGGGCGAAACGTCCACGCGATTCCACTCAATTTTTAAACCCTAAGAAGGCAACACCACTGGAGGTGGTCATGCGGCCGTCTTCCGCGGTTCCTAAAGCTGCCCCCCGCAAGGAGAACAGCATCAAAGGAGCTTCACCGTCTGCACTCCAAGGCAAGGCTGGACAGGGTGGCTCCTCCAAATGAGGGACGCCATCTCCCGAAGCCACCCAACCCGCAAAAAGTTTTGAGGCGGAGGGGGAAAAGGCGATGTATAACGAACCAAACCTCCTCCGATAAGTCCTCGAAGGCGACAGCGCATTTAACGCCTATTTCGGCCAACAACGCCCGGAATTCTGCCTCGGAGAAGTGTACAAACACTCCCGTGAGTATCTTCTCTTTGAAGAGCGACCCCACATTTCCTCCGAGATAGGCCTGGAAGGCATATTTTTTCCATGAAATTGATGCGGATTCCGGGCCAACTAGGAGGAGCTGCGGAGGCTCGTCTCCTCCCATTCCCCTTTAGCATCTTTTTTGTAGGAGACCATGTTGAGAGCTTTATCCATGCCCATCCTACAGGAGTATAAGGATTTTGCGACCTAATCACCATGGGATGACGGCCGGGCAGAAGGATGAGCCATTTATACCCAGCACGAGGTTTACCGTTATTTCTGCGTACATTTCACCGTCAGCCAACTTTGACGTGAAGGACTTTCACCACACCGTGGCACGGTTGCCGAAGCTCTTTCTACTGCTCGGGGATTTGAACGGTAGCTGGGGTAACTAATCGATCAATCCCAGGGGTCAGGTCCTTGCCAGCCTGATCGACAAGCTGGAGATAGGTGACCTAAATGTGGATGAGCTTACGCATCACTACCGAGAACCACTTCCATTTCCTGTCTCGATCTATCTTTGTGCTCCCCGGATGCACAGCCGGATTTTGGATGCGTGGTAGTTGATGACCTAGTTAGTAGTGTTCCTTTTCCCATTCAAATATCATTTTCTGGACCGCTGCCGCGTGAAAGACATCCACCATGGTGGTTCTCGGCGCGAGCGCGGTGGTCTACATTTAAGGAAACGACCTATTTCTCTGTCTCAGTCAATGAGTTTAGGTCGGTGGAAGAAGCGTTGAGTTCTCCGACAACCTCATCGCCACTAGCCTAACTAGAATTCCTAGAATGTCTGGCCGTTTTGCACCATAACCGCTTCTATGGTAGACATCCTATTATGAGACGGCCCTGAAAAAGAAGTGTTATGACTATATGCACTTTCAGCGCCGCCCGAACGATTTCATTGTCGGTGAATTTTGTCGACCTAGGACAAGGTTATGGTATGTTTCGAAGCACAAACGCTGCCCTTCCTGGCGGGCATACGTGTTTTCACTTAACGAGAAGACTCCTTTAGCAGAGGTGTGGAAGCGAGTCAAAAGGATTTGGGGCAAGTTTTTGCAGGCCCCCCTCCCGTTCTCTAGTGAAATAGACAGCAATCCTGGACACTGCATCCGTGGCGAGGTCTTACGCGACCGCCATCTCCGCATTCTATAGCCGCGGTGCTGCTCCTCCAGTATTTAATACACGTCGTGATGTCGCTGAAGCCCGCCAGCTAGACTTTACCTCTATAAGAGGAGAACCCTTCAACGAAAGGTTTATAGTGAATGAGTTGCGTTCTGATTTCGCTTCGTTCGCGGAGACCGCCCTTGGTCTGGACGATATTTCGTATGCAATGTTTTGACACTTATGGGAGCAAGGCATGTCGTTTCTGTTAGATATGTTCAACAGGATCTGGACAGAGGGTATCTTCTCAGATTTCTAGCAAATTGCAATGTTCTCGTTTTGCGAAAACTGGTTAGAGACCACTCTACCCCAGCCGGCTTCTGTCCAATCTATCTAAGATGCTGCTTTGGTAAGTTGCAGGTGAAATCGGTAAATTATAGACTAGCCGATTTCCTGGACAGCCGAGCTCCCCTGTCTTCCGTAAGTTCCACTCAACGCAGGATTCTCTGCTCCAACTGGAAAATGCCGCCTGCGAGGCCTTATTTAGTAGACATACAGCACCACGTCATGGTGTTTTTCAATCTGAAGAAAGCCTATGATAACGAATGGCGATACAGTGTTGTGGAGACTGTCCACACGATGGGGACATGGGGACATGGGGACGCCTCAAAATCTTTATTTATGAGTTTTGCAAGATCGTCGATTCCGCGTACGGGGGCTGAAGCTCTCTGTTATAGAGAGAAGGTTATCCCCCTCTTCTTGAACCCAACGTCTACCGGTGCGCCTCCGTCAACACCATCGGAATCTTCACCTCCCCCGAGCACTTCAAGTACCGGCGGCCACCAGGCAAACCTCTTATTTGATAAGAATACCCCTGGAGGCCTTAATTTCGAATCTGGAACGATTAATGGCTTCCGTGTCTCCACTCTTGTGAGAGATACCGAGTGCACCTGCATAGTGGTGTCGGAGAATCTGCTTCCCTCAGTAGCCCCAAACCATAATAAATTTGCCGTCGTTCACGACTACTTGGGGCGCGCCAATCGGTTCCTCATTGTTAAGTGCTACATCGATTGTGCGTAATCACTGGCTGGGCAGAAGTAGTAGCAGCCACTATTAAATTCTGCTCCGTCCTCATTAGCCAGTGCCCTTGGGTCTCCGCCAGCTCAGTAGCTCTTCCTGTGGTTAACCGTTCACAAGTGGTAAAATATTCGAAGATGTCCTCGCCCCTAGAAACCTCACGTTCTTCAGAATTCAAGGAGGTTATGACTGAAGACTTTGCAAGGAACCAAAAGAACTGCGATTTTCTCCGACCTCTGTGGGCTAAGGCCCAGTCAAAAGAACAAGAAGTCACCCGAGGATACAAGGTGATTTCCTACCAAGTTACGGACGGTTTACTTTACCGTACGTGCTCAAAAAACGGAAAACCCCAAACGCGAGTATTGTGTGTTCCGCGTTCCCACGTTGGTTACATTTTAACCACCGCCTATGATAGCCTCTTTTCAGGCTATTTTAGCCACACGAAGACCACTTAGAAGATCTTAAAATAGTTTTATTGGTCAGGCGCCCAAAAAGAAATCCTTCGCTACTGCAGGCTCCTGATGATAAGATACCTTTTTACCACCCCTTTTCACCCAGCTGGTAACGGGATGTGTAAGAGGCTTAACGGCTCCCTCAAATCCATCCTCAAGAAACTGTGCGCCGAACAACCCCGAGCATAGCCTCGTTTCTTGCCGGTAGCCCTTTTCGCATACCAGGAAATTCCCCATCGCACCATAGGTTTTGTCCCATTTGAGCTTCTATATGGACGTAATGTTAGAGGGTCCCTCAGCATTCTAAAGGAACGCTTCTCCAATTCGAAATTAGACAGGAGATTCAATCCTCCTACGCTTACCTCCTAGATCTGAGGTAGGTTTTAGAAAAGTGTGCAGAGATCGCGCATCAGAACGCCGAGACAAACTGGAGCAAGTATTTAACCTACATCGACTATAAGTCCCCAAAACGAAAATTTAAACCCCGTGACGAAGTCCTTTTACTACTCCCCACGGAGAACAACAAACTTTTGAGCCAATGGAAGGGCCCCTTCCGAGTAATTGAGAGACGCGGCCCTGTCGACTACTTGATCCAAACCCCGTCTGGCATTAAGCCATTCCACGTGAATATGCTTAAAATGTACCATCGACGCCCTTGTGCCAATCAACTTGTGACCTTCGACGAAGAATCCACCTTGGAGTTTAACTACCCGCTTGACCCTTTGGTCGTGGTACAAGTCGCCTGCGTAGAACAAGTCGCGGAATATCCTCTTCACGTCTTGCCAGATACCCCCGATTACCTATCGACCGAGTTGAGTATAAACCCTCAGCTTTCGACCTCCCAGAAGACCCAGTTACAAGCACTACTCGTCCAATTCACCGATGTAATCCCGAATATCCCTGGTTGTGCTGCCCAGTTCGGGCACAATATTCGGCTCATAACCCAGGAACCTGTCCGTTCGAAGCCGTAGCCCCTCCCCATTCACTTAAGAAAAGCTTTCAATGAAGAGGTAGAAAAGCTATCGAAGATGGGTATTCCGATTTCCCTCATCGATCAGAATTTGCACATGTTCGAGTCTGAACATAAACCCCTCCCTCTTTTACCTACCTAACGTTAAGGACAATAATAGTCGCCTGATGAGGTAGAACCCCTATCTCCAAGAATTCCAATTTAAAATTGTATAAATTGAGGGTTCCTAGAATTGCCTGCCTTAGAGCTTAAGCAGAAATCCCCTGGATTTGTCTCCAGAGTAATTTCCCATTAATTAATTGTAACGTTAAATAGATTAATTTTCTATATATTCCTGAATAATTCTTGTAGTTTTGTATAATGTCTTATAACAATATGTGCCATTATTTTTTTTTTATTGTGTATGTATTTTTGATGAGTTACCCTGTTTGTATGTATCTTATTTTGTATTGTGAGAGCTTTCTTTCTTTTTTAATATCCTTGTATGTAAGCCCCTGGTTATCAAGTCTATGTTACTCCCGGCTATTAATAACTATTCCTGTCTGTCTTATTGTATTATTACTATTATTATAATTTTTACTTGATGTTGTTCAGTAATAGAAATACCAAGCATTTCTTGAGTCCCATTTATTGACTTATTTTTGGGCAGAACACCCGGTACTATCCCTTTTGTATTTATGTCTCTATTGGAAATTTAGATGTGTAATTACCCTATATTAGTCCAATGTCACTTTCTTCGGAAGTTCCATCTTGGGAGGGAAGGAGATGCTAGAGAGAAGAGAGAGAAGGTTACATCACCCCCATCCTAGAACCAATGTCTACCCATGGCGCCGGAGAAAGATGCACCTGCACACCCAGACGGCCCCAAGGAGCAGCGATAATTTCGCGCGGTCGGATGACCTCGGCGCTCCTGTCAAGAATGGTCTGGTCAGTCAAACCCAAAGAGCCACCTCAAAAGTGTCACACAACCGCGTGATCCGTGTTGGATTCCCTTTCTCTCCCCGTCACATCGCCTGATCGGCGACACACCTAAGGCATCGAATACTTTCGCGCGAGCCTGCGATGCTCGCAAAGAATATCCCCCCCCCTGGCGCGCCAAGTCTACTGAGATCCCCTTTTCCCTTTTGGGGCCCTCCGGCGACCCGCTTCCGCCGAGGCTGTATAAATACTTCGGGAAAAGCTTTGAGAAATTAGTACTATACAGCCCCGTCTTGGTTAGCAGTCACGTACAGTCTCGTACGCCCTGCCCCGCCTTCCAACGGCTTCCAGCTTCGAACGCGACGCGTCACCTCTCTACCCGGTATCACTCATACCCAAGGCCAGAATTTCCGCCCGACAAACGATATACACGGACAGACATCTATCACTCGGGTATTGACTTCGTTCTCTTCTGGAGTACTCCCTCGTTCATTTATTGTCCTTTATTTACTTTCTCTAATTATATTTTCTTTGCTATATAGTAGTTATTTTTCTACAATCAGTTTCTCTAAACCCAGAACCTCTAAGAATTGATTATTTATGTCAACCGCACTTGATTTTGATTATTTAACCCTCGCACTAAGATCTATATTCCAATTTCTGTCGTGTTTCCTTCCCGCGTCACCTCAGAGTCAATCGTCGGCTAGCATCGACGTTCGACTCTACGACGCTTTATCTGTCTCAATTGAGCATGAGGAGGGTCTCCCGCAGGCAAGTGTCCTCAGTGTCACGCTCTTTGAACTGAGCATCAACGTATCACCTGGGTACTGCCGGAATATGTTCTCATCACGCTCTACGTACATGACTTTTCGATCTATTTTGGTGCGGACCAGATGCCAACTCTGGAGTGTCGATTCCAATAGGCATTCAACCGCTTCTCTCGCTATGCCGAAACGCACAGGTTTCGGTTTTCCTTGGTCATGACTAAGGTGGTGCACTTCTGTCGCCATCTACGGCTCCACCCTGACTCGGATTTGTTGCCAAAAGGGGTTTGCCTGGAAGTAATGGATTCGTCCGTAGTCTTGGTCTTGTGTTCATTTAGTTTATTAAAACTTCAGCGTCCTAACTACAAAAGCAAAGTTTTGGAATCAAAATAGACCTTTTTCATTTATTTGATTAGAACTTCAGCCGCCTACCTACAAAAGCAAAGTTTTGGGATCAAAATAAATCTTTTTTCATTTATTTCAGTTACGAATAAAGGCGAAATAACACATTTTACCCAGGAATAAAAGTTAAATTTTTTGCATATTGTTATCATTATCATGTCTCTCTTTCTCACCATATCTCTATTTTCTTTCAATGGGAGAAATTGGTATATGTTGAACTTAATTCTGTCCTGGAAAACTTAAATCTTTTGTGGGAATCTAGTAAATGTTGAACCTATTTCTTTTGTGAGCGCCTGCAAGAATTTAGACTAAATTATTTTTGTGGGAAACATATAGAAGATGAACTTAATTCTACGGGGGAAAATTCGTAGATGTTGAACTTAATTCTTCTATGGAAAACTAGTCTATGCTGAAATTAATTCTTTTATTTGATACTGGTGGATGTTGAATTTAATTTTGTTTGGGGGAAACTGGTAGATGTTTAACATTTATTTTCGGGAAACTGATAGATTTTGAAATTATTTTTTGCAGAAAACTTGTAGATGTTGAACTCAACACTTTTCGGGAAACAGATAGATTTTTTTTTAAATGTATAAAACTTGTAGATGTTGAACTCAACACTTTTCAGGAAACTGATAGATTTTGAAATTAATTTTTATAGAAAACTTGTAGATGTTGAACTCAACACTTTCCGGGAAACGGGTTGATGTTGAACTTATTTCTTTTGTATGAAACTGGCACATTTTTAGTGTTTTCTTTTATATGAAACTGGTAGATTTTGAATTGTTTCTTTTGTATGAAAACGGTATTTGTTGAACTTATTTATATGGGAAACCAGTAGATGCTGAACTTAATTCTTTTGTGCAAATCAGGTAGATTTTGAGCTTAATTCTTTTGTGGGAAGCTGGCAGATGATGAAATTAATTCTATTGTGGGAAACTGGTAGACGCTCAACTTCTTTATTATGGGGGAAACTAGTATATGTTGAACTTTATTATTAATGAAAAATTGGTAGATGTTGAACTTAATTTTTTTGTGGGAAACTGGCAAATGTTGAAATTAATTCCTTTCTGGTAAGCTGGTAGATGTTTAACTTAAATCTTTGGTGGGAAACTGGTAGATAGTGAACTCTTGGAAGGGGGGGATAAATCAGTAAATGTTTAACTTAATTCTTTTGTGGGAGCCTGGTAGAGGTTGAAATTCATTTTTGTGTGTGAACCTGGTAGATCTTAAGTTGAATTCTCTTGTGTGAACCTGGTAGATCTTAAGCTGAAATCTTTTGTGGGAAACTGGTAGATCTTAAGTCGAATTCTTTTGTGGGAAACTGGTAGATGTTGAACTTTATTCTTTTATGAGAAATCAATAGGGTGCCGAACCTGGTTCAATACCATCACTTTACAATGACTTCCACCATAGCATTTCACTTTTCACACTTTTTCAGTTCACCCAACTTAACCATTTGACGGAGATTCTTGGTGTTCTCTTCCACCTTCTCAAGACGACCAATCTTTCAAACTCGCCATGAGAACAATTCCACCATGGTCAATTATTGCTTCAAGAGTGCTTATTCAGGCCTTAGTAGTCTCTTCTTTAGACTAATAGGACCAGGAATCTTGTGCACATTTTCATTTACCCCAATTTTACCGGTTTCTGACGTATGAACTCCATAAAGAACCTTTAATCTCTCAAGGCAAGGGGGGGAATAAAAGGAAAGATGGAAAGTTCTAAAAAAGAAACTAAAGGGTTGAGGAACAAGTTCTTACGGTTTTATCTAAATTTATTCATTACCATTAACAATTTTAGAAAAACTTTATTTTTAATTGATAACGATATGCAATTTAACCAATAATGTATTCTACGTTGTTATTTACGACTTCTTCCCAAAGTTTAACTAGTTTTTCGATGCCTAAACAGTAAAAATCGTTGGATTTTAACTCGAAGAATTCGTCTAACCAGATTCTTAATTCCACATCAGCATTGAGCGAAACGCCGCGATAATTGTTGGAGAGTGATCGGAACAGATGGAAATCCGATGGAACAAAGTCTGGGAATATGGAGGATGCGGCAGGATTTCCCAATTAAGCATTTGGATGGCGTCTTTTGTCATATTAGCAATGTGAAGACGAGCATTGTCGTATTGTAGAAGGAATCCATAACGTCGATGAGGTCGCTTTTCACGAATAGCTTCGGCGAGTCGATACATTTGTTGAACGTACAGTTCTGCATTGGCAATCTCGTTGTTCGCAAGGAGCTCATAAAGAATGATTCCTTCACAATCCCACCACACAAACAGCATCGTCTTTTGTGGATGAAGTCCTTGCTTTAATCGCGGAAGTGTATTTTTATTGGGGCTAAGACATTGTTTTCGATGGTTCATGTTGACATAAACACACCACTTTTCGTCACCAGTGATGATGCGGTGAAGAAATCTGTCCTTTTATCCACGAGGACCCTGGGGACGAGCAAGCAAATCTGCGGCAATCGTGGAGCGTTGAAGTTTGTTGCTTTCGCTCAAAGCGTGCGGAACCCATGCACCGAGTTTTTTAAATTTTCTCATCGAATAAAGTTGATTCACTACAGTTTTCTGACCACACGCCAATTGTACAGCCAATTCTCTAGTCAATTGACGACGATTTTCATGAAGAAGGTCGTTCAATCGATCTTCATCCAACTTAATGGGGCCACCAGAACGTTCTTCGTCATTAAGATTGAAATGACCGTTTTTGAAACGTGAAAACCACCATTGAGCTGTCCTTTCTAATAAAGCATTTTCTCCTTACACAGCACAAATATCGCGACGAGCTTTGGCTGCGTTTGCATTGTTCCCGTCTCGATTGGAAATGAATAACAACAAGTGTCGAAAATGCGCCTTTCTTTCAACTTGACATTCCATTTTGAGGGTACAGAACAAAAATTAAATTAACACAACTTTTAAATAAACCGCAATGACTCATTACTCAACTTCAAGACGTAGCCTAAGCAAAAGCCTAATAGTCTACGCTGTTAAGAGACGTAGCCTAACCTTTGCAAATTTTGCTCTCATTATTTATTATTGTTTCTTAATATGTGCACAAATCACGTCAACAAAACTTAAATCAACACAACATAAAAAAACCCAAGAACTTATTCCTCAACCTAATACATCAGAAGAAGAACGACCAGATTAGTAGATCTCAAAATCGGAAGAAGTAGCAGAGGATGAAGAAGAGGATTTAGAGGAAGAAACAGAATAAAAAGCAATAATAAAAAGAGTTAGAATAAAAGGAACATAATTAAAAGGAGAAGAACTATGAACGTATGAACTCCATAAAGAACCTTGAATCTCTCAAGGCAAGGAGGAGAAAAATAGAGAAGAGGGAAAGGTCTAAAAAAGAAACTACATCAGAAGAAGAATGACCAGATTAGTAGATCTCAAATTTCATGCGGTTAACTCTAATGTTAGGTCGAGAACTGCTTCATACGCACTAGTACTAGGTATACACACTTTATTTACGTGTGTACCTATAATTGATGCAGGAATCTAGTGAACATCGAAGGCCATTGTACTCCTACGAGTACACATTCATATATGTGAATAAATGGGAAAGTTCTTCTTCTTCCCGCTGGTCATCGCCAGGGGGTAGGAAATGTGGTGATATGAAATGCGAAGAGAATATTGAAAAAACACATAATTTTTATGTGACTAATTTCAAGAATCATCCCCCCCCCCCAAGGTACGAATCTGAACGGTCAGTAGACGTTTATATTTTCGCTTCCTCCTCGATACTATCAAAATCGCGCGAGTGAATTTTCAAACGTGTTAAGTAACATGTTTTCCAACACGGGGCAAGGAAGACGATGCTACGTTAATGTATTTGAAGTAATTTAACGCCGTGGTTGCGTTGAAGCGTTTGTTTACTAGTTTGGATCAAGTTTGGCGAGTGTTTGCCCCATTATTCACCTCGAGTATAATTAATTTTGTTGAATCCTTTTAGTAATGTATAAACACTTCAATCAATTGGCAACGGAGTTGCCTATTCGCGTGTGTTAGTCTAAGGATGGAACTCATTCTCCGTACACTTTATTCCTAAACTAAGGAATAAGTTTAGGTGTTCTACGTTGCAGAAGATCCAAAAGAACTACGTTTTTATTGAGGTAAAGAAAACAAAAATTGAGTTGTTTACGTCGCAAATTTATGTGACAATTTACTTAACTTTCCTGGATTTCCTCAACACGAACTGACCGTCACATTTTCTTCTTACGATGAGACGAAGGATGAAGAATTCGAAAACCCCTTCCATTCTATTGTATTCTTTTGCTCCACTCGGTTTTTTTATGAGTTAACGATTTTATTTCGTTCGGTCGGTCGTTTGTCTTCTTCATTTAATTCTATTTATTTCATTTCGTCGTTTTACTTAGCTCACTTTTCACAATTTAAACGCTTTTGTATTCATAGGTGATTCCGTGTTGTAAATATTGATTTACTTAGGTGCTTGGATAAATTATAAATCAAGTTTTCCGTTAAATTTATAAGGTGTACACGAAGTAAATTGTGGTTTGTGAATGTATATGTAATTTTAAAGGTTCTATTGATTCCTCTTCACGCTTTTTTCTTTATTTTGTGTCTGCGGGATAAAACCCTAATTTCCCTACAGCTTATTCGAAATCGGAACGAACGCGGGATTTATAAGGAAGGAGAATAATATATTCTCCTTCGAATTAAACTTTCGAATTAAATACGATATTCAAGGTCATGTATATCAGCATCCTGTTAGGATTCTTAGAAGCTTCGCCGCATTGTAATGACAGTTGTAGGTCTACCTAAATTAAGCTCCCAAAGTCTATATTCTAAGTAAAGCAAATCTAGAATTCACTGGCTTATTTTTTATACTGTTCTTAATCTCGACATCTTAAATATATAACCTTGCATTTACGTATGTTAAAATTCATTTGCCCCTGACAATTCGATCGAGGACCCGGTGTCGTTTTGGCACTTTGATATGTAAAACTGGCTCTGTTTCCTAGCTTCGTGTCATCTGCGAATTTAGAGATTTTACTATGTAAACCGTTATTAAAGTTATTTATGTATATTATGAACAAAAGTGGTCAAATTACTTATCCTAGAGGAACTTCACTAATATTTTCGGCTTATTATGATTTTTCCCCGTCTACGTCACACGATCTGAACTGTTTGAGAGCGAATTTTGTATCCAATTTATAGTTTTCTCCTTATTCCTTGTCCTTTAAGTTTTAGTAAGACTCACTTATGTGTAATGACATCAAACGTTATTATAAAATCTAATAAACAAAAAAAAAATTAGGAAATAAAATCCAATTGATTATAATTAATTAACCACGTCTTCGCCTAAATCTATGTTTTAATTAGATTAAATCGAACTGCATCAAACTCCTTTTCCCCTATCTAAGAGTTTACCAATAATTGAGGTTTACAAATAGGACGATAGTTCAAGTGATCGTTTTTCTCTCCTTTTTTGAAAAATGGCGAGACATCCGATCTTCTGATACCATCTCATCCATAATACACCGGTTAAATATTATACACAACTGTCTAACATAATCGTTCTTTAAATCCTCATGGCAAGATTGGTACATGAAATCTGATCTTCGATCGTTTGATCTTATTTAAAGAAGACGACGAATGATAGCTCCCAAAACACTACTTCTCATCTCAAGGTACTACCCTACCACTGCGGGGGGAGGGGGGTAAAGAAACAAGTAGGCAATTTAACGACTTTATTGACTCCACATAGGACAGAAATTTTTCAAGATTACACCATACACTCAGGGTTGTATAACAGTGTGTGGTTTGGACATCATAACTTCCAGGTTATTTATCGAGTTTTATGGATACTATTAAGAAATATAATTTAATTATGAATACAATATTCAAATAAACAAGTACACTGACTACTTCCTAAGTAGCTGTATGGTGGCACATATATATATATATATATATATATATATATATATATATATATATATATATATATATATATATATATATATATATATATATATATATATATAAGAGGTGAGATGAAATATTTCACCTCTTAGTCGCACAAGCTCGAAACGTTAAATAAATGGATTCAGAAAAATGCTTGGAATATTTTTCGTCATTGGCTTCATCTTGAAAATTAAATTGCGCCTCGCCGGCAACTCACTCCATCGCCTATATATATATATATATATATATATATATATATATATATATATATATATATATATATATATATATATATATATATATATATATATATATATATATAAAGTAATGTAAAATAACATGCATGTATTAAATAGATGGATGGATATCCGCGTATGTTATGTATGTACAAATGATAATCAAAAGAGGTGGGGCTAATCATGTATATCAAAGGAATAACGCGATTTACATGATTCAATGTGATAAAACATGATTTTTAATTAATGGAAGAGAAATTTTAAATATATAAAAAGTCTAAGCATTAAATGTCACTATAAAATGAATGAAATTATGGGGTAGTAATGACATTTTATTATTATTATCAAAATGGTAAATGGTACCATATAGTGGTCTATTGAAATTATATATTTATATATATATATATATATATATATATATATATATATATATATATATATATATATATAAATAAAAGTACAGAAAATCATGGTTATTGGAATATAATAATAATGATGATAATAATAATAAAATAATAATACTAATAATAATGGTAAAAATAATAAATAGGTGGCTTTATTTCTGCGATTAGCTGTTTATAAGGATTTAGTAATTGCCCTCGATGGTTTCTACCAGGCGACGAACCCTCGCAAAAAATTACGCCTTCATAATAATAAAATATCGTCGGTGCTAAAACATTTTGATCTGAGTGGTAAGATTTACCACAAGCCTTAAGTTTTGTTTATGTGTGCTTTAAAAATGGTTTTAGCATCCGATTATTAGTCATCCAAAATGTTGCTTAACTTCGCCCCTAAAAAAATTCCCCGTATTTTCATTTTCTTTAACTCGATTTTCTCAAATTTGATCATTTTGCTATTTCAAACCTTCCCGGTGGCAATGCCTTCGGTGGTTCTCGTATTTTATAGAATTAAAAATATTGCCTGTAAATAGGAGCATTATATGCCCCGATAAAACAGTGCGTGCCCCCGGCCCCAACACCGCGGGGTGTTGTAGCAATTCTTCTATCTTAACTTTCTTTACCTAACTGTAGCGTAGATTCCCTCGCTGGTTTTTACTTAAAAAAAAAATAATAAAAGCGTATGAAATGACACGAGTTATATACACTTATTTTTTCTTATAATATTGTTTATGTGGTACGATTGCCACCATCTTATGCCTATGTGAGTAAGTGTTATGTAGCATAAGTAAAATATTAACATACTGAAGCAGTTTTAACAATACTAAAAACTCTTTCAAGAGATTCTCACAGATTTCGTATTAATCAAGCATCAATCATGTTATTTTTCAAGGTAGAGTAATTAAAAATAATAATTAACAGATTTTGGGTGTCCAGTGATAATTAAAAAAGGTTTATACAATATTTTATCATTAAAACCATGGGCGGATTTATTCTGGATATTAATATAACAGTTTTTACGATCTTGAAATAGACCTATTTTGTTATTATGTTTGTTCTAATCACTCCTTTAGTTTGGCTCAGCCGAATAATGCAATTTGTTTACATCTCCCAAAATGTAAACGCCAGCCTATTATCATGAAAATTAAATAGATGGACCAGCCTACGTTCCAGACGGCCGATTCTCGTAGCTATGGAAACGAGATTACGTCATTATGCTGCTATCCCTCAAACCTCCGATACATTTTAGCGAAAATTCCTCAATCGAATGGAAGGTTGACCGAGTGATTTGTGGGGAATAAAGAATCGAGTAAAAATTTTAAAGTGCATAAAAAGCTCGGGAAGAACATATATACAGCACAATAGAGGTAAAATGTGAAGAGGGGCGGGAGCAAACAAAGAAACAGTTGCTTGATGATCGACATAAAATTTTATCATAAATTTCTCCAAATAAAAAAAAAAGCATCGGAAATGCCAAAATGCGCCCTCATTCTTCATATATATTTCTTTCATCATATAAACAATACAGCGCTGTCGTTTCTTCGTCATCAGTGGAGATTACAAAAATATCTGGTCTTAAATTGTATCCTGCTAATCAGTTGTGACAACACTGAATAACTATTCAAATAAATGAATGTGATACTCTAAAGAAATAAATATTAAATACAGCTGACATAAATTAACCAATTACAAGTAATTTCGTTTTTCATTTTTGAACTTACTGTCATTCTTCAAATGCGTTCTGATGAACAAGAAAAGATCAAACGGTGGTTCGTCTATACACACACACACACACACATATATATATATATATATATATATATATATATATATATATATATATATATATGTGGATCGTTTATCTGATGTTTTAGTCATTATTATGTCAATAATTCAATTTTAGCAAATTAGCTAAGACTAATTTTTGAAGTACATTTACCCCTAAATTGTTTTTTGATGTAAATATTAGTTATAATAATTATGCGACAATTATTTCATAATTCTCTTTCCTAATTAATTTCTAAATTATATCGTAAGTATAAATTATTATTTTTTTAATTCTAAATTTTAATAGAGAGGGCAATGGAACTTTATCAAATGAGAATATAATACAAGGATTAAACTTACACACACATATTATATATATATATATATATATATATATATATATATATATATATATATATATATATATATATATATATATACACTCTTAGATTTGGAAATGCATATCTATACACGTATATAATATAAGCTGTATGGCAAATAAATGAAATAATTTGGTTAGTGTTTATAAATAGGACGGAAAAATATTGAAATAATGCTACGTAACATCATTCCTTGGGTTGAAAATATATAAAAAAAATCAATTAAATAATGATCATTTAGAAACAAAACACTTTAAACATAAAATGAGTTTTCATATACCCAAAAAACATTATACAAATGCCTCGAGGTTGATAGCGAAAAGGCAGCTTACGAAATGTCCCACCGCACGAGTTTCGACGTTTATCTAATTGCCTTTTTTAAAGGAACTTAATAACTTTTTCCACCCATACTCTAAATTTTACCGGTAATTCCATCGTTGATTCTTAAAAATACATACACATGAACCTTCTAACTAGTTTTGCAACTAGATATTGAATGATTTTTTTTAGAAGAAACTCTATTTAATGACTAAATTAGCTAGAATTAGGAAATGTTGCGTCTTGCTTTCCGCAAAATAGAAATATTGAAATTTGAGCACATTTGATGGGTTGCTCTGCAATTGCAAGGAGTACAATCACCCGGTTTGCATTTGAGGGTGAGCCACTTTCAACATCCATGTGATTTAAAAAAATAAAATAAAATTCTTGCGTTTCAATAGAAAGGTCAATAGACCGTCGCTAATTATCTATCAGAATACCACGTTAGGTGCGCTGCGGCCTAGATGTGACCTCACGCCTTTGTAAGGCGCACCAAGAGGTCTCCTCTCTGAAGTGCTCGAAGTATCTAATTTCAACTCTGATCATCTCCCCCAACTTCATCACTTCGGTACTGTCTTAAACAACTTTCTGGCGATTGTCTCGTTGGTTTTAGTTTTTTTTATATAGAGTGAATTATAATAATAAAACAGTGATCCTAAAATAATAATAAGAGGAAAGGTAATGTCCCCTTAATTATTAATGCTTTAAATGTGATATGAGCCATTGGTGGTACACAAAGTCCATCTCCGTCGAGAGCCATCCCATTCAATGTGTCAAGCAATACTTCTGTATTTTAGCGCCTACAGCTAATTTAGTTAATTTAGTTTTCCTCTAAACAGAGCTTCTTGACTCAATGCGTCGCTCATCTTTTTAGTAGCTGCCCTTTCACTACCTTACCTCACAACCATAAGGCTTGTACATAAAGTACGGGATGGAGGTACGAATGTTGTTTAAAAGCATTTAAATAAAGATCTTACGAATATAATCACATTTGACAGTCATACAAAAAATGAATACACCCACCCAGTTTTCCAAAATAGATCAGATTTGGCTTTATATATATACATATATATTTTATGTTGGTTTTTATATATACAACCATACAGAGTGGCAATGACGTCAAATGCCATTGGAATCGCACACTAACAAGCATTAAATCAAGTTCGAAAAAGTATAAAAATACAATTTTCCCCCCCCCCTAAATTGGTATTAAGTCTATAAAATTAATTGGCTACTTATGACGAATCAAACGAAGTAAGTTTGTCCCGGCGGAGGCTGTTTTTGATCTTGAGGGTGATGGAATATCCAGCTTCGGGTGAGATAATCTGGTCCCTCCCTTCGAAAAATGGTAGCAGACATTGGAGGGGGTAGCTGCTGGCGAGAACCTGTATCGCCGTTGGCTACCTGGACGTCTACCAGTTTGCAGTCTGGTATCTGTTCGTGGTAAATAGGTGCGAGGGATTTGGCGGCGTAGCGTTCGCCAGCTGGAATGTGTTTGGCGCCCGACAAAATGGCAGAAGGAGTTTCCCCGCAATCGCTCATACTCATATAGGTATGATCAACCTCTTTAGCTTCCACTTCTCGAGGAGAGATTATAGGGGAATGCTGGGCTACGGACCAGGTAGGCTTAGTTACGCTAGTTCCTTCCTGGTGCATCCATCCTCTGTCTTGGATGTTGGAAGTGATGGCCGTTTCCCAGTAAGGATTGACCGTAAGAGAGTGGGATGAGACACGCGACGTCGATTTGCTCTCGGAAAGGTACCAGGCAGATGTACTTTGATGCTCGCTCGACACTAGTGGATGGCTAACCGTCTTATTCATCCCGTTGGTATTACGGTAATGCGCGTTATGTCTCAAGGAAGGCAATGCCCTTCTCAACCTTTCCCAAAATCGAGGTTCTCTCGGGTTTAAGGTGGAGGACGTGGAACGTACGATTGTATTAAGCTCGGTATCAAACTCGGACCGAGGGAGTTCTTCTAATATTATAATTATAATGTGCTTTCGTTTGATATTCCGCAGCGCGTCCATATGAGCAGACTTAAATTCAAACCGGCACCACTCCCCATCCGTAAATCCTTTAGAAAGTACCATTATTACTCTACGGCTGCAGCTAATGCTCTCGCTAATGGCCTGCGTCGTCAGTGGAATGGATGGGACCGTGCAGTCTCGCTGAGCTACGCAGAGACGGTACCCGCGGGCTTCCAATTCCGGGGCTAAAAGACCGCACACCCAGGCAGAATCCTTCGCGCTGTGACAGATAAACGCATCGAACAGTTTCTCTTTCTCCTCCACATAAGAAGAGGATTTTTCGAACAGCCGCTTACCGTAGCGCGCCACTGCCCACAGTTTCAATCGACGACGATAAGCGATTGCGATAAACGCTCCGCATATCAACAGCAAAATTAGAGAAATACTTATCGTTACCAACATAATGTAATCCTCAACAATCAAATCGTTGATGTTGGTCGTTGCCACATAATGATCGCATCGAACGGGAACGTCGGACAAAATTTGTGGTCCTACTTCCCCTGAGCTGTTATGAATGCATGTTATCATCGACCCATTAACGTTTTTTATTCGATTAGCTTCTAGCCACGCACGCATATTTGCTAGAAAATTGCATTCGCAACTCCATGGATTCTCATTCAAGGAGATTTCGATCAAGAACGGATTCAAAGCCAGGTTCCAAACAGGAAAGGACGTCAACAGATTATGATCCAGTTTTAGGATTTCCAAAGATCTCAATGGAGAAAAAGTGACGTTTCCCAGGTAGGAAATTTTATTATGATCAAGATGCAATTCCAGGAGATTATGTAAATGGTGAAATTCGTAACCTTTCAGACTTGACAATAAATTATTACTTAAGCGTAAGATTAATAGGTTCTTTAAACCATTAAAGGTTCGATTTTGGATTGCTGTAATGTGGGAATTATTCAAATAGAGTGTTTTCAGATTCTTTCTGCCTATTAAAGCGTGAGAAGTTAAGGATCCGATGTAATTCCCATCCATAAATGCTTCGGTAACATCCATTGGGACGCCCGAAGGCATTATTGACCAGCCTCCCTCACCACAATCCACGATGTTATGAGTCCAAGTGTGATCATTGTAGCACGTGCAGTTCCTAGGGCACGTCTGTTCGCAGTCGCAGGCATCAAATTCACAACAGTGGCACACCGAGAAACAATGTCTGCGGTAAGTACACAAAAACTGCTGAGATTCAACAGTTACCACTGGAACTACCGCGTGATCCCAAATCCCCGGTAGTTTGCACTTGACATTGGTCACATCTCCAAGACGGGGTAAAATTGACCCTCCAATCTGTCTTGTGGCATCGCTGGCCGACTTCAGAAGCCATTCTGCCCCGCAGTCACACTCCAGCATGTTACCGGTCAAATACAGCAATGGGTAGTGGGAGGCGGCATCTTGAGACTTGAAAGGCAGTCTAATGGAAGCGTCTCCTAAGAGTGATAATCGATTGTAACTTAGATTAATGACGGATATAAAGTTTTTGTCTTTAAACGTATTTGTAGCGACAAAGTCAATTTTATTATGTTCAAAATACACCTCTTCTACTTTATTAGGTATAGATGGGCCGTCAATTTGGGTGATGTTGTTATGTGAAGCGTGAACATACTTCAAATTAATTTTGTTCTCCAATTGGAAATGATTTCCAATTACGTCGATGACATTATGACTTATATCGATCCACTCAAGATGGGGGGGAATAACAGCATAATCAAACCATTCTATTAAGTTATGAGAAGCGTTTAGCCAAGTTAAATTATGAGAACCAATGACAAAACCATACAAATTTTTAAATTTGTTATGACTGATATTCAGGCAAGTCAGGATTGGTATGTGGCTTAGAGTGCTGTTGTGCATTTCCATGATGTTATTATGAGATAAATCTAGGGTTCTCAAATTCTGAAGATCTTTGAATGAATCCATGGTGATATTATCGATCATGTTGTTGTTAATGCGGAGATCATTAAGGTGCATCAGTCCACGAAATATTGAAGAGGGTAAATATGTAATTTTGTTCCTATTCAAATTTAGGGACCTTAACAGTGAAATCTTTCTCAGGGCTTCCGGTACTACCGTAAATTCATTACTGGTCAGATCGATCATTTGCAAAGAAGAGCAATTATCAAAGGCTGAATAGTGAACCTCCGACAGCTGATTATGGTCTAATGTCAAGTAGGTGAGGACAGATAAACCTAGGAAGCTACCTGACGTTAGCGTTGAAAGCCTATTTTTTGAGAGCTTTAAAGTATGGAGGTTAGCCAAGGCAAAAAAGGTATTATCTTCTAGATAGGAAATTTTGTTATTGAACAGGTGCAACACCTGCAAAGAGTAGAGGTCTTTAAATGTATTTGTACCGATATAACTTAGTTCATTCCGTGAAAAATCCAGTATCACAAGGCGAATTAGGCCTAAGAACGGTTCTTCGTTACTGGGAGATAGATCCAATTGATTGAGAGTGAGATTTAGGGTCAGAAGGTGGCTGAGACTTTTGAAAACATTTGGAGGCAACCCGGTTAGGGAATTATTGGCAAGATTTAGATCCCTTAATTGCCCTAAATCCTTAAATGCCGATTGAGGTAAGGCAACGAGACTGTTCATGGAAAGATCGAGATGTCGCAGCTCAAAGAGTCCTTCAAAAGCCGAATCTGCTAGATGAGACAGCCGGTTGTGATTAAGGGAAAGTAAACGAAGGTTGCTAGCTCCTTTAAGGCCCTGTTCTCTGACTTCGTTAATTTGATTATGGTCCAAGTGAAGATGCAGGATTGGGTGAGAGCAACCCCCTGCAGCACCCAGTCGGAGGTCGCCTAAATCATGTAAGCTGTTATACGTCAAGTTTAGTGAAGTTAAAGACGGAAGATGACAGAGGTTACCGGATGGAAGACCCCATAGGTTGTTAAAGGAGAGATTTAAGACCTCGAGTCGCGGCAAATCGGAGAGAGCGTAAGCTTCCAGCTGTAGAGAAGCTCCCGGCCAATCCTCGTGGTGAGCTTTAATTGAGAGTCTGCGGAGATGTCGGAGTCCCGAGAGGAAATGATTTGGAAGAGAAGTGAGTTTGCAGTTCAACAGGGTGAGCTCTTCGAGGCGAGGGAAGTGTCTAAACATGGCGGCTTTCACCTGCGACTGGAAGACCACTTGACGGGCGCACTTGAGGGTAAGGGCAGTTACGTGGCCTGCATTATTGAGGGCAACTAACGAAGAATTACCAAGTTCGGGGTCCAGAATAGCAGGGGTTAACGTTCGAAGATGGCACACTGCTCCCAGCCTTTCTTGAGCACTAGGAGTAAGTCCCGAACTTTCGATGGACCACATGCATTCGGGAGGCCGTACTCCCGATGTTCCCATAAAGAGTAAGAGGAATAATAAAGACCATATAACCGCCAACACATTCTCCTCGGAAGGAAGACACTTTTTTGCGACTCCCATTGTTATATCACTGCCATTATTTTCTTCACAAGGCTATTGTCTCCTGCTACACATTCACTTCATGACCGAAACTACCAAGTAAATGATTTACTGAATCTCGTAAATGTCCTCGAGGAAAGAAATTCCGCAATGATCGTCATAAATCTAAGCATTTTAGATAGTTGATGGTGTCACATCGCTGATATATTCCACTCCAGTCGGCCTTATTTAAGCGAGGGCTTTCAGTCTTTCCACTAACAAGCGGGTGTAACAGTAATTATTCACTTGAACTCGGCCACGTTCACCAGTATCACTAAGTAGTGATTCATCTAACAACGTATTCATCTCGGACTGGATAGAGTTCGCTGGGTTCCACCCGATATCATCGCAAAATAGCAATTAATAGCGAACGGATAATACTAGATATAAAATCACGAGGAATATTCCATTTATGATTCAGTAAGGATTGCGACATTCGCCCGTCATTATGCTCGCACCTGAAAAACAAAAAATGACTATTTAAGAACGTTCATTATTAACTGAAAAACACAGATAATGAAAGTAACTTAATTTAAAGTGTTCGTAATTTCAAATTTAATTTATTAAACGTTCATTCTGTAAGCCCCAATGTTGGTATTAATTTCTCAAAGACGTTCCTATGTTTGGCGTCATGCATGCGCTGTTTATATCGTGTCCATACGTACTACAAGTTCGTACTATGAGACATCTTAAACGCAATGTTCGTACAGCTAGAGCTCATGCCTGATATATGCTCATACATTTGAGTATAGTTATGCCACTGTATAGCTTTAAATTATATAAAAATAATCGTAATTCCGTTTGTTTTGCATGTTCGAAGTTCGTATCTGAAAAACATTGCAGTCTGATGTACGAACCAATAAATATGCTTCAGAACGCGCTCTTTTGAGACGCCAATGATTCGTAAGGGAATTCCTTCACCTAACCGAGTCGAATGCCAATGACTGTTCGTATTTCGAATCTTCATATTCTTTTAAATTAAACAAACAAACACCACCTTCTAGGATATGGGCCAAAGATGGAGATAGTATTATTGTTTTACAGGAAAATAGGTGTCTCCGCCCTCCTCATCTCCGCGTATTTTCGTTATTATACCGAGGATCAAATTCGTTGGCACTCAAATTCAAAATTTTCTATAACCGTCAAAATCTTTCAAACACAGAGTATCCCGCTTTCTAGAACAAGGGATAGAGATAGATATACAATTATTGCTTTACAGGGGAGTAGGGGTCTCAATCATCCTCATTTACGCGCATTTTCGTTCCTATACCGAGGATCAAATTCGTCGGCCCTCAAATTCAAAATTTTCTCTAACCGTCAAAATCTTTCAAACACAAGATTATTTCGCTCCGATGCCTTCATGCCGATCGGAGGGTAGACCTCCACATGTATGTGAGCAGATGGTGACCAAGAGGGCTGGAAAAATATGGCAATTAAAGAAATTAACCATCGTTTTAATCAAGGTTTGATACTTTTTAATCCACTTCAGAGCCATCATTTATTGAGAATTTAGGGATCGACCTTGTACCATTTTGACACGTGGATAAGACAAGGGCCCTCGGAGAGACGACAGACAGAAGAAAAAATATATAAATAGAGACGTTAAAATTCGATTGCGAATGACAGGGACAGTAAAAAGGGTTGGGGCGTTCAAGGAACGCGGAAGCATAAATATGGTGATTAAATAAAAATGAGGTGTGATAACAGTCTTTGTCATCCCCAAGACTGGTGCTGTAGTCCTTGTCATCATCAATGCTGGCATTTCAGCACTTTTCATCCATAATACTGGTATTGTGGATATTGTCATCATCATTGCTGTTATTTCAAGCCTTGTCATCCACAACATTGATATTGTGGACCTTATCATCAATGCTTTTATTTCAGTTCTTGTCATCCACAATACTGGCTTTGTGGTTTTAGCCATCATCAATAGTTGTGTTTCTGCCCTTGTCATCCAAAATACTGGTGTTGCTATCCTTGCCATCATCATTGTTGGTATATCAGCCCTTGTCAGCGTCAATATAGGCATTGCAGTCTTTGTCATCATCGTTGGTATTTCAGCTCTTGTCATCCAAAATACTGGTATTATGGTCCTTGCCATCATCGATGTTGGTATTTGAGCCCTTTTTTATCCTGCATGCAGCCCTTGCCATCGTCAATATTGGCACTACAGCCCTTGTCTCCTTAATTCAGATATTTCAACCTTAGTCATCACCAATACGGGTATCGTAGCATTTCTAATCCTATTTTGGCAGTCCTTGTCACCATCAATAACGTTATTGTCCTCCATGTTATCATACTTGTCATTCCAGACTCTGTAATATACTCGCAAATACAAAGATTGCAGTCCTGGTTATCTTAAATACCCTTATTACACTTGTTGTTCTCCTTAACTCTGTTATGACAGAACTTGTCATCTTTAGCAACTTGTTAACCATACTTTCATCATTGCTGTACTTATCATCATCGTCGAAAATCTTATATCATTCCTTGACATCCTCGATGCATTATAACAGTCTGTCTCATCCTATTTCCATCTAATCAATAAATCTCCAAATTCTTTCTTATCTCATATATAAAGCCCCGAATCGTCTCCTCTTTAATCAATTAATCCACACATCTCCTCTTCTTTAATCCATAAATCCCATCTTCTCTTATCCATAAATCCTTTCTTCTTTCATGCATAAATTTACAAATCCTCTGTTCACTCATCCCTAAAACCGCCATAAATCCGCTCTTTTCTCATTCATAAATAACAAAATCATTTATCTTTTAATCCATAAGTCTCCAATTTTTCTCTTTTCTTATCAATAAACTCCTAATTATCTCTTTTTAGCCATGAATCCCCTTTTCTTTCATCCATAAATACCCAAATCCTCTCTTTTCTTATCCATATAACCGCCCTAAATCCCCAAATCCGCTATTCTCCCATTCTTAAATTGCCAAATCATCTGGTTTAATCCTTAAATCACCAAATCCTCTCTTATTTTATTCATAAACCCCTAATTATCTCTTTCCTATCCATAATTACAAAATCCTCTCCTCTCTCATCCATATAACCGCCATAAATCCCCAAATCCGTTCTTCTCAAATCCTCTCTTCTCTCATCCATAATTCTCAAATACTCTCTTCTCTCATCCATATAACCGCCATAAATCCCCTCTTCTATAATTCATAAATCCTCAAATCCCCCTCTCTTTTAATCCATAAATCGCTAAATCCACTCTTTCTCTAAACCAGAAATCGTCTAAGACTCTCCTCTCCAATCCACAGATCCACTCTATTCTTTTGCATGTATCCCCCAATCCTTTGTTTCCGGGTGGAATCGAATCGATGACCAGGGCTACTTCAAGGGGTTTGCTGTAACACTCTGGCTACAAATGGGGTCCCTGATAGTCTCGGCTCCTAACCACTTATACAATGAAAGAGAAATTCGAAAGTAGAATTTAAAAATGGGGGAGAGTAACGAAGGAAATGCGTTGAGATGGGTAAAAAATGGACTTATCGGAATGATGATGGAGAAGGAGATAAGTAGAGGATGACAAGCCATATCAGTTTCCTGATAACAAGGACTGATATATCACGATGGAGGATGCCAAGGACTTCTAAAGTGAACCAAAATTGACAAGGGCTGCATCAACAGGATCGCGTATCTCAAGGACTACTAAAACAAGACCGGAAAACAAGAAGTACTGCCACAATAGGATTGAAGATGATAAGGAAAACTATGACAGGTTCGAGGATGACACAGATTGATATTAAAAGCCGTTTGAAACAGGAGGCTATAACTAGATAGATGAAGACTAGGGCTACTATAACTGGATAGATGATAACTAGGGCTGTTATAACTGAATATATTATGAATAAAACATAAGAACATAAGAAAAGAAGGAGACTGCAAAAGACCATTCATGGCCTACACTTGGCAGCTCCTGTTCCAGTCAACACACAAAAGATTTCTTACCAGAGAAAAGTCATCAACATTGTCACCCTTTACAGGAGTTCGTTAGATCTAATCTACAATATACATAAAATGCATCCAGAGGATTATGTCCATTCATGCAACCGCAAAATATAATCTCCCCACTCCTTAGAAAAATATATACATATGTACATAAAAAAGTCAGTCCCATCTAGCAGCTTCTATCACATGTCTAGTGAGCCTATTCCATTCATCTACCACACGATTTGTAAACCAATTCCTCCCAATCTCCTTCCTAAACCTATACTTATCAAGCTTAAACCCATTGCTACGTGTCCTGTCATGTTCACTAAGTATAAGAACCTTACCCAGATCCCCTTTATTATATCCTTTTACCCATTTGAAGACTTCAATCAATTCCCCTCTGACTCTTCTCCTTTCCAATGTATGTAGATTTAGTTTTCTGAGCCTTTCACCATAAGGTAAGTTCCTTAGCCCACCAATCATCTTTGTCATCCTTCTCTGCACAGACTCAAGCAAATCAATATCCTTCCTATAATATGGTGACCAAAATTGTACTGCATAGTCTAGATGAGGCCTAACTAGCGCCAGATACAGTTTTAGAATGACTTCAGCACTCTTATTGCTTACACTCCTCCTAATGAATCCCAATATCCTATTAGCTTTATTCTTAGCATTTAGGCATTGCTTTCTAGGATGAAGGTCTGAACTTACCAAAATACCCAAGTCCCTCTCACAATCAGTCCTCCCTAAAATTCTCCCATTTAATTTATAACTATTCAATGGATTATTTCTACCTATACTAAGTACACTACATTTGTCTATGTTAAACTTCATTTGCCATTTCTCGGCCCAATTGGACAGAATGGTGAGTAGGTCTCCTAAAACAGGATAGGTGATGACTAGGGCTCCTAAAACAGGATTGTTATGACTAGGGCTACTATAACGTGGTAGAGGATGACAAGGGATGTTATAAAAGGATCTAGGATGACAAACTGCTCTCACAGAGTCCTAGACAGCAAGGAATACAATATCGGAAAACAGGATGACAAGGACTGCGGCTGACTGCCCCTTTATAACATCGGGAATGACAAGTCCTGCAATAACAGGCTCAAAGATCACAAGGGCTGCTGAAACAAGACGGCAATAACAAGGGTGGTAACTAGGGTGGTAGGGAATGCTTTACCAGTATTTCGAATGACAAGGATTGCACTATTGTGATCAAAAATGAAAAGGGGGGCTTTAACAAGGACCAAGATGACAAGGAATACCATAAGTGGATATGTAATGACAATGACAGCTATAAAAAGTTGTTAAAGACAAGGACTTCAATCCAGGCGATAAGGTTGACAACTGCTATCTGGCCTGAGAATGGCAAATAGCCTTTTGCAGTAGATAGGATAACATGGACTGGTAAAACAAGCTGGAGGTTGAGGAGTGCCATAACATGGATTGACAATGACAAGGTCGATTATAGAAAAGTACTCGTATGTAGTGATGACAAAGTCTAGAATAACATGGACTTATAACCATGTATGATATAATAAAATAGAGGATGACGGGAACTCATATAGCAAAACCGAAGACTGCAATGACTGCCATTACAAGATTAAGAATAACAAGGTCTCTTTGAACAGAGACCATAATAACATTTATAATGAAAAGGTCCACTTTACCAAAGGTAACAAAAACTACCATAGCCGGTCTGGAGATAACAAGGACAGCAATACTAAGATGAGAATAACAAAAACTGCTCTTACAGAATCGTGAGTGACAAGGACTGTTCTAACAGTATCGACCATAACAAGGACATAGATAGCAAGTCCTATATATTGATTTGGAATGGAAAAAGAATGAAGAAAAGAATAAGAATATGACGAAAAAAACAAGGAAGATGATAATAATAATGTAATCTGTTTCCTTGTCATTCTGTAGCCAGCGAGCCACGTTCACAATGATCCCATGACGAAACATGATGTTCCTGCTGCCATAGCATCACTCTATTTATATAAAACAACAAATTAAAAACAAAAGCCAAACAACACTTGTTTATCCGAAAGACCCCTCAAAAAAATACTTGTACTTAACAGCTCCGTTAGTGTAGATATTACGAATGTACACTCGTCTTAATTAAAAGTAGTTTCCTTATTTCAGTACAGACTTTTTTAAAGATCACCTATTCCTAAGAATATTTGGAGATCCGCGAAGCTCATCGTTGGAGCCAACGACACAACCACTCTCTATCACGTCCCGAGATAAACTGAGACTATGTTGGTACCTGAAGAGTGAAATTTATTTGAACACTCTACCAAATGTCGCTGTCATTCAATAGAATCGCGCATACACGATGAAGTTTATCTGCAGAAAAAAATAAATTCCAATATGTTTCCCATTTATTTGGCACGATTTATAACAACATACGTACATAAGAATATAATTACAAGCAGGAAAATAAAAAACAAACAATTGCAAGCGTTTCCTTCGGATATGTATCTCAGTAGAAACATAATTATGTATACATATTTTAATACTGAGACTGTTAACGAATGTCAGTCCTCCTTCGCTCATTGTAAGCGACACTGAACGACAAAACTTTAGTTTGGAATTTTGCTTAAAAGTTTAAGTTTGGAAGATTTATTTTAAAAGATTTAGTTTGAAAGAGTGAGTTTGCTAGATTGAGTTTGAAAGATTGAATTTTAAAGATTGAGTTTGATAGATTGGATTTGACAAAATAAATGATGAGAGATTGATTTCGATAGATTTAGGTAAAACGAGTGTTTGATGGATTAAATTTGAACGAATTGAAAGATTGAATTTCAAAGATTGAGTTTGATATTGAACTTAACATATTAACTTTGGTAGACTGGACTTCAGAGGTTGATTTGGATAGATAGAATAAAAAGGTGAGTTTGAAAGATTGAGTTTGATAAAGCGAGTTTGACAGATTAAGTAAGATTAAGTTTCAAAGAATGAGTTCGAAAGTTCGAGTTCGAAGTATTATGTCTGAAAGATCTGGTTTGAACAATTGAGTTCGACAGAATGAGTTTTGAATATCGTGTTTTATAAATTAAGTTTGAAAGATTGCATTTCAAAGATCGAGTTTGATAAATTGAATTGAAAGATTAAGTTTGATATTTTGAGTTATTAGATTTAATTTGAAATATTGTTTTTAAGACATTGATTTTGATATAGCGAGTTTGGAAGATTGAGGTTGACAAATTGAGTTTAAGATTGAGCTTGAAATATTTGGCTTGGTAGAATGGGTTTGAAAGATTCAATTTGAAACATCTAGTTTGAAAGATTGAATTTGAAAAATCTAATTTGAAAGATTGAATTTGAAAGATCGAGTTTGAAAGATTGAATTTGAACGATTGAATTTGAAAGATCGAGTTTGAAAGATTGAATTTGAAAGATCGAGTTTGAAAGATTGAATTTGAACGATTGAATTTAAAAGATCGAGTTTGCAAGATTGAGTGTAGAAGATTGAATTTGAAAAATCGAGTTTGAAAGATTGAATTTGAAAGATCGAGTTTGAAAGATCAAGTTTGAAAGATAGAATTTGAACGATTGAATTTCAAAGATAGAGTTTAAAAGATTGAGTTTGATAGAGTTGATTTGAATATATTAATTTTGATTGGTGGGTTTGAGAGATTGATTTCGAAAGTTTGGAGTAAAAAGATTGAGTTTGAAGGGTTCTATATGAGAGATTGAGTATAAAAAATCGATTTGGAATGATTGAATTAAATAAGTTGAGTTTGAAAGATTTTACTTGAGAGACTGTTGGATATATTGGGTTCGAGGAAGAGGAGGATGATAATAATAATGATAATAATAACAATAATAATAATAATAATAATGTGTTTTTTGGTTTAAAGTTTCATACGCGTCGCGATAGAGATTTGATGTTCGTAACTCTCGACTCACTTACTTTTCAGACAAATATTTTGGACAATTCATTTACGGTATGTCCTTCATCTCTAGGATAGTTTGAATCCTCATTAATGGGTGCTGTCTGGGAATTTGGGCGTACTTTTGAACTCAAAGCTCTTAATTTTGAATCTTTGTTCGTATTTACGAGTAAACGTTTTTATAAATTAGAGATTTCAATCTTGATCTTCTGCCTAACCACTAGTAGGATACGTATTTTTAGACACCATGTTAGTACTTCTGGAACCCTGTTCGTAAATACGAATTGAAACCCTTACAACACTTATAGATTCAGAGTTGTGCACCCTATTTTCCAGGGTATCGCAAAAAAATCCCCTTAGAATTTTTTGAGGTAGATAGGGAGATAGGATGTTATAATTTACTGGTAGCTAGTGGTTTAATTGATTTGCGGATACGTAATAGAGTTATCGGAGGTGAAGTAGTTTGAAGATTTGTGTGATGGTTTCGATGTCTCTTGGATCAATGTTTTTAGGTGAATGTATACGAGGGGCGGTCAATAAGTTTGGCGAATCGGTAGGGCAAAACAGAGGAAGGGGGATGGCTGTTTGTGTGGGTGTTAGGACAAGTATTACAAGTCAGAACCCTGCAGCCGCACGCTCCTGCCTCGTCTATTTAAGAAGCAGTAGCTGATCGCAAATCATCAGTCACAAATTTGTCAACAATGGAGAAGGTTGAGCACCGTGCAGTGATCAAATTTTTGACCAAGGAAGGCAAGAATGCAAAAGAGATCCATGAACGCATGGTTGCAGTGTACACCAACACCACCCCTTCCTATGCAACCATTGCTCGCTGGAATAGGGAGTTCCATCCAGGACGCCCGTCAGACGTGACCAACGACGATAATGTGGCCCGTGTGGAGAAGATGATCTAAAATCGACGGGTGAAGGTCGAAGAAATCGAGCGGGAACTTGGAATATCACATTGAAGTGTTATCGACATCATCCACGATAATTTGGCCATGACTAAGGTCTCTGCCCGTGGGGTCCCTAGAAACCTCACGCCCCATGATCGACTTCAACGTCGTGAAAGTCCACAAGGCCAGAGTTGCACAAGCTGCCCTGCGCGAGTGCGGATTCAAGGAGCTCAACCATCCTCCCTACAGTCCAGATCTGGCCCTTAGCGACTACTTTTATTCTGCGTGGACGCCGGTTTGGAGACTATGAAGATCTCCAGCTCGCCGTCCAGGAGTGGATTAAACAGCAGTCAGCAGATTTCTGATTGTCGGGAATTCGAAGCCTCAGGGACAAGTGGCGCAAGTGCATTGAAGTCGAAGGTAGTTATATTGAAAAATAATATAACACTTTTCCTCATATCTCGTTTCCTTATATCCGAATTGCAAAACTTATTGACCGCCCCTCGTATGTTCAAGTTCAGAAGCAGGGGAGGATTTTGCTTATTTTGCCTGGTTATACCATTTTTATAGTGAATTGTATGGCTATTTCATGGTTTATAAGGAGTGTAGGTGTTTGTTGTGGTTATGTATGAGCAATCAGGTTTTATGTAGGTATTTTTTTTTTGCCTAGTGTTGTATGAGACTGTTCTGTTTTGTGAAATTGACCTTGTATGCGTTCGAGTGAATGGTTTCGCGTGCGTCTTGTTCAGCGCTGTTGGAGTGTTCGGGAAGATCTTCTAATTTGGTTAATGCAGTGGTTGAGTCAGTGCTTGAATGTTTTGTATCATGGAGTGAGGTGGAGGCTGAGGTTATTCAAGAGGTATTGGTGAAGGTAGGGGGGAGGGGCATTTTTGATATATGTGATTAGCCTTGTGCCTAATTTAAATTTTTCCGAAATTAGTGATGTCACACTTTAAAATGCTTTGGGCAAAATTAAGTTAAGTACGAAATGATTATTAATATATTTTATAAGTCCTAAAAAATAGCCTTGCCTCGCTACTACTAGGTTATGGTGTGCTGTGTTGCCAAATAATAATATTTTGCATAATAAGTTAGATCGCAAAAATAATTATATGGCTAAAAATAATAAAAATAGAGAAATGTTAATGGCAATATTTTTGTGATATCGATGATGAAAAGGGAAAAAAGGGGACATTTGGGAACCATGTTTTAAAACAAAACCGTTTCAAAATGATTGGACACTACTGCCTGAAATTTCGCAATAGCGTGAAAAATGACTTAAAATGAATTTACTTTATTGATAAATGCACTATCTAGTCACTAACTCTATAATTTAAGAAGAGGATTTTTTGAGTATTTGAATAATAATTTTATCTTAGTTTGGTTATGACTTATGTTTTTTATCAAAGTTATTTATAATAATTTTCATAATATCAAAAAAACAAAATGGTGAAGTTCAAAAATAAATATAAGTATCGAAATTTTGTGAACTTTTTAAAACCCAAAGAATTACAAATGGTAAAGTTCAGAAAATTTATTTTTATATATCTTCTTCTATTACTATATTTTGAGCAACTTGATATTTTGAAATGGGCGAAATTTAGTTCAAAGTTCCTTTTAAAATTATTATAATTGGTGAAGTTCCTAAAATTTATAAAAATTTATCTATGGCGTCTTTTTTTAGATTTTACTCTTAGTAGCGAAGCGCAAGTTCCCCCCCCCCCGTATGGGGGGGAGGGAGTGGCGAAGCCATTGCCTGGTATATTTATAACTAAATATACCTTAAACACTCTATGGCGCATGAAATAATGTTATATTAAATTGCCATTCTGAACGAAATTTACCGTATTTGGGGTTACTTTACGCCTAGTAGTTTCGTAATAAGATCTGTAGTTTCGAGTTTTGTTTCCTGGATCAAGGGCAAATGTATGTTGTGGTGGATAAAGAATTCCTTAAACTGCACTTATTAATAGCATTTACCATCTGTATTTAACTGTAATATGTTAAGGGGGCTCGGTTGTGTGTTTTGGTTCTCGAGGGGGTTGGTTGGATAGGGTATTAAAAGGAGGCTGTGGGATTCAGGACAACGGAATAGGATGTGTGTTGGCGAAGAAGGAATGTGTATTTGTGAGTCCTGGGCGTGTTGGTGTGTGGGAAAAATGGGGGCTATTTAGGAGGGTTGTGGGAGGCAGTGTGCAGGGCTTTGTATGAGTTATGCATTTAGTGTAAATGAAAGTAGGTCGTGTGGGTGATATAATTACAGTAAACCAGGGCAGTGTGTGGGGAAGTGGGATCAGCTTCCACATACTGTATTGCCGCTTGACCTCATCTACAGGGTGCTGCACAAAGGACATGCGCAGCGTGGGTCAGAGATTCATACGGGGGACCGGGATTGTGCTGTGTGTTGGAAGATGAGACAAGTTTTATCCCCAGGATTCGTCTAGGAGATGCGTGGTGTGGAGAGTAGGTGTAATTGGCCCGTCCCGGCCCGTGGCTGTGGTTTGGCGCCCCTGAAGTAAACCTTAGGGGCAGTTTTGCTCGGGGCAACACCTTGGCATGACGACGTTTTGAGCTTCTTTCCAAGTGAAGTTGAACCTCGTCTCCTCACAGAAGGTTCTCTACTACTGGCACCGCTTAGTGGCGCGTCGGCGTCAGCCAAGATACGAAATTGAAAGCGAAGAGAATAGTTGAGCTCAAAAGTACGAACTTGAACTCGACGGGAGAAGTTGAGCTCAAAAGAAAGAACTTGAACTCGATTAGAGAAGTTGAGCTCAAAAGTACGGACTTGAGCTCAAAGGGAGTAATTGAGTTTAAAATTACGGACTTGAGATCGAAGGGAGAAGTTGAGCTCAAAAGTACGAACTTGAATTTGGCGGGAGAAGTTGAGCTCAAAAGAAAGAACTTGAACTCCAGGGGATAAGTTAAGCTAAAAAATACGGACTTGAGCTCAAAGGGAGTAGTTGAGCTTAAAATTACGGACTTGAAATCGAAGGGAGAAGTTGAACTCAAAAGTACGGAATTGAGCACGAAGGGAGAAGTTGACCTCTAATGTACGAACTTGAAATCGAAAGAAAATCGAAATGAAAGTACGGAGTTAACTCCAAGGGAGAAGTTAAGCACATAAGTACAAACTTGAACCTGAAGGGAGAAGTTCAGCTCAAAGGTTCAAACTTAAACTCGTAGGGAGAAGTTAAACTGAAAAGTACAAACCTAATCTCAAATGGAGAAGCTAAGCTCATAGGTACGAACTTAAACTTGAATGAAAAATTTTAGTTCAAAAGTACGGACTTGAACTCGAAAGGAGAAATTGACATAAAAAATACGAACTTAACTCGAATGGAGAAGTTTACTTCAAAAGTGTAGACGTGAACTCGAAGAGAGAAGTTCAGCTTAAAAGTACGAACTTGAACTTGATGGGAAAAGATGACCTCAAAAGTACAGACTTGAACTCGAAGGGAACAGTTGGCCTCAAAAGTACTAACTTGAACTGGAGGGCAAAGTTAATACAAACTTAAACTAGGATGAATAAGTTTGTTCAAAAGTACGGAATTAACTCCAAGGGAGAAGTTAAGCTCATAAGTACGAACTTGAACTTAAAGGGATAATTTTAGCTCAGAGGTTCAAACTTGAATTCAAAGGGAGAAGTTAAACTGAAAACTACGAACTTAATCTCGAATGGAGAAGTTGAGTTCAAAATTACGAACTTAAACTAGTCTGAAGTAAGGAGCAAGTCACGGGAGGGTCTTAGGCCCTGTGGTGGTTCTATGGTACTTCTACGGTCCAACCTTTCAAAAGACCAAAGGTCAAAGAGTGTTACTAGGGGGGAAACGGGTCGGTCCTGGTTCATTCACGCCAATTTTACCACCCAATTTTACCATTTTACCACAAGCACTTACACACCCGAATCCGCTAATGCCCTCCCAGCCTACCCCCCCCCCCTAGCCTGCTTCCTACCTCCCGTCTTGCCTTCATGCTCCTATCCTACCTTTCTCTTCTTCTTCTCCTCCTTAGCTTACACTTTTGACTTTCCCTCCGCCTTACTCCTAGTAGAGACTGATAGCTGCGGAGGAGTGTTACGCCCCCTTAACCCACTGTCCGCGGGAATCTCAAACTAAGCTGCGACTACCCGGGCTTTATTATTTAAAAAACATTTCCATTCCACTCCCTCTTTCTCACCTATTTGCAGGCTAGTCACCGACCAGCCTTCGTCCATTCATCCCGGAAGGACAGGGGGTATGTTCATACCTCCCTCTTGGCACCGTTTGGGGGGTTATAACATACCTCCATTCTCCGCCCTTAACCTTTCTCATTCTAAAACCACAACCATTTCCCCACATTTTGTCATTTACCGCAGCCGAAAGTGGATCACAGGTGGCATATGGAGGCTCGTGTGCCCTCCAGGCCTCAACACCAGCAGCAGGCACTTAAGGTCCAACAGGATATGTAAGAATATCTGGCTATTCTTCTTCCATAGCTTCTCACTTCCGCCATCTTCCCTACTTCACAAATCTCAGGGATCAATATTCTGTCTACCCTCCCTCTTTGCTATTGCGCCTTGAATTCAAGGGGAATTCCCTTGCGGAAATGCAGATAGCGCATTTAAAACGATTCGATCGGAAATGCTCTCATTAGTTTTAGCTTCTTAGTTTTAAGCAATAATAATATGACACTTTTGGGATCTGGTCAGAAAGAGCGAACTCCAATTATTCATGAAAAGAGATAACGAAGTTAACATTAGTCATGATAGCAATATTCAAGTCCATCATTTGTCCATGCTAAGAGATAAACAGGATAACATTCATGATGCAAGCAATATTGAAGCCCATCAGATTATTCATGACAAGAGATAATCAAGATAACATTACTCATGATAGCAATATTCGAGGCCATCATTTGTCCATGCTAAGAGATAAACAAGATAACATTCATGATGCAAGCAATATTGAAGCCCATCAGATTATTCATGACAAGAGATAATCAAGATAAAATTAATCATGATAGCAATATTCGAGGCCATCATTTGTCCATGCTAAGAGATAAACAAGATAACATTCATGACGCAAGCAATATTGAAGCCCATCAGATTTTGTGTGACGAGAGATAAGCGGGATAATATTACTCATGCTAGCAATATTCGAGGCCATCAGATTTTCCATGACAAAAGAATACCGAGATAACGTTACTGATGGTAGCAATATTGAAAACCATGAAATTAATCATAAAAAGAGATAACCAAGATAACATTATTCATGATAACAATATTGAAGCCAATCAAATTTTCAAAGAAAAGAGATATCGACGATAACATTACTAATGCTAGCAATATGGAATCCCATCAAATTATTAATGACAAGAGATTACCAAGATCACATTAGTCCTGCTAGCAATATTGAAGCCCAGCATATTTTGCGTGACAAGAGATAACCGAGAAAAGATTGCTCATGCCAGTAATATTGAAGCCCATCAGATTTTCCATTACCATAAATTACCGAGATAACAGTATCATGTTAACAATATTGAACCAATCAAAGTTTTCCTGGAAAAGAGATTACCAAGATAAAAATATTGATGCTAGCAATATTGAAGCCAATCAAATTAATCATGACAAGAGATAACCAAGATAAGTTTAATAATGCTAGCAATAGTAAAGCCCATAAAATTTTCCATGACAAGAGACTATTAAGATAGGATTACGCATGCTAGCTATATTGCAGCTCATCAAATTTTCCATGATAAGAGATAAGCAATATAACATTACTTATCCTAGAAATATTGAAGCCCATCAAATTTTCCTTGACAAGAGATTGCTGATATAACGTTACCTATGCTAGAAATATTAAAGCCCATCAACTTCTCCATGACAAGAGATGACCAAGATAATATTCCTCATGCTAGCAATATTGAAGCCTATCAATTTGCTCACGAAAAGAGAGATCCAAGATAATATTACTCATGATAGCAATATTGAAGCTCATCAGATTTTGCGTGACAAGAGATAATCGAGATAAGATTACTCATGCTAGCAATAATGAAACCCATAAAAATCTCGATTACAAGAGATTACCAAGATGACATTACTCATGATATGAAATTAGTCATGACAAGAGATAACCAAGATAACTTTATTGAAGCCCATCAGATTTTGCGTGACAAGAGATAACCGAGATAAGATTACTCATGCTAGTAATATTGAAGCCCATTAAATTTTCCATTCCAAGAGATTACCAAGGTTAAGATTACCTATGTTAGCAATATTAAAGCCCACCCAATTTTCCATGGCAAGAGATAACCCAAATAAGATTTTTCATGCTAGTCATATTGAAGCCCTTCCAATTTTCTATGACAAAGAAAACCAACAAAAGATTACTGATCCTAGCAATATTGAAGCCCATTAGATTTTCCAAGTCAAGAGAAAACTAAGATAATATTTCTCATGTTAGCAATATTGAAGCCCATCAGATTTTCCCTGCAAGTGGTGCCAAGATGAGATTATTGAAGCTATTTTGATTTTCCATGACAAAGATAACCAAGAAATGATTACTTATCCTAGCAATATTGAAGCCCATCACATTTTCCATGACAAGATATAATCAAATTTTCCTTGGCAAGAAATAAACACTATAAGTTTACTTATGCTAGCAATATTGAAGCCCATCAAATTTTCGATAACATGAGATAACCAAGATAAGATTACTCTTGCTTGCATTATTGAAGCCCATCAGATTTCACATGACAAGATATAGCCAAGATAAGATTACTTATGCTAGCAATATTGAAGCCCATCAAATTTTACATAACATAAGATAACCAAAATAAGATTACTCATGCTTGCATTATTAAAACCCATCAGATTTTACTTGGCAAGATATTTCCAAGATAAGATTACTTATGCTAGCAATATTGAATCCCATCATATTTTCCATGACAAGAAATAACCATGGCGACAACTCTCAGGCTAACCATATCGAAGCCTGTATTACTCATAGCAAGAATAAAGTAGCCAAGATTCCGCTTGACCTCAAATTGAATCCCAGAATACTCATGGCAATAATAATGAAGCCAAGCTCTCTCATGCTAACATTACTGAAGTCTAGATTACTCATAGCAAGAATAAATGATCCAAGATTTCTCAGCCTTACATTATCTAAGCCCAGATTACTCATGGCAAGATTAGCAAAACCAGTATTTATCATGCTAGCATTATCGAAGCATAGATTGATAGTGGCAAGAATAGCGAGCAAAGAATCCGCATGACAACAATATCGAAGCCCAGACTTTTTATGGCAAGAGTAACGAATCCAAGATTTCTCATGGCAACAATCTCTAAGCCCATAATGAATCGAAGATTTATCCTACTAACATTATCAAAGCCCAGATTAATCCTGGCAAAAATAGCGAAACCACTTTTATTCATGATAACACTTTCTAGACCCAGATAACTCGTGGCCAGAATAGCGAATCTAAGATTACTCATTGCAAGAATAGCGACGTCAGATTACTCATGGCAAGAATAGCGAAACCGATATTTCTCCTGCCAACATTATCGGATTTAAGTTTACTCTTGAATGAATAGCGAATCCAAGATTTCTTATTCGAATAATATCGAAGCAAACATTTCTCATGCCAAGAATATCGAACCCTTTCCTAATAGTTTGTAAAGGAAAAGGTTAAACAGATTCAATATTCATTTATTGAGGACAAAGTAAGTTAAATGGCTCTCTTTACCATTCTTCCCCCTAACGTGACCATTTTAACATGCCCTCACCTCCCCCCCCCACCTCCCATGTTTTGGTAATTAAACCTGAACCTTCAAGGCTATTGTTTAAATTAAGTAAGGCTTCCTAACCAAACCTAACCGAAAGTCCCACTCGCTGTTCATTCTCTAATTTTCTCACCCCGGCAACACGAATCCGAAACCTTAATTAAAGTCTTTGGATTTGGCAAAAATGGTTCCTGTTCTTATTGGGGGTAAGTTCTTAGAGCGTTTGCGTGTGGAGGGGGGGGGGGACTCAAGTAAACCCATTTGGACATGAATAGTATTTGGAACAGTTGATTTTTTTTTCAACACAACTCGAAGTGGATCCTCCCCAAGGATAAGGAAAAAACAAGAGGCTGGTGTAACCGCCTAATTTTACCTTGTGAAGAATTGCGAACCCCAAATTAGTCATGACAAAAATAGCGCATCTAATAACTTTGGGTTCGCTATTTTGGAGGTTCGCTATTCTTGGCATGGTAAAATTGAGTTTGCTATTCGTGATATGATCTTTTTCTGTAGCAAGTTCTGTATCCGTCAGTTTGTCTAATTTATTTTTGTCTATTTCAGTTTTGTTTCAGTGTCTCTGTAGTTCTATTTGTCTGGTTCATTTTTTTCTGTATCCATCAGTTTGCTTATTTCAGTTGTGTAAAATGGATTCTATTCGCGTCTGTTCAATTAATTCTGCTCTTTCATGTGTTAGTTATCTCTTAAGCTCCTAGTTTAAAAAAAAAGACATATATATTTAATCCCGTTCCTTTCTTTGCCCTATTCTTCTCTTGTTTTATAGTTTTCTCTTAGCTGTATAGAGGTAAGGTAGCTATTGCATGAATCGCTAGCACAGGAGTGGTATAAATTTTCCCCCAGCATGCAACAGCCTCCCTTCACTCTAATAAGGTCCCTTAGAACAGCCTCACAGATAGCGGAGCCCCACTTAATTATGGTAACAGCACATGATGTGAGATCAAAGCTTTCTCCTTTAATCTCCCAAGGGACGGAAGTGAACAGAGGGTACCTGCTTCCGGGGAGATATTAACAACAAAAACAACAATATTAATTTAACCTACGCGAAACCCCCTTCTTAACACAACTCATCATCTCCAAGTCATTTTTTACATTCTCTATCCATTATCCATATCCACATATTTGTTTGAGTTGAAGTATATAACCAAAACTTCCCGTCTCATTCCATAGATTTTCTTGGAATAATAATGGACATAGTACACGCTTAACAGTAGATTATCCTCTCAACTTGATATTGTCACGTCCCTAAATTAATACCTTGTTTACAAAGAGCGCATTTTCTTCCTCTTTATTTTCCTCTCGGAGGCCACCACACATAGCTGATGTTCATATTAAATGTAAATTTACGTCGTTTCAACAAATTTATGAACACTTTTAGCGTTTAGTATCCAAAATTTCCTGTCGGGGTATGAGGACGAAATGGTGTGAGAGGAGTTCCAGGGGTGAAATTTCCGTGCAGGGAACCCGCTATATTTACATAAAGTCATTAAACTTCCATATCTATATGATAGGGCTGTTCTAACCTGCTCTAACACTACCATAACTTATTACACCATCGTAATAATGAATTATGATACAAAAATGCTAGATTTATAAGATTTATGAGCGGTAAATATGAAATTAATTCCCCAAAACCAATTTCGGAGGAATAAACTTTAGTTCAATTTGGCCCAATCTAATTGTATAGACCAGGGGGTTGTCAATCCTCGGCTCGCGAGCTCAAAGTTTACGAATTAAATATGAAAAATAAATTTAAAAAATAAATAAGAAAAAAATAAACAAGAAATAACAAGAACAAAAAAAACTAAAAACTAAATAAGGAAAAAATAATTAAAAAATAACAAAAATAAAAATAAATAAGAAAAAAATAAAAAATAATAAATGAGAACTTGAAAATAAAAAACTATATAAGAAAAACTATCAAAAAATATAGGAGAAAGCTATAACACAATAAATAAGAAAAACTAAATAAGAAAGATAAATAAATAAGAAAAACTAAATAAGAAAGATAAATAAATAAGAAAAAACTAAAAATAAATAAGAAAAACTAACATAAAAGCAGTGAATACTTTTATTATTTAAGTGAAAACCAACGAGGGCAGGGCAAACCTGTAAAGGGAGAATGAGTGGAAGATAGCTTCAGATCTTCCTGATGGCATTTGGGTCTAGGAGTCACACAAACCTTTAGATGTCAGCTGCAGCATCCTAGGCTCAAGCTGCATCAGACACATTGCCGGTTAATACTGCATACACCATTGCGTATTGTTATCTACATGTCTGTTTTAACAATTAAAACGTGTTTGTAAATGTGTTTTGCTCTTCTACTTTTCCTACATATTTTTGCTTCCCCTAAAATCAAAATTTTCTTTAAAGAGCAATCCCCTCGTTGGTTTTCGCTTTAAATTAGGTGTTTGGGTGGGCACATTACTTTAACAAAGGGTGACCCCTCCCCCTCCCCAAGTACTTTTAAAACACCTCAAAAAATTTCGGACACAAGTGCCCTCGTTGATCGGTTTTAATCAAAATAAAAAAATAATTTTTTGTTTATATTTTCTTTAAAGGCAGATTCGCACCGTCTAACACAAATATCAGTCTAGTTATTGTTGTTCTATACGGTCTTCATCGCCGATTTCCACCCTGTAGTTTTCGACCATCGTTTGCATGTAAATTCAATGTTCTTAAATTGGGATCCTCAAGCGAAGGTTAAAATTCAAGCCGCGTTCGTAATTTAGGATTTCCGTTGGTAGGCATGGATTTAATTATGTACTTTTTTATCTCACTACCCACGAATCTCTGTTTGTAACCTTAATTCTCGTTCGTATGTATGAAATCAAAACTGTACCCTTGGATCTCAATACTCACGAATCCGTGTTTATAACTTTAGATCCACGTTCGTATGTAGGAATTCAAACCTGTTTTTTTTTTATCTCATTTCTCACGAACCGTGTTTATAACATTGTATCCACATTCGTATGTTTAAATCCAAATCTGTACGTCTTGATCTCACTATTCACGAATCCCTGTTCGTAACTTAAGTACAGCGTTCGTAGGTATGAATACAGAGCCATACTTTTGGATTTCACTAGTCACGAACCCCTTTTTTTAACTTTAATCCCAGTTCTTATGTATGAATTAAAAACTACATCTTTGAATCTCACTACATACAAATTGGTGTTCGTAACTCAGGAACACCGTTTGTAGGTATGAATTCAAATCATACTTTTGTATCTCACTACTCACGAATCCCACTCTGTAACTTTAATCCCTGTTCGTATGTGTGAAGTAAAAACAGCACCTTTGTATCTCACCACTCACGAATCCGTGTTTAACTTTGGATCCTCATTCGTAGCTATGATTTCCAACTTGTACCTTTGGATTCGAACCACAGGTCGTTGTAGAAACAAGAAAGAAGATCCGATTGCCCCATCCGGTAACTAAACATACCGATTGGCTTAACTTTGCTCAACAGACAAATCGTCTTTCCTTCGAAAACATTCAGAAAATTGTAAGGTTAGGTTAAAAGAATGTGTAAGTAATCCATATTATCCCACTAGCTAAAAGGGGAGACTACGTAGCGCAATAGAAAGAGCTGCGCATCCATATTTTTCCCGTCACTTATTTTCACCAATTCTGTAAAACACTTTTCCTGAGGGACAAAACGAGACTTGAGTACTTTTCCGGTTATAATCGCTCCTATTAGCCTCATCTATAGTTCGTACTCACGAATATGTCTTCGTAGTTTGGATTATAAGTTCATAAGTGTGAATTATAATCATACTTTTGTGTATCAGTTCGCACTATTCGTACTTCGGAATAATCATTGGGGGTTTAAATTCAAGTTTGTAGTTTGGGATAGTTGTAATTTCTTCTGTAGTTCGTAATTTTGGATCATCGCTCAAAGATGTGGCTTTAAATTTGTATTTTTAGATCCTACTTCGTAGTTACGAATCTGCGTTCATAATTTTGGATCATCGTTCGTAGACATCAAATTGAAAATGTCTTCGTCAATAACTATGGCGACGTGAGTAAACATCTGATAGCGATAAACTTCATTAATAAATATAATAATATTACTTTAATAATAAATATTAATAATAATATTTTAACAATAAATAGTGTTTAGGACTTTCAGCTCAAAAAATCAGATCTAACTTTTGTTAGAACTTAATAAATAGACGTCTAAAGTGTAGACGAGCTTGGGTAAAATAATTTACAACTTTTGTTAGAACTTAAAAAATAGACGTCTAAAGTGGACACGAGCTTGGTTAAAATAATTTACAACTTTCTTTAGCACTTAATAAATAGACATCTAAAGTGGAGACGAGCTTGGTTAAAATAATTTACCACTTTTGTTAGAACTTAAAAAATAGACGTCTAAAGTTGAGACGAGCTTAGTTAAAAAAATTACTACTTCTGTTAGAACTTAATAAATAGACGTCTAAAGTTGAGAAGAGCTTGGTTGAAATAATTTACAACTTTTGGTAGAACTTAATAAATAAACGTCTAAAGTGGAGACGAGCCTTGTTAAAATAATTTACAACTTTGTTAGAACTTAATAAATAGACGTCTAAAGTCGAGACTAGCTTCGTTAAAATAATTTACAACTTTTGTTAGAACTTAATAAATAAACGTCTAAAGTGGAGACGAGCTTGGTTAAAATAATTTACAACTTTTGGTAGAACTTAATAAATAGACGTCTAAAGTGGAGACGAGCCTTGTTAAAATAATTTACAACTTTGTTAGAACTTAATAAATAGACGTCTATAGTCGAGACGAGCTTGGTTAAAATAATTTACAACTTTTGTTAGAACTTAATAAATAAACGTCTTAAAGTGCAGACGAGCTTGGTTAAAATAATTTACAACTTTTGGTAGAACTTAATAAATAGACGTCTAAAGTGGAGACGAGCTTCGTTAAAATAATTTACAACTTTTGTTAGAACTTAATAAATAAACGTCTAAAGTGGAGACGAGCAGGGTTAAAATAATTTACAACTTTTGGTAGAACTTAATAAATAGACGTCTAAAGTGGAGACGAGCCTTGTTAAAATAATTTACAACTTTGTTAGAACTTAATAAATAGACGTCTAAAGTGGAGACGAGATTCGTTAAAATAATTTACAACTTTTGTTAGAACTTAATAAATAAACGTCTTAAAGTGCAGACGAGCTTGGTTAAAATAATTTACAACTTTTGGTAGAACTTAATAAATAGACGTCTAAAGTGGAGACGAGCTTCGTTAAAATAATTTACAACTTTTGTTAGAACTTAATAAATAAACGTCTAAAGTGGAGACGAGCTTGGTTAAAATAATTTACAACTTTTGGTAGAACTTAATAAATAGACGTCTAAAGTGGAGACGAGCTTCGTTAAAATAATTTACAACTTTTGTTAGAACTTAATAAATAAACGTCTAAAGTGCAGACGAGCTTGGTTAAAATAATTTACAACTTTTGGTAGAACTTAATAAATAGACGTCTAAAGTGGAGACGAGCTTCGTTAAAATAATTTACAACTTTTGTTAGAACTTAATAAATAAACGTCTAAAGTGGAGACGAGCTTCGTTAAAATAATTTACAACTTTTGTTAGAACTTAATAAATAAACGTCTTAAAGTGGAGACGAGCTTGGTTAAAATAATTTACAACTTTTGGTAGAACTTAATAAATAGACGTCTAAAGTGGAGACGAGCCTTGTTAAAATAATTTACAACTCTGTTAGAACTTAATAAATAGACGTCTAAAGTGGAGACGAGCTTCGTTAAAATAATTTACAACTTTTGTTAGAACTTAATAAATAAACGTCTTAAAGTGCAGACGAGCTTGGTTAAAATAATTTACAACTTTTGGTAGAACTTAATAAATAGACGTCTAAAGTGGAGACGAGCTTCGTTAAAATAATTTACAACTTTTGTTAGAACTTAATAAATAAACGTCTTAAAGTGCAGACGAGCTTGGTTAAAATAATTTACAACTTTTGGTAGAACTTAATAAATAGACGTCTAAAGTGGAGACGAGCCTTGTTAAAATAATTTACAACTTTTGGTAGAACTTAATAAATAGACGTCTAAAGTGGAGACGAGCTTCGTTAAAATAATTTACAACTTTTGTTAGAACTTAATAAATAAACGTCTTAAAGTGCAGACGAGCTTGGTTAAAATAATTTACAACTTTTGGTAGAACTTAATAAATAGACGTCTAAAGTGGAGACGAGCTTCGTTAAAATAATTTACAACTTTTGTTAGAACTTAATAAATAAACGTCTTAAAGTGCAGACGAGCTTGGTTCAAATAATTTACAACTTTTGGTAGAACTTAATAAATAGACGTCTAAAGTGGAGACGAGCTTCGTTAAAATAATTTACAACTTTTGTTAGAACTTAATAAATAAACGTCTTAAAGTGCAGACGAGCTTGGTTAAAATAATTTACAACCTTTGGTAGAATTTAATAAATAGACGTCTAAAGTGGAGACGAGCCTTGTTAAAATAATTTACAACTTTTGGTAGAACTTAATAAATAGACGCTAAAGTGGAGACGAGCTTCGTCAAAATAATTTACAACTTTTGTTAGAACTTAATAAATAAACGTCTTAAAGTGCAGACGAGCTTGGTTAAAATAATTTACAACTTTTGGTAGAACTTAATAAATAGACGTCTAAAGTGGAGACGAGCTTCGTTAAAATAATTTACAACTTTTGTTAGAACTTAATAAATAAACGTCTTAAATTGCAGACGAGCTTGGTTAAAATAATTTACAACTTTTGGTAGAACTTAATAAATAGACGTTTAAAGTGGAGACGAGCCTTGTTAAAATAATTTACAACTTTTGGTAGAACTTAATAAATAGACGTCTAAAGTGGAGACGAGCCTTGTTAAAATAATTTACAACTTTGTTAGAACTTAATAAATAGACGTCTAAAGTGGAGACGAGCTTGGTTAAAATAATTTACAACTTTTGGTAGAACTTAATAAATAAACGTCTTAAAGTGCAGACGAGCTTGGTTAAAATAATTTACAACTTTTGGTAGAACTTAATAAATAGACGTCTAAAGTGGAGACGAGCCTTGTTAAAATAATTTACAACTTTTGTTAGAACTTAATAAATAAACGTCTTAAAGTGCAGCCGAGCTTGGTTAAAATAATTTACAACTTTTGGTAGAACTTAATAAATAGACGTCTAAAGTGGAGACGAGCCTTGTTAAAATAATTTCCAACTCTGTTAGAACTTAATAAATAGACGTCTAAAGTGTTGACGAGCTTGGTTAAAATAATTTCCAACTTTTGGTAGAACTTAATAAATAGACGTCTAAAGTGGAGACGAGCCTTGTTAAAATAATTTACAACTTTGTTAGAACTTAATAAATAGACGTCTAAAGTGGAGACGAGCTTCGTTAAAATAATTTACAACTTTTGTTAGAACTTAATAAATAAACGTCTTAAAGTGCAGACGAGCTTGGTTAAAATAATTTACAACTTTTGGTAGAACTTAATAAATAGACGTCTAAAGTGGAGACGAGCCTTGTTAAAATAATTTACAACTTTTGTTAGAACTTAATAAATAAACGTCTTAAAGTGCAGACGAGCTTAGTTAAAATAATTTACAACTTTTGGTAGAACTTAATAAATAGACGTCTAAAGTAGAGACGAGCCTTGTTAAAATAATTTCCAACTCTGTTAGAACTTAATAAATAGACGTCTAAAGTGGAGACGAGCTTGGTTTAAATAATTTACAACTTTTGTTAGAACTTAATAAATAAACGTCTTAAAGTGCAGACGAGTTTGGTTAAAATAATTTACAACTTTTGGTAGAACTTAATAAATAGACGTCTAAAGTGGAGACGAGCTTCGTTAAAATAATTTACAACTTTTGTTAGAACTTAATAAATAAACGTCTAAAGTGGAGACGAGCTTGGTTAAAATAATTTACAACTTTTGGTAGAACTTAATAAATAGACGTCCAAAGTGCAGACGAGCTTGGTTAAAATAATTTAACAAATGATAGGAAAAACCTCCATTGTGTGATGCTCTGTTCTCTTTTGTCTCGTTTTAATATTTTGGTTATTTTATTTTTGTTTCGTTTTTTTTTTATTCTTATTATTAGGCTTTAATGTGATTACGGCGATTTTTACCCTCGAAGGCAGTTGCCAGTTGGGCTCTTCAAAAACAAGGTCATCAAACCTAAATCGCTTGTTCATAATTATTCTGACTTAGGCTTTAATGTAATTACGTCGATTTTTACCCATTTAGGCTCTTTCAAAAACAAGGTCATCAGACCTAGGTCGCGTGTTTTCAATTATTCTAACTTATGACCATATGACCTTCGAATAGTCCAAAACTCATTAAATACTAAAATTGTTACCATTCAACCGACCTACCTACGAACCGGCATAGTAATTTCGTCCTCAATACCTTTCAAGTGTATCTAGAGATTATATGCAATACCTCTTTAGCGTATCATCATTTTCCAGAAAGGCTTAGGATATTTTTTAGTTCCACGTACGTTTATGAAAGTAACCAGGCAATGGTTTCGTTACTTTCCCGTAGGGGTAGCTTGCGCTTCGCTGCCAAGATTAAAATTTAAAATCTAAAAAAAAACAGCCATGGTTAAATTTTTTAAAATTTTCTGAACTTCTACAATTATAATAATTTAAAAAAGGAACTCTAAACTATTAAACCCCTTTCAAAAAATCACGTTGCTGAAATATAGGAATAGATAAAATAAAAAAAGCAGCCCTACTTAAATTTTAATAAATTTTGTGAACTTCATCAATTGTAATTCATTTCCTTTTAAAACATTATAAAACATTGGATAATCATATTTATTTTTATGAACTAAACTATTTTGTTTTTTCAAACTCTAAAGAAATTCTTACAAATTACCTTGATAAAAATTTAAAATATACATAAGTCATAACCAAACTAAGATAAAATTATTATTCAAATACTCCCCAAAATCCCGTTCTTAAATTATAGAGTTAGTGATGATGATGATGATGATGATGATGATGAACCCAATTTAGTTGATATAAGAGTTAGTGATGATAATGATGATGATAAGCCCAATTTAGTTGATATAACACTATTTATCACGGGTATTAAATTGTTTATATCTATTTTCTGAATTGAATTAAATCATCCATCTAGACAACTTTGTAAAGGATAATTTCCCGATAAAATGGGCAGAAAATAAGAAATTTCCCACGAAAAGAAGAATTAGATCATGAAAGAATTAGGCAATGGATAAAATCTTCCTTGAAAATTTCCAAAAGATTTGAAGCCTGATCAACTGTGAACACAATTGTAGAGGGTGGCATTCAGCCAAGAAAGAAAAGAGTTCAACCAGAATTTTGATCTCTTACCTCGAAATCTTTCTCAAATCCAAAGAAAAAAATGAACAAAACCCCCCCAATCATGTTAGCAGTAAACTCATTTTACAATCTTCCGGGGGTTACTTTCGTCTGGAAAGAATGGTTTAAGGTTCTCATCAAATTTTATACCGTTAAGAATAAAACCAAGAATCATTTCCTAACCCCAATAAATACGAGGGAAAACGTCTGTTGCAGTGCAAGATATACATGAAAATGGACTTTAGCTCAGTTATCTTCACTGACGAATCGTTAGTCATGGATGGATTTGATGATTGGGCATGGGGCGGAGTTATAAATAGAGATCAGGTAGAACATTTACCAAATAAGAGAAGGAATGAGGATTGATAATTTGGGGTACAATTGTTGGAGACAAGTTAATAGGACCTTATTAAGTGGGTGATGACGTCAAATTGCAACCCAAAGAGACCGAAGCAGGAAGTGTGGATGAAAATATCACTTGTTTTCATGCAGAATACTGCTCTTAGGCATGCCTACAAGTTCTTTCGGAACTGGTTGGAGTAGAAAGGATTTGTAGGAGTCTCAATTCGTGCTTATGTCTCAGCATAAGCATGATTTGAATCCTATAGCAAATTTGAGGATCCTAAAGAGAGACGTTTGCGTAGATGCAGGTAATTAAGTAACAGAAAGGATCCTCAGGGGACCATCGAAGATGCTTTAAAGAATGTTTATGGTGATTTCATGAAAATTTTGACTTCATCAGTAGACAACAGACTGTTCAAAGTTATTCGGAAGAAGAGTTCCTTTGTCCTGTGTCTTTTGATTATTTCTTATTTAAATTTAGGTCTCATCTAATTTCCCTCTTTATTTCTTAAAATTACTTCATATAAGTCTTTTTAAATTTGTTCTACTTTGTTATATGATTTGTTTATATATTTAGGTTTAAAATTTTATGTCTTCCTAATAATTACAAATCTGCAAGTGATCTTTTAACCTTAAAATATTCAATCCAACAATAATAATTTCTTATTTTGCTTTCATATGGCATTTAGATTCCATCTATTGACATTACATTTTCTGATCATGTTTGTCTTAAAACTCCATGAAAAAGGGTTACACAAAACTGCAGCTCTTTTAAGAGAGATTTGGATAATTTCAATATTTTTATATAATTTTTATAAATAATTTTCATTCTTTTCACACAGGATTGACTATTTGCTGAATCTGACTAAATGGCAAGAAGGGATTTCATATTTAATACGACTCGAGGGTGGTCGAGTTAGGACATCAGAACTTCGACAAATTGATTTTTTTTTATACAGTATTGATGATCTACCATTGATGATGATTGATGAGAATAGGATTTGTTATATAACTAGATCTTGGGTGTTGAGTTTTCAATAATAGTGAAAAATTGATGTTTGGGCGACACAAGACTGAATGAAAAACAAAAACTTTGAGAGAGAACTTTATTAATTTACAAGTATGATGCAAGTTTCGGAACATCACGCTCCAGCCTTCAGCTGTACAAGGACTGAGAAAATATTAATATAACACTTTCCTTATATACAAATTGAGAGAGAGAGAGAAGAGAAACTAACTTAAAAGTTCTCTTCCAAAGCTTTTGCCTTTCATTAATAATTATCAGCCTGTACACTACACTAATCAGCTAATATTACCCTACACAAGACTTAATTTGTCAGACCCAGACCATACAACGAGAAAAGACTTTGTATTCAACAATACTTCTTCGGGTGTTGCGATGTTGATTTGAAAAGTGTAACTTCAAAGTGATTTCAATTATTGATTCTGTGTACGGAAAATTCCCAGCCGAAAAAAAATAAAAATATTGCGATGCAAAATACAGCGAGTGGTTAGATTAGGTTAATTTTGTGATTTATTTTTTAGCAGTGGCATTAATCCGCTCGGCTACGTTTTGGCTGTCAAATTCACCAAATGTAAATTTTTCGCCTGGAAATTTTCCGATTGGGAATATTCTTATTTACGCTTGGTTAAAGTTACGGTTGAGGGAATTGTTCGGGGAAATTTGATACAACGATTGTTCCCAGAACCATCTCTGTTTAGTTGTATGGTTGATGGAGGGTTTTCCTGTTGCTTGAGATTTTATGGTCATTAAAGGTTTTAGTGGCACTGTTGTGTCTAAATTCTTAACTTAGAGAGGCAAAGTCAAGATTCATTCTGTGTAAGAAATTGCTTGCACGTTATCAAGTATTAGGCAGTAACCGAGGGCCAGTAGGAAGTAGGAAGCAGTTGAGAGACTACAGGAGGAACCATTTGGTTTTGCAGCCCGGAGACTGTACATAGAGAAAGGACACCAGATGAAGTTTTTTTTTTTAAATAAGCCTGAAATAGATACTGTGGTGCAGGACGTAAGAGATACTATGTAAAGAACGAGAGAATTCCTTCTTACTTGATAGAGAACATTAAAAGCAATCAAGGTAGATGTTAAATCTTACAAACTAGTTTGTGTGACCCTCCAGACCTTATGCACCCATATATAAAACTCTCTATTTATATAAATTACCCAATGCCTCTACATTCTCACACGACGGAACGAAACACGTTTCGCGCATGTTTTAACAAAGAAGACCGAATTTCCCCGCTATTTTTCGGCAGCACCAATAACGAATCATTTCAAAACCGTTTAACGCAAATTGTCTGGGAATATTTCGATAAAGGCGGCTGTTCGTGACATAATAAAGTCAGAATTACACGGTTGTCGTGATAAATGATGGATTTAGAGTTTATTAAGATTTATATATATTTAAAACGAGGCCAGCTGTAGACGACCTCTTCCACTGTTAGTGGAAGATATGGCTTTATCGACAGATTTTGTAGTTTAGGAGTTTACAGAAAAAGAAAATTTATAGTTGAGAGGTAGAAGGGTGTTCGTACTGTTGGATATTGTGGAGTCTTGTATATTTATTTCTGTTTACAACATAGTTACGAGTACATAAGTAAATACTTAGTGTGTATTAAGATTACTTACCTAATTGAACCGACGCTACACTGGTGAAAATTTAAACTGTATAGATTAGTATTTTTTTCAAGGTAACATCCCTGACTGTCTAACAAAGTAGAATATACATATTGACATATAATGTGCGTATCTATTGAGTGCACAGTCATGATCAAAAGTTATTGGAAAATTAATAGAACGAATCAAACGTTGCATTTTGTTTTAGTATGTTTGAATCATAATTTGAAGGTGAAATTTTCAAAAATATTAGAGCCCAAATCAATTAGATTAATAAATTCCGTCAATCGATGGGCGCAGTCAATATCTACAATGATGTCTCTTGTCCTCTAGGACTGCTTCAGTTCGTTTTGTTCGCTAATCACTCGCAACTGCTTACGATTTAATGGCTTCTTTTTTATCAATTGCCAGTTTGATTATCGCCCACAAATTCTCATTTGGGTTTAAATCTAGTAAATTACCCAGCTCGAGGCTATTTTTAGCAAAGAACTTTGTTGCTGCTTTTTTCTGTGACATTATGCTGAAAAAATACAGTTAGCATCCACAAATCTTTCCTGAACTTTGGGAAAAAAGGTGTTGATAAAGCACATTTTGGTACCATTTTGAGTTCATGGCAGCTCTTGGGCAAAATTATTAGTGCTCTAATTCCCTTAGATGAGAAGCAGCCCAGAAATTTCCAAAAATATTAGAGCCCATATCAATTAGATTAATAAATTCCGTCAATTGATGGGCGCAGTCAATATCTACAATGACGTCTCTTGTCCTCTAGGACTGCTTCAGTTCATTTTGTTCGCTAATCACTCGCAACTGCTTACGATTTAATGGCTTCTTTTTTATCAATTGCTAGTTTGATAATCGCCCACAAATTCTCATTTGGGTTTAAATCTGGTAAATTACCCAGCTCGAGGCTATTTTTAGCAAAGAACTTTGTTGCTGCTTTTGTTCTGTGACATTATGCTGAAAAAATACAGTTAGCATCCACAAATCTTTCCTGAACTTTGGGAAAAAAGGTGTTGATAAAGCACATTTTGGTACCATTTTGAGTTCATGGCAGCTCTTGGGCAAAATTATTAGTGCTCTAATTCCCTTAGATGAGAAGCAGCCCAGAAACGGAGATTGTCCGGATGGTTGATCATGGACATGATGCAGGACTCTTAAAAGCGCTCCCATTTTCTCTTCCTAACGAGGTATCTTCCAGAAGCTCCAAACTAACGAAAGGAGCTTCATTAGAAAATATCACTTTGCCCGTTTTCAACAGTCCATTATTTATATTTCCTAGAAAACTGGAGCTTATCCGTAAAGTTCTTCTTGGGGAGATAAGACTTTTTTTTACAGCCTTTCTCGACTCGAAGGTTTTGTAGAAAAATCTCAGCCTCATTTGCGCGCTGTAGCGTTCACACATGCTTCTTTACAACCGTGAGCAAGCTTAGTACTGGAGGCAACCCGATACTTGAGCTGTTGCCTTATAAGGAAGCGATCTTGATTTTCATTTGACGCTACAAGGCGTCAAATGCAATAATACCCCTAGCAATTATCTCCGGCCATTTCAGACCACTTTGGTGCAGAACAACAATGGGTGAACGCTTTTGTTTCGGAAATAAAGATTTTTGCAATTAAAAAAAAAGATTCGTAACATTAATTTATACAAAAGATATTACTAAATATATTATAACTACACAACATCATTTATTTAACACATATTTGTCATCACTTAACCCCTTTGGTCGAATAGCAAAGCTCCATAGACTAAAACTAACCTCCTACAGAAACAGGACCAGAACATGATTTGGGGATCAACGAGGGAATGCAATTTTTCCTTCATATTTTTTAAATTCTTACTTTTTTTAATAAACATGCATGAATTTAAATATCTATATAATTATTCCTATCACGTAAATTTTTAAAAACGAATGAAAAAAATAAGTCTCAAAACTTTCGGTCATGACTGTATAGGTACTATCTAAATTTATGGTAATAAAATGAAAACTTTTTCTCTGATGTCTAGTTGCAGAGAATAAATTATATGGGGTTCAAACCAGGTTTACACTGTAATTTGTATTGAAATACCAAGAAATACGACGGCAGTACTCTCAGTGCCGTATAAGCTTAGGGAGGAGTAGCGACAAACGTCGGGAAGTGATATCCTTCCAGGGTGGTGAAATGGCCAAAGGTATGAGCGTCACCGCCCCGTGACTTACACTGAACTTTTAAAGGAATTTCCTAGGCAAGAATACCAAAGATTTCGGGCATGCTCGTACGCGAAGACGCATGCAGCGTCCAGAAAGGCCATGTCGGTTTTCAAACGGGTTGGAAGTGTGGTGAAGGAGGGACAGAGGATACAGTGTAGAAACCAAACTTTCTCTCAGACTTGGCTTTTCACTATTCGGTTAGGTAACGATTTGGGATACGGCCGAGTTGAATCGCTTGTTTACTAATTGTATCCCATTTCTGGTGAGTGTTTGCGCTTTCATTAATCTAGAACACTACTCTATAATATATATTAGTGAATTCCTTTAAGATTTTAAATAATTTAATCAGTCCTGCAGGTAATCACCTAAATGTAAGAGCTAATAAGTTTACGGAGTGATTTCTTTCTTCGTATGGTTTATTTCTACGAGACGGAATTAGCTTAGTTGCCCTATCTTGCATTAGTTTTAACAGCGTTTCGTCTTTGTTAAGGTAAGGAGACCAAAATTGCACCGCGTACTCGAGATGAGGTCTGATGAGTGATTTATAGAGAGGTAAAATTATATTTTTCGACTTAAGCCAGAAAAGTTCAAGGCAAAATATCTAGGCATTCAGTTTTCGACGCATTGCTATATTAATTTGAGGTCCTTCGAAATTAAAACTCTTAATTTTCTTTTCTAAGGAGAAAGAAGGAAAAGTAGGAAAGGAAAAAATAAAATAAAAGTGAATTAGAAGAATAGTAATAATAGTAATCTTTAACTCAAAAACGCAACAGACACATTGGTAACGTTTATATTTCTCCAATTGGGGGTACTTTGTTTAATCAAATAACAGAATAAGGTCAAAAGTAAATATTCCTTCCAGCCATCACATTTACTTCCTACACAACCCACCTGAATTTTTGGTGGTAGGAGTTTTAGAAGAATTAATTAGATTTGTCTGGCGTCTGCTTGTTTTCCATTAGTCTGCTAATGAGCGGAGCACCCAAGGCAAATTTTAGCCCTTTTACTTTGAATTATAATGATGTATATATATATATATATATATATATATATATATATATAAGAAAGAGAAATTTGACGCGAATGAGCAATGAGACAAGAAAGAGGAGTTTTTTAGAGGTAAGAGAAAGGGACATTAGAAGAAGACTAGAATCATAGAGAGCAGAGGGCGGCACAATGAAGGCAATCCTTTACCGAGAAGACAGAGATAACGCCAGGGGAAAAAAGTTTGAAATTCCTGGCCGGGACTCGAACCCGGGTCTGCTGATTGCCGGTCAGATGCTCTACCGTTAAGCTACCAGGCACAGTGACTCTCCATCACCCAAAGCGTTACCCCATCAAACCCAGTATCTCCCTAAGCTAGAAACGTCCAAGGAATTTTTATATAACATTCTCTTAGCCGCTCACAATTTAAAAGCTCCTTATCCATGTCACACTCAAAGAAAGAGCGAATAAAATCACTGTGGTGGTCTTGTATTTGCTCTCTCTCTCTCTCTCTCTCACTCTCTCTCTCTCTCTCTTTATATATATATATATATATATACATATATATATATATATAGTCATATGAGTTGCTGCTGACCAGTCTAATCTTCAATTTCACGGTGAAGGTAAGGACACATAGGAGTCTGAGGTTCATGTGATCTTTTTAGGAAACAACGTTTCGGGCGTATCACCCATCTTCAGGTTCTAAAATCATAAATTAATCTAATACAGTTAAAGAATATTAAAAATAGTCAGGTTAAGACTATGTAGGTAAATCAAAAATGAAAAAATAACTCAGGAATTTAAAAGGCGAAGAGAATCAAATTATTAATCTAATCTAACCACTATTGAGACGAACAAAAAAACTCAGCAAAAACACAAAAGTAAAAAAATTACAGCACAATGAATTCCAGACTCTTAAGTCTTATTTTAAAAATAATTGTTACCCCCCACCTTTGGTTGACAAACTAATCAATAATTTTCTTACCAAAATTTATTCTCCATCCTTTCTCTCATATAATGTTCCCAAAAATGAAAATTTTTTCGTAGTACCTGAAATGGGACCTTACAATAAATTATTCACTAGAAAATGCAACAAATTTACTTGTGTGTTTTTGCTGTGTTTTTTTTGTTCGTGTCAATAGTGGTTACATTAGATTAATAATTTGATTCTCTTTGCCTTTTAAATCCCTGAGTTATTTTTTCATTTTTGATTTACCTACATAGGCTTAACCTGATTATTTTTAATATTCTTTAACTGTATTAGATTAATTTATGATTATAAAACCTGAAGATGGATAATATGCCCGAAACGTTGTTCCATAAAAAAATCACATGTAAATATAAGTATCGAAATTTTGGGAAATTTTTAAAAACCCCAAAATTACAAATGACGAAGTTCATAAAATTTATAAAAAAATTAACCATGGCTGCTTTTTTTTAGATTTAAAATTTTAATCTTAGCAGCGAATCGTAAGCTCCCCTCGTAGGGATGGGGGGCGAAACCATTGCCTGGTCTAAATATAAAAAAAATGAATTTGGGGTTATGTTAATAGTTAACAATCATATTTCATCTTGCATTGTAGGTAAGATTTGTTTGCATCATCGACTGTATAAACATTAGCAAAATGTTTATTTAATGTATTCATCACGTGGTCCGGTTCGTCCTGAAGGACGCCCTCGAGATCCTGAAGGGGTCGGATTCCCTGTAAACTTTCTAATTGAGTCACGATTATCAACAAAATGGATTCATATCGCATTTGACAACGACCCCAGCTCCTTTTAATAGTTCTTTGGTTCTGTTCTTATGTGGGATTAAACGAGAAGTTAATAAAACTATTGGTTTCTCGAGACTATTGAGGCTTTGTAAGATTTTATACCTTCGGGTACGGCTCATAAAGCCCTTTTTCATGCTTATTTACGGTGCCTCGTTTGATCCATTCGAAGCTCGAGGTTTATCGAGGAGGATTTCGTTATTTAGAGTCGAAAATGTCGCCTTAAAAGCATTAGATATTTCCTGAGTGTTTTAAACGATTAAATTTTCCCCCAATTTATTAGTTTTATGCAAAAATTCAAAATACTTTTATACCCAGGATTCCAGTTATCAACGAGGGCACGCGGGCGAGGGGGGGGGGAAGGAGTAAGCTGAAGGGGAAAAGAGGTAACCAGGAACAAGGTCGCTACGTCTCCAAACATATTAGTGGTTTCGAATGGGCATCCAGTGTACTAGTAATTTAAATGGTAATAAACGTATGAAATAATTAGTAATAATAATAATGGTTATAATTATAATAACAATAATGATAATAGTAATAGAAATAATAATAATAATGATAATAATAATAAAATAATAATTTATAATAAAAATAACAATAATAATAGTAATAATTATCATAATGATAATAATAATAACAATAATAATAATAATAATAATAATAATAATAATAATAATAGGGGAGCTATAGTAATAGGAGCTGCGGTTAGCTTCATGAATACGGCGGAGGTTTTTTGATGAGGAGGTAGCGGGTTCGATCCAAGGAAAGAAAGGGCACAACATTTTCAGCGGGGTCGGGAGCTGATCGCCCATTGGGCAAATACACTGATACTCACACCATCGGGGATAAGTAGTTCTACACGCATCATTATGCACATACACAATCACAAAACCGCTAACATTTCCTTCCCGCCTTCCTAACACAGCATGCCCACCCTTTCATCTGTTTCAAAACCCTGCCGAGGGAGGAGTGGTGCTCCCCAATTGTGTAACTCAAATCTCCTTATCCCCCGACGAAAGCAGAACGGGTGCTCCCCAACCCCTTGGGCCACACAAGGTTTTATATATCTAGTTTATACCAAAAACACCCAACACCACCCGGACACCCCCCCCCCTCCCCCGGATACCCCTTCCTCAAAACCGGTTCGGCACAGTGGTAGCAAAGTTCGACGCACTTTGCGGGATTCTTCCGATGAAACCGATGCAGAGACACCGAATTTCAGGACATTTGATTGAACATATTCAATTAGGATGCACTGCTCTCTGAGGTGACTCGTGTCATCAAGTACACCTTTTCCTTCAAAGTATAAGAGGAAAAAGAAGGGAAGGAGGGTAAGGTCTGGTGAACAAGGAGACCATCGAGTAAACCTTCTCATTCAAAGTACCTCAGAAAAAGAAGTCAAGTAAGGTAAGGTCAGATGAACAAGGAGAACATCAAGTACAGTTCCTCCTTCATAGTACATATATCAGAAAAAGGATTGAAGGATGGTAAGGGCTGGTGAACAAGGAGACCATCGAGTACAACTTTTCCTTCAGCATAATCGAGATAAAGAAGTGAAGGGAGGTAAGATCTGGTGAAGAAGGAGACCATCAAGTACACCTTCTCATTCAACGTATTCCATAAAAAGATGTTAAGTAAGGTAAGGTCAGGTGAACAAGGAGACCATCAGGTACAGCTTCTCCTTCAATGTATACCAAAAAAAGAAGTGATGGGGGTAAGGTCTAGTGAACAAGGAGATCAACGAGTACACCTTTTCCTTCAAAGTATTACAGAAAAAGTAGTGAAGGAAGGTAAGGTCTGCTGATGAAGGAGACCATCATGTACACCTTCTCCTTTAACTTATTCCAGAAAAAGAGTCGAAGAGGGTAAGTTCAGAGAAACAAGGAGACCATGGAGTAAACTTTCTCATTCAACGTATTCCAGAAAAAGAAGTCAAGTAAGGTAAATTCTGGTGAAAAAGGAGACCATCAAGTATAGCTTTTCCTTCAACGTATAACAGAAAAAAAGTGAAGGAGGGTAAGGTCTGGTGAACAAGGAGACCATCGTGTACACCTTCTCTTTTAACTTATTCCAGAAAAAGAAGTCGAAGAGGGTAAGTTGGTAAGTTCAGAGAAACAAGGAGAGCATGGAGTAAACTTTCTCCTTCAACTTATTCCAGCAAAAGAACTCGAGGAGGGTAAGTTGTGAGGAACAAGGAGAACATCGAGTACAACTTTACATCATATTCCAGAAAAAGAGGTCAAGGAGGGTAAGCTCTGGTGAACAAACTGACCATCGAGTACATCTTCTCCTTCAACGTATTCCAGAAAAAGAAGTCAAAGAGGGTAAGGTCTAGTCAACAAAAAGACCATCGAGTACACCTTTTCCTTCAAAGTATTACAGAAAAAGTAGTTAAGGAAGGTAAGGTCTGCTGATCAAAGAGACTATCTTCTACACCTTCTTTTTCAACTTATTCCAGCAAAAGAACTCGAGGAGGGTAAGTTCTAAAAAAACAAGGAGAACATCGAGTACAACTTCTTCAGCATATTCCAGAAAAAGAAGTCAAGGAGGGTAAGCTCTGGTGAACAAACTGACCATCGAGTACACCTTCTCCTTCAACGTATTCCAGAAAAAGAAGTCAAAGAGGGTAAGGTCTAGTGAACAAGGAGACCATCGAGTACACTTTTCCTTCAAAGTATTACAGAAAAAGTAGTGAAGGAAGGTAAGGTCTGCTGATAAAGGAGACCATCGTGTACATCTTCTCCATCAAAGTATTCAAGAAAAAGAAGTCAAGTAAGGTTAGGTCTGTTAAACATGTAGACCAACAAGTAGGGCTTCTCCTTCAATGTATTCTAGAAAAAGAAGTGAAGGAAGTTATGGTCTATTGAACAAGGAAACCATCCAGTACACCTTCTCCTTCAACGGATTATAGAAAAAGAAGTGAAGGAAGGTAAGGTCTGGTGAATAAGGAGACCAACGAGTACACCTTTTCCTTCAACGTATTCCAGAAAAAGAAGTCAAGTAAGATAAGGTCTGGTGAATAAGGAGACCATTAAGTATAGCATCTCCTTCAAAGTAAAAGAGAAAAAAAAGTGAAGAAAGGTGAGGTCTGGTAAACAAGGAGGCCATCGACTACAGCTTCTGCTTCAACGTATTCTAGAAAAAGAAGTGAAAAGGTGTTAGGTCTGGTGAACAAGGACAACATCGAGTACAGCTTCTCCTTCAACATAATACAGAAAAAGAAGTGAAAGAGGGTAAGTTCTGGTGAACAAGGACACCATTGAGTAAACCTTCTCCTTTAAAGTATTCGAGAAAAAGAAGTAAAGGAAGGTAAGAGATGGTGAACAAGGAGACCATCAAGTACAGCTTCTCCTTAAACGTACACCAAAAGAAGAAGTGAAGGAGGGTAAGGTCTGGTGAACAAAGAGACCATCGAGTACATCTTTACAATCAACGTATTCGAGAAAAAGAGTTAAGGAAGGCAACGTCTGGTGAACAAGGAAACTATCGTGTACACACTCATTCAACGTCTCCCAGAAAAAGAAGTCAAGCAACGTAAGGTCTGGGGAATAAGAAGACCATCAAGGACAGCTTAGCCTTCAAAGTATACCACAAAAAGAAGTGAAGGATTGTAACGTCTGGTGAACAAGGAGACAATCTTGTATACCTTTAACCTTTAACATAATCGAGAAAAAGGAGTGAAGAAAGGTAAGGTCTGGTTAACAAGGAGACCATAAAGTACAGCTTCTCCTTCAACGTATTCCAGAAAAAGATGTCAATTAAGGTAAGGTCTAGTGAACGGGGCGACAATCAAGTACAGCTTCTTCTTCAACGTATTCCAGAAACAAAAGTGAAGAAAGGTAAGGTCTGGTGAACAAGGAGACCATCGTTTACACCTTCTCCTTCAACTTATGCCAGAAAATAACTCGATGAAGGTAAGTTCTGAGGAACAAGGTGCACATCAAGAACAACTTTTTCAACATATTCCATTAAAGGAAGGAAAATAGGGTAAGGTCTGGTGAACAAGGAGACCATCGAGTACACCTTCTCCTTCAAAGCATTCCAGAAAAAGACGGCAAATAGGGTAAGGTCTGGTGAACAAGGAGACCATCAAGTACAGCTTCTTCTTCAACGTATTCCAGAAACAAAAGTAAAGGAGGGTAAGTTCTAGTGAACAAGGAGACCATCGAGTATAACTTGTTCAACATATTCTAGAAAATGAAGTCAAGGAGGGTAAGGTCTGTTGAACAAAGTGACCATCGAGTACACCTTCTCCTGCAACGTATTCCAGAAAAAGAAGGCAAATAGGGTAAGGTATTGTGAACAAGGAGACCATCGAGTACACCTTCTCCTTCAACGTATTCTAGAAACAGAAGTCACGTTAGGTAAGGTCTGGTGAACAAGGAGACCATCGAGTACACCTTTACCTTCAACGTATTCAAGAAAAACCGTAAGGAAGGGTAAGGTCTGTGAACAAGAAGATTATCTAGCACACCTTCTCCTTCAACGTATTCTAGAAAAAGAAGGCAAATAGGGTAAGGTCTGGTGAACAAGGAGGCCATCGAGTACACCTTCTCTTTCAACGTATTCTAGGAACAGAAGTGAAAGATCGTAGCGTCTGGTGAACAAGGAGACCATCGAGTACACCTTCACCTTCAATGTATTCAAGAAAAACCGTGAAGCAAGGTAAGGTCTGCGGAACAAGGAGACCATTGTTTACACCTTCTCATTCAACTTATGCAAGAAAATAACTCAAGGAGAGTAAGGTTTGGTGAACAAAGAGACTATAACGTATACCTTTTTCTTCAACTTATTCGACAAAAAGAAGTGAAGGGAAGTGTCTGGTGAACAAGGAGACCATCGAGTATACCTTTTCCTTCATCGTATTCGGAAAAAAAGAACCGAATGATTGTAAGGTCTGGTGAACAAGGAGTCCATTGAGTACACTTTCTCCTTCAACGTATTCCAGAAAAAGAAGTGAAGGAAGGTAAGATTTGGTGAACAAGGAGACCATCTGGCCCACCTTCTCCTTCAATGTGTACCAGAAAAAGAAGTGAAGTAAGGTAAGGTCTGCTGAACAAGAACAACATCAAGTACAGCTTTTTCTTCAACGTATTCCAGCAACAGAAGTGAAGGAAGATTAGGTCTGGTGAACAAAGAGACCATCGGGTACACCTTCTCCTTCAACCTATACCAGAAAAATAAGTCTAGGAAGGTAATTTCTGTTTAACAAGGAGACCATCGGACACACCTTTTCCTTCAACGTATACCAGAAAAAGAAGTGAAGTAGGTTAAGCTCTGCTGAACAAGAAGACCATCATTTACAGCTTCTCTTTCAACGTATTCCAGAAAAAAAGTGATGGACGGTAAGGTCTGGTGAACAAGGGTACTGTCGAGTACTCCTTCTCCTTCAACTATTCTAGAATCAGAACGCAAGGAGGGTAAGTCTTTGGAACAAGGAGACAATTGAGTACAACTTCTCTTTCAACATATTACAGAAAAATAATTTAAAGAGGGTAAGGTCTGCTGAACAAGTAGACCATCAAGTACAGCTTCTCCTTAAACGTATTCCAGAAAAAAAACTCAATGAAGGTAAGGCTGGTGAACAAAGAGACCATTCTGTACACCTTTTCCTTCAAAGTATTCGAGAACGAGAAGAGAAGGAAGGTAAGTTCTGGTAAACAAGGAGACCATCGAGTACATGTTCTCTTTCAACGTATTTTAGAAAAAGAACTCAACTAAGACCATCAAGTACAGCTTCTCCTTCAACGTATACCAGAAAAAGAAGTGAAGCATGGTAAGGTCTCGTGAACAAACAGACCATCGAGTACTCCTTCTCCTTTAACCTATACTAGAAAAAGAAGTGAAGGAGGGTAAGGTCTAGTGAACAAGGAAACCATCGAGTAAACCATTTTCTTACAATGCATTCGATGTATAGAAGTGAAACAAACCATCGAGTACACCTTTTCCTTCAACGTATTCGAGAAAAAGAAGTGAATTAATGTAAAGTCTTGTGAATAAGGTGACAATCAAGGACAACTTCTCTTTCAACGTATTCCAGAAAAAGAAGTCAAGTAAGTTAAGGGCCGGTGAATATGTAGCCTTTAGGGCTACTTAGCCTCTGCACCCCATTTGTTGGCGCATTACCTGCTCGTGATGCCCCTGCTTATACAGAAATTGTGTCCAACGACCGAATGCTGGACGTTATAACCCGGTTCGGCAGGTGGAGCTTATAGCCTTGGTTGACATTCCGCCTAGGAGAAAGAAAACTCTGACTTCAAACCCGGGCAGATGTCGCTCGTTAGCCACGGTAGGAAACTCATCTAGGTCCCAGTTAATAACTGGGAAACACGGCTCTGAACTTTCCTACGACCCGATGTTAGGTGTGGTGACCCTAACCGCTCAGAACCCTGTCACCAAGTTTGATCCGCTACTCTCATCAACCTACCATGCTATGTGTGGGTTTGGTCCGGGGTTCCCTAGGGGTAGCGGTGAAGGCGTATAGCGCCCCGCCTAGTGGTACCGGCCGGGGCCATGTAAAAAGCGCCCAGTAGTGCCGGTCCCTTGTTGGGGTCAGTGTGGGCCGCAACGGGCAGGGGTGTTGAATTTTACTTATTGGCCATGGATAATATTTTTAGATCACCGACTCTATAAACTCAACAAACAAATACCCAACAAAAAAAAACACAGCAAAACAGAAAAAATAAACGACCGCAGAATAATATTCGGACCGGCTTGCTGGTCCAGATATATAAAGCTAAAAACCACAAGAAATCAACCATTCTGTGCACTCGAACTGCGAGAACAATTAAAAGTCGTTACAGAAGAGTAACAACCAGAATTCTCAATCAATCCTGACCGAACAGAGGCTACAATTAAAGCCAAGTCCGAAAAAATATCAAAAAAACTACTGGCCCTCACCGCCTTAGGTTATAATGAAATAAAACCAACGGATAAAAATAATCACAACCTGAGAGAAGGAACGGTTCTACTCAACATATTTATGCCTGGACCCAAAAGTACGGAGGCCTTCATATGCCAAGGAACACAAAGGCTGCTTGAAGATGACGGACATCAAATAGACTCTGTTTCCATCTTCGAGAGAAAATCGCCCACACACTCAACCCTGCTGAAAATCGATAAAATAGCATTCAAGCTGTAAACCATTCCAGAAACAATTAAATTCGCAGGAACGACAATCCGAATACAGGAAGAACTGCCCACTTCAATTGAATGTCGATCGTGCCTGATGTTTGGTCACCCAGCCAAATACTGTAAAACTGATCCACAATTATGCTTCAAATGCAGCGTAAAAGGACACAACAGCGAACAATATAAAACAAAAGAAAAATGCATTAACTGTGGAGATAACCACCACGCATTCAAGCGAACATGTCCCCACTTTAACTCCCATCAGGAGGTACGGATTAGAACTGTCCGTTTTGGCATCCGAAGACACCAAGCTTTAAAAGACATGGGCGAGGGAGGTAGAACTTTGAGCATTCGAAGTTATGATACCGTTGCTTCCACCACCAAAGCTCCAACCACCCAATTAACTTCCAAGTCAACATTGGACCTAACAGCCCTTAACAAAACCGCAATATCCAAGGAAAAAAGCCAAGGACCACTAGAAAGCCCAAAGTTAAAACCACACCACATACAAACTGAACCACCAACCACTAAGCACCCCGAAATGGACCTATCTAAAGCGCAATCACAAAAAAGAAGCCACCAAGAATCCCCTAAATCTGCCGCCTCCTCCTTCTCCTCACCAACTAAAAGCCCAGAAGTTAAATCAACCCGAAGAAACAGCTCATCAAGTATAGAAACTATATGCTACGATAGCGAGCTACTCTTCCCCCTCCACAAGCAACTCACAAACCCACAACCCTTGACACCAGACTCCCACTGCCCGGCATCTCAAACCAAGAAAACAGTACCGTCTTGCTTAAGCACACTAACACAAAATAGAAGTACAAAGCCCCCAAAAGACGCTCTCCTTTCCCAAATATCACCACACAGATTACCAACCTCTCCACCAAGGTCCACATATTTAACTACAGAAGAATTGGCAATAAACAAGGAACTTGATACCAATGAAAATACCTCCAGACATACAGCCCCACTATCAATACAGTATTCACAAAGAACACTCTCGCCCGCTGGCCAGAAAGAAATGCCTCTATTAAGCACCCAGCCCAACACAAAACCAAAGCTTCAGCGCCCTCAGATAAAATATAAGGAGGTTCTCAATAAGAAAACTAACAATACGGACAAAGACATACAGAACCCGATAACACCAGGCACGCCGAAACAAACTTCACACAAACTCTATACAAAGTCCGGTAGCTCCACCCTATACGGAGCCTCCAAGCCTCATAAATAGAACTACAGCCCGAAGAATATGAAAAACAAACTCAAATACTGCAATGGAATATTCGTGGATTCCGGCCAACTTCAAATCTTTACAAAAAATAATCACAGAAAAGGACCCAGTGTGCATTTGTCTCAACGAGACTATGCACTCAAACCCGCAGCAGCATCTGAGATGATTGCATACTTAAAAGAAAGTAAATTATATAAAAAAAATCTAGAAAAAGAAAAGAAGCAAAACCCGATAAATTATGAAAATTTGTTTCTTGCAATTTTAAAAAACCTTTTAATTTATGTACAATTTAATTATCACCACTCATTCATTTCAATTCACTTCATCCATCAGATTACCATTCACAACTCATGACTATTATCAACGCTTTTAAGTTTTGATCACTATAAAATACAGTGCCTGTTTAGACCCATACAAGGGTGAAAGAGGGCATGAAACGCTTTAAAAAAAACAAAAATCTCTTTCAACGTATACCAGAAAAAGAAGTGAAGGAGGGTAAGGTCTGCAGAACAAGGAGACCATCGAGTACACCTTTTCCTTCAACGTATTCGAGAAAAAGAAGTGAAGGAAGGTAAGGACTGAAAAACAAGGAGATTATCAAGTACAGCTTCTAAATCAACGTATTCCAGAAAAAGAAATCAATGAGGGTAAGGTCTGGTAAACAAGGAGACCATCGAGTACTACTTCTCCTTCTACGTAAGTCAGAAGAATAATTCTAGGATGGTAAGCCCTGGTGATCAAAGAGACCATCGAGTACTTCTTCTCCTTCAACGTATTCCAGAAAAAGAAGTCAGGGAGGGTAAAGTCTGATGAACAAGGAGAATAAGGAAACCAACGAGCACACCTTCTCTTTAACATAATCCAGAAAATGAAATCAATGAGGGTAAGGTGTGGTAAACAAGGAGACCATCGAGTACACCTTCTCCTTTAAAGTATTCGAGAAAAAGAAGCGAAGGAAGGTAAGGTCTAGGGAACAAGGAGAATATCGAGAAGAACTTCTCCTTCAACGTATTCCAGGACAAGAATTCAACTAAGGTAAGGTCTGGGGAACAAGGACACCATTAAGTACAGCTTCTTCTTGAAAGTATACAAGATAAAGAAATGAAGTAAGCTAAGGTGTGTAGATAAAAGAGACCATCGAGTAGAACTTATCCATTAACGTATAACAAAAAAAAAGAAGTGAAGGAGAGGAGGATCTGGTTAGCAAGGAGATCTTCGAGTTAACCTTCTCGTTCAACGTATTCCAGAAAAAGAATTCATGGAGTATAAGTTCTGGTGAACAAGGAGTCCATCAAGTACATCTTCTCCTTCAAGTTAAGTGAGGAAAATAAGTCAACTAACGTAAGGTTCGGTGAACAAAGCACCATTGAGTACAGCTTCTCCTTCAAAGTATTCCTAGAAAGAGAGTAAAATAGGATAAGGTGTGTAGAACAAGGAGACTATCGAATAGAACTTCTCCTTTAAGGTAGTCCAGAAAAAGACGTCAAGGATGGTAAGGTCTGGTGAACAAGGAGACCATTGAGTACACCTTCTCCTTTGACGTATTCCAAAAGAACAAGTCAAGGAGTGTAAGGTCTTGTGAACAAGGAGACCATTGAGCACACCTTTTCCATCAACTTAATTGATAAAAATCAATTTAGGAAGGTAAGGTGTGGTGAACAAGGAGAGCCTCGCGTACACCTTCTCCTTCAACGAATTTCAGAGAAAGCATTCAAAACGGTAAGGTCTGGTAACAACGAGACCATCGTGTACACCTTCTCCTTCAAAGTATTCCAGAAAATAAGTGAAGGAGGTTAATGTCTGGTAAACAAGGAGACCATCGAGTACACCTTCTCCTTTAAAGTATTCCAGAAAAAGAAATCAAGGAAGGTAAGTTCTTTTGAACAAGTATACCATCAAGTACACCTTCTTCTTCAGCTCAATCCAGAAAAATAAGTCAAAGAATGTAAGGTCTGGTGAACAAGGAGACCATCGAGTACATCTTCTCCTTTCACGTAGCCCTGAAAAAGACCTCAAGGAGTGTGAGGACTGGTAAACAAGGAGACCATCAAGTACACTTTCTCCTTAAACGGACTCAAGAAAAATAAATCTAGGAAGTTAAGTTCTATTGATCAAGGAGACCATCGTGCACACATTCTTCATTAAGGTATTCTAGAAAAATAAGTCAAGGCGGATAATGTCTGGTGAACAAGGTGACCATCGAGTACACCTTATTCTTCAACATATTCCAAAAAAAGAAATCAAGGAGGGTAAGCTCTGGTGAACAAGGAGACCATCGAGTACACCTTCTCTTTCAACGTATTCCAGATCTCTCAGAAATAGATCCAAATTATACAACCCGTCACCTGTTAAACTGTATGTTATACTTAATTTATCTAAATAAAAAAAAACTTCGCAAACTATTGGTAAAATAATACAAGGAAATAGTCTTATGTATATAAGCCGTCTTCTGTTTAACTATATATTACCACTAAAATATATCTAAACAACAAACAAAAATCCGTGGTAATTATTATTTTTAAATCTAATGCTTAAAAGCAGTCTTCATTTAAATTGTATATTACTACTAAAGTAGAGCTAAAAATCAACGCAATTTGGTGGAAAAATAATACCAAAATGAGCTCTAATATATACATGTTTTTTGAGTTAAACTGCCGGTTACCACTAAAGCAGATATAAACATAAGCTCATATCCTCGGTGTATCATTTGGAATAACAAAGTCTAATGTATACAAGCCGGTTGTAATTAAAACACGTTCCCTCTCTCCGAACAGCGAACGGGGACTAGTGTTAAAAGAGAGAGCTTCTTACCACCCAAGAAAATCTAATCAACGATTCCTCTAATATATCATTCATTTTAAGACCCAATTTTTACTATCCCATTCATTTTAAATACGAGACATTAAAATTTAATGTCTTAAATCATTTTTAACCGTGAGACCGTAGTTATCTGCCCAGTCGGTTGACATTTTCGTTGAATTATAGCACATTAAAAAACAACGGCTCAAACACACAAACGCATTTTACATCAAACTTCAAACTTATGAGTTGGCTTGCATGTAAACCCATCCTGGTATGTTGGGCTATTAAGGAAAGTAACATTGCATCATTAGCATAATTAATGCCTTAATTCCACTGACACGCTGGGAGACATTCACAGAGCCGGAATGTATGTAGATATATGTCGCTCCATCTTGTAAGATCGCTTCACTGGTAGCTTAATTGTGCTAGTCAGAAGGAAAGAATCCCTCACTATTTGGTTATTTTCAATTTAGATTAAAGTCTTCTTTCATCCTAATCGAGTTATTATAGAGATTTGACATCGTTTCTAAGAGTTAGAAGAAGAGGAATAGGGGATAGACCTTAAAACTAGAGGGAAATGTTTAGGATTAAAAGTGTGTCGAGCAAATCTTCCTTAAAGAGGATTCGACGTCTACAGATAACGATATCTTGATGAAGGAGTCGTAGATTTGACGTCTACAGTATTTATCAATGGGCCAAACTCAATGAAACGCCATGTGGGTGTCGAAGGTACTTAACTAGAACATAAACTGTAAAATGTCTTATCAAACATCTTGACTGTAAAACCAATGTACAGTATCGTCCCTCAAAATCAGAACACCCGTATTTCTATCCCAATTCCCCTAGAAAATTTAAAGTTTTCAAAATTGATGTATGGTGGCTTACAGGTAGAAAAAACCTGTAGGTTATCGGGTAGATATTTTGGAAACAAATCTTCTCTGGCAAAATTTATGGAAGATGTGATGTCAATGCAGGCTTCTGAGAATTTTAGATGGTAGTATAGTTACCCAAATTGGTCATGTCAAATTTTTCAAAATGTTTCGGACAGAAGTAAGTTTATTATATAATTAATTATGCTTTATAAATCCTCGGATAGGTTTGCATGACTGCCGCTATACTATGTTTTGCTGTCCTGTGTTGTAAATTAATAATATTTTTTCACACACCATATATTTGAAAATTAATTATAGGAATATGAATAAACAAGGTCTGCTGACCATAGTCACGTGCTCTCACTTAATCTAATTTATGACCTTACGACTTTTAAAACTTTCAATAATTCCAGGACTAACCTGGGAGGGACCTTGGCAATTATATCATTCGAAAGCGTATGTAAAACAACATAATGATTTTAAATTTCGTTAGAATCGGCCGAATAGTTATGATCTTATTACCAAAAATATTATTAAAGAAAAACGGTGACCGACCGACCGCATAGTATTATATAAAGTCGCCTGCGACTAAAAATCGCCACTTGTTAAAGCAAATATTTTCTAATATACATGACTAAAAAATTAATAAATATATAAAGCTAACTAGGCTGGAAAAGGCAAAATTTCGGGAAATTTGGCATCTTGTTTTGAAACAAAACTGTGTCAAAATGTTTAGACAGTACTAGTTATATATATATATATATATATATATATATATATATATATATATATATATATATATATATATATATATCCGAAATACCCCATCTCTCATTAAATACTGTATTAAATTGTCACCCTCTAAACGAAATTTAGCGTAAAGTGTGACATGACTAATTGTGGGAACTGTACTTTTATTTAAATGTATATTAGCATATGTTGTGGCTTCCCGGTTTTATATGTTGCCGAAACGAGCCGCTCACTATCCCTATCCCTAACAACATGGTGACCTTCGCCGGGGAAATTAATTTTCAAGCATTACAAACCACTCTATAAACTTAAACTACCTCTTCGACTTCGATAAATCGAATCTTAATTTTAGATATGATTCAACAAAAAAAAAAATAATAATCGATTCAAAAGTCATTAGAGAAATCTCCAATTTTAACCATTCAGAAGGAAATTTCCGTCCTAGTCCCTTCCTACAAAACCCTATCAATTTAACAAATAACCTCCAAATAAAAATTCTCTAACCTGAATAGTATTGCCAATCTCCTCCATTTCTGTGTTTTTCCAATATTTTTTATTTATTTTTTAATATTAAACTTTTATTTTTATTTCTTTGGACAAATAACTTCTCTGCTTTATACTTTTGGGCTCATTTTTAAAAAAATAATGTCTGATATATATGGTCAAACCCATTAGCTTGTCTCATAAGTATAATAAGTAAAGCAATCGAATACTGCTAGTTGAATATTTATGAATGTATCGTCAAAATAACTTGATACAAATGTATGAACGTTTCATCAAATTATGCTGGTGGTAAAAAAAACAACAATAAATATGTCGTCAATATCATGCTGTTAGTTAAAATGCCCAAAGAATATGACGAAATCATAGCTGTTTATACAACTATGACTGTATTTTCAATGTATCCATGTGTATCTTGGTTGTCAGATCTCTTTATAAGTACAGGCATTGGAATGTTGGTGGTTAAATAATTATGAAAAGAGCGTCAAAATAACGAGATACAAATTAACGTTTCGCCAGAATCATAAGTGATCATAAAAACAGTAAATGTATCGTCAATATACTGTTGGTGTTTAAAAATTCATGAACGTACATATAATATCACATTGTTCAAAATTCAAGAACGTGTTAACAAAATAATGTAGATAGTAAAATTTAATGAAGTTATATTATGTTAATGAACATTTTTGGACGTTTTTGAATGTAAAGAATTATGCTAATGTATAATGAACGATTAAAGTATTTTCAAGGTAAGGTTGGCAGTTATTAATATATGATCACAGGATCAAATTAATAGTTGTGGGAAAAACATAATGCTGAGATATCAGTTCTTGCTAATATCATTGCCATCTTTCTATACCAGTACTTATCAGCCTCCATCCTTAGATAGTAGTCCTTGTTACTGTCGATCTTGTTAGAAAAAACTTGGCATTCTAGATCCTGTTAGAGCTTCCTTTGACATCCTTGATCATATTAGAGGATGCTTGTAATCCTTGATCCCTCTAGATCTACATTTGTCATTCTTGATCATACTATAAGTCCTTGTCATCCTAGATCATGTTATATGTCTTATCGATCGTCGGCACTTTCCAAGTAGTCATTGTCACTTTATATCCTGCTGAACAGTCGGTGTAATCCTTACAAATGGTTTTAGAAGGTCATATCCCCGATCATGCTATAATAGTCCTTGTCATTCTCATGGTCACTTTGGTTGTACTTGTCAACTTATGCCCCTTATATTAGTCTTTAACATTATTGATTCTACTATAAAAGTCTTTGTAATCCTCGAACCTGTTATGGCAGTCCTTGCCACCCTAGATGGTTATATAGTAGTCTTTGTCACTTCTGATCTCGTTACATCAGCCCTTCTCATCAGTGATCAGCTTGTAGTAATTACAATTAGCTTCCATCCCCTTATAGTAATACTTTTCATCCTCGAATCATATATATTAAGTCTTGCCTTCCCTAATCTTGTCATAATATTTGCTGTTATTTGTGTCCTCGTCATCCTTCTGAAAGTTATGCAATCCTTGTCACTCTCTGCTATAGTAGTCGTTTTCTTGATATATCTTGATGCAGAAATCCTTTTTATCCTATAACCTGCATAACCTTGTCATCCTAGATCCCGCTATAGGAGTCCTGGTTTACCTCAATTACTGGCACTCTTTAGTCAGTCAAAAGATTCGTTGTTATCCAAGATTTTGTTTCAGATTTTTTATCATCTTCAATCCCATTATACCAGTCCTTGTCATCATTATCACACACGATCCTGTTAAGTAGGGCTTACCATCCTCGATCGATTTCATAGCAGTCCTTGTAATGATAAAGCATATTGTATCAGTCTTTGTCATCCTTGATTAAATTCTTAGCAGCAGTAATTCTTATCATAAATTGTATCGTAAGAGACATTACCATCAACGATCCATTTTCTGCAGTGATTGATATTATTAATTCTGTTTTAGTAATACTTCTAATCTCAAATCGAGTCTTAGCAGTCCTTGTCTTCATTAATCGTACTGTATTAGTCATTGCCGTACTCGATGCAATTCTTAGGAGAGTCTTTGTCATTATCAATTGTACCGTAAAAGTCCTTGTCATCTTCGATCTATTTTCAGCAGTCATTGACACTATCAATTGTGTTTTCATAGTACTTGTAATCTTCAATTGATTTTCTGCAGTCCTTATCTTTATTAATCGTACTGTGACAATCCTTGTCGGCCTTGCTACATTTTTAGCAGTGGCTTTTATCAATCCTACTCTTGCAGTTATTGTCATACTTGATTCCTTTTTAGTAGTGTTTCTCATTATCAACTCTACTGCGACAATTGATTCTTTGAAGTCATTGTCATTTTTTCTGTATTCCGTAAGGTCTTTGTCAACTTCAATCTATTCTTAGCATTCCTAGTCCGCCAGTTGTTGACATCTTCGATCCATTATTAGCAGTTTTTGTCATTACCAATCATAATGTAGCAGTTCTTATCATCACTAATCCATTCCTAACAGTTTTTGTCATTATCAATTGTCCTGTTGCATTCCTTGTGATGATCTATCTATTATCATCAGCTTGGGGCATTATCTGGCGCATTGTCGCAGTCCTTGTAATACTTGATCAATTAGTAGAATTCCTTGCCATTATCATCCGTATTGTAGTCGTCCTTCATATATTATTTATATTCTTATCAGTCCTTGTCATTATCAATCGTATTGTAGCAGTCCTTGTTTTCCTCGATTCATTATAGCACTCTTCGTCATTATTAATATTACTGTAGCAGTCCTTGTCATCATCAATCAATGCTTAGCGGTCCTTGTCATTATCAATAGTATTTTATCAGTATTTTTCATCCTCGATCATTTCGCCACACTCTTTGTCATTATCAATCTCATTGCAGCAGTCCTTGTCAGCCTGAATTTTGTTATATATATATATATATATATATATATATATATATATATATATATATATATATATATATATATATATATATATATATTCTGGTACACTAGTCTTTGTCATCCTCAAATCTGTAATAAATGTTCTTCAGAATCTACTCTTTTTTTTCTAGTCTCTTTTATTTTTCTTATTTCTCCTCTTCATTTCGGCTCACAGTTGTACACTTGAGCCTTTGTTTTCTCTGTGTGTTGACTTTCCCTGTATCATTTAAATGCCTCATCCCTACACCCAATTTAGGGTTTGTAGGACCAGGTGTAGCAACCTAGTTATCCAGGATCCATTTCTATCCTCGTGACATTTCTACTTATTCCCTTTTCTCCTTTTCTTTGTCCAGTAAATGTTATATACCTATTAAGTTCGGTCAATTTCCTGTTCGTCCTTATATAATTGCACTGATTGACTGGTCAATCACAAAAATCAATTCCGTTCGGGAAATATGACGTTAGGGTGACTTCAAAGACGTCTTATATATAGGTACACGATATGACGAAACGAAGAAAAAGGAAATCAATCGAGACGAAAGTCAAGTGGGAATAGAGGAGATAAAAAGATTGGGGGAGGTTAAACGGGTTCTAACCCCGCCTTGTTCATAAAATTGTACTCATTCACGACCTTAAAAGGTTGACTATTTTGTTGGGTTTGTGGCAGTTTTGCCGAATTAGGGCCATCATTATCACATTTTGGTGTATGAATCTCCTTGGATTCAAATTTAAGTACTTTCTTTGTGCGAAATGAAGAAAAAAAATAATTCTTACGTAAAAACTCCAAGTTTCTTCTTTAGATTGTTGCCTTAATGCTGCCTAGTGAGAATCTTTCACAACTTTTTTATTTTATTATATAGGTTAAACTCGTGCACGCAGAGAGAGAGAGAGAGAGAGAGAGAGAGAGAGAGAGAGAGAGAGAGAGAGAGGTGACATAGGCGGTTCGTCTCTCTGGAGCAATTCTCAGGTCATAATATTTATCCACCATTGCGAAAGTTTTGTGAGGGAATTGTATGGTGTTCGATTCTCCGTTTAATGATATACTCAATGCCTGCCTGCTATTTTGGGGATAATTCATATATATATATAAATGTGTTAAAAAAATGTTTTTTAATATAGACAAAGTTTTTTCTTGGGCAAATTAAAAAAAAAGTTATTTGTATTTTTTTGTTAGTCTATTGCAATCGCATCATATTTTATTATATATATTTTTTAAGGTAATTTCGAAAATGGGGGGTTTGGGATTGGCCACACATGCCCCCATTTTTAAATAAACTCGTAGTATTCCTAGTTCAAAAGCCTATCATTAGCTTCGAATTCAAAGGAGATTCCGAGATGTCGTTAGACCTCTAGTTTTTATACAGTGTTGCATGACTTCATACATTATATGCTTCGCCCTCAAATGCTATTTAATCAATCACATTTTCTTTAAAATTGATTAATATGAAATTTCCATATCATATTTTCATTCAGAAAATAAATATCTTCAAAATTATATATAATTCACTCTAATGTGACTTTAACTAACAATGTTACCCCCAAGATGGCGGCTAATCTATTTTTCGTCATAACATCATAATTAGGAATTTGCCCGTCTTAATTAATGAAATTGCTATATAGCATTTGCGTATCATTTAAAAATAGATATATTTATAACAAAGGCCCACAAAATTCACGGGCAGGGATTTCCCGAAATTTCACCATGATTTTATTAATGCTTGATTGTAATTATTGGATGAAGCCAAACGAATAAACTAATCATATTTAAATCTTACGTTCGTCGATCAAAACAGACCGAGGTTTCAAAGCAACATTTTTTTTCAGTTGTGAATTGGCCAAATCAATTCACAAGTCTAAACTTTGAGTTTCCTATTTAGTTAAACTCATATTGATGGGACAAAATTCAATCTAAGGTTGTCCATTATTTCTCTTCAACTTTAACGACCATAGATCTTAACTTTCTCCTCGGAGCGTGTCCTGGATAGTAAATTACTCACTTAAATGTATCTCCATTCCAGAGTTTCAGTTCATTAATCTTCTTTATTCTTTATGCTGCAATGACGCCCTGTTATCCTGTTATCGTCTCTAACTTCAGCAAAGTAAACCATTGTTTGAGGAGACTGTGTTCTTTATTTTTCGTAAGTCTTTGTTAATTAGATTTGTTTTTCTTTATCCTACTTCTCCCAAGGCGTATCTGAAAGAGTCAGTTTGGGGCGGAAGTTTGTTTATATTGCTTTGTTCTAGGCCTACTCCTGTGTGAGCTAGGCAAAAGACCACAGAAAGGCCTATAGTTTATGACGTCATTGCAGATGGACCTTTCTTCATAATCCGATTAAAGCGATTTTATCACATTCGTTCTTCAAGAAATTTAATTGTATTTATCTTTTTCGGCAAAGCCGCTAAATAGGAATATTAGGATAACCTCCCTCCCCCACAAAATAGGGTAGTAATCCTTAATTCTTATCAGATTTTTTTTAAATGGCTATTAACTGGAAATGGGGGGGTACTTGTTAATTAACGCGTTGGGGTTATTAAATAATAAGTGTTTTATTTATTTTACTATATATTTAACGCATACAAATAGTATACAGTTAACAAATATGAACTAATAATAATTCGTGGACCTATACATATAAACAAAAATGGCTTAAAATAAATAATTCCCAAACCAAAAGCCTACCATAATAAATAACATTAAAGATTTACTTTAAATGCTCCCCAAAGGTATGTAAAGTGCCAAGGAATGAAGCAAATCACCATAGAAAACCATTAATTAAACAGATTATAAGAAAATGAGGCTTGTTTGTACCACTGCTGGTGCAAAGCATACTTTTATTATAAAAAAAAGAACGTGTCATTTTCCTTATTAAAAATGACTAAATGGAAAAACTGAATAACGGGGAGCAAGTTTTTTTTCACTTTCTCGATTTATTTTAATATTCTGAAAATATAAAAAAATAAGATAGAGAAAAAGAAAAAGCATCACTTGCAGACATTATTTTTATTCTAGATAAATACAAGAGAAAATAGCGAACTAAAATTTAGCCTTATTTATTATAGCTGTGAATGACTGGCAACTTTAAAGATGCAAAGTAAAATAAATTCTCTAAAACTGTTTTCATTTGTTCAAGGGATCATCTTAACATATTTATATAAACATTTAACTTATTCTTGTCTTCCATTTTATCTACAATAATAATTTAATAATATATTTGTAGATCTCCAAATTATTTTTCTTACAGTACTTTTTATTAAATGTTGATTTTCGCTGATATCAAAATTAATTGCTTATAAAAATTTCATTAATAGTGATTTTAATTGCTAAAATTCGGTGATTTTGTGAATATTTCATTTTTAATTATTTTTTTTAACAATTATATTAGTATACATTAAATATCTGCTATATTTTCACCTGGATAATTTAGTGTACTGACGAATAGGAACAAGTTTCACATTTTGCTTTTCTAGATTGGATGGATATAGAGCTTTCAAAAATAGTTTGTAAGAGTATTTCAATAGAGAGTTTGATTCTAAAGTGTAAAAATTTCCGAAAGTAGATGCATTGGTTTCTGAATATTTCTATAGACATTCAAAAATCCCATAGCTGGAAACAACATTGTTTTATCTAAAACCTTATTTACCGACCAATTATTATTTCTAAAACACTTTAAGAGATGAGCAGTACCAAATAGATAAAATAGTAGCCTTAACCTTTTCCTTCTCTCTGATTAAAGTTTTGATCGTGTTTATATATATCGTATTTTAACTCCCTCAAATGACTGACGAATTAAATTTTTATCACCTTTCTGTTTACGGATTCTAATTGTGAAATTTGGCAACTTTCGTTGGCTCGTTGCCATAGTTCGGCTTCTGTGGTCTGCTGAATGCAGTTCACTGAAAGTTTCCATGGTAATTTGTTCCTTTGTGCTTGTCAGTAACAAAGATAAGAAGTTACTTTTTCTTCTTTTTTGGATGATAGCTTACAAAATAAAATTACCCTTATCATTTGAAGGCAAATAATTATACTAATACAAATTATTTATAAATAGGTAGGCCTATCAATTATCAATGAGGACAATTTTGGTCACTGGGAGGATACAGTCTGTTTTCTTAGGCCTATTTGGATAGCTTATTGAGGCAGCATGTAGGGAAAGTAAAGACCGAAAATAAAAGTATTTTTGCAATTTTTGTTTCACATGCTACTTTTAGTTAGCTCTGCTAATATTCCCGCACATGTACACATACACCCACACACACATACATGCACACACTAGTTTTTCCCTTCTCTTTTTCTCTCTCTTTCTCTCCCTCTAATATTTCCTCATTTTTTATAATATATATATATATATATATATATATATATATATATATATATATATATATATATATATATTTGTTGAAGACCATTGTGTATTTTACCTTAATTAATCTCCTTTGGCAACTTTCTCTTCTTCTAACTATCTTTTTTATTCCACCTTGTAGATGGTGGATCACTTGTCCTGTATTCATCTCTTTTAAATGAATGTGTTTGTTAAAAAGTGAAAGAAAACGATTTTTAGGGGGTATTTATTCGCATTGGTTTCCTCTAACGTTACATCTCTTACCCGGTAAAGGAGGAAAAGTTTCAGGCGAGGAGACTTCAAAACTCCAAGATTTGCCTCACTATCCCTACGGGGACCATATAAAAGATATTTTTGGCCGGCTCCTAGACGACTTAATGTCGGCCTAACTCCCCCCCCCCCTCCCTTCCTCGATGGAGTTTCGAAGCCGAAATGAACTGATCTGCAATTCATCTAGTCTCGGTCCAAATAAACTATGTCGGTCCACTTTGATAGACATAATTGGGGACGTAAAGGAAAGCAGGTTTGAGGATTAGCCCCCTGTGTAACTCTACGGAAGAGACCGCCCGGTTACGAGGCGATGCTGAAAGCTTTGGGGAATAGTTTGCTCTAATCTCTAAGGGTAGCTTCCGGCCAAGACCACAGGGGGACATGCAACCGTCCCTGTGTAAGTTGGAAACAGCATCGATACCCAAACCCCAGATGGGGCAGCACCCCGGATGGTGGTAGTTGATTCTATCACCACCCATCATTAAGTCCGCCACACTTCACCCATCCGTGGGGCATCCCCGGGTCCACCACACTTCACCCATCCGTGGGGCATCCCCGGGTCCACCCATCATCATCATTCATCCCCCCATTTGGCAGTTCACGTTCACGTAGTCTTAGCAACGAAGTAGAGAGGGTCATCAAACAAGCCAAAAACAGAAGATTAAGAAGTAAAGGTGCAACATATTGACTTAAATCAAGTCACCCATAACAAAAGTAGTGGGAGGTAAAGTAAACCCAGGGCTGAGGGGCCAATCTCGTGTAGAGATGGCCCAAGACCATACGGCTAGGATACCTCTGCGGGCTGTCAACGGGTAGCCCAAGCTTAGCAGAGAGACCGTATTCAAGGCTGTGTATGGCAAGTTGGGCAATGCCATGGTGAGGCTGCTTGACATAGCCTCGGGGTACATCGCGATCTGTGAAAAGGAGAGAGACATTGAGGACATTACGAACGAGAAGGCAGTCGGGGTCCTATGAGGCATTGGGCTGCAGCCAGCAGTACCACCGCAGATCCTAGCCCACAGGAGCGTGGTGTGCCGTCGAATCGACCCGTGGATTGGCCAACACTCCGCGGAAGAAATAAGTGTGGAAATCCAGCTTCGGCAAGCCTGGGCCAAGGTAGCCGAGGTAATAAAGTTTAAGAACAGAAGGGATGGTGGTGAGTACACCCATGTGTTCAAGGTGGTCTTCGCGGAGACGACCATGGCTCAAAAGGCAAAAGAACAAGGTCTTCTTATGTTTAATGCCAAAATTAGCAGCGAGCAAGTTGAGAAAGGATAATATACTCCTGTCCAATTCTGCTTCAAATGCTATAAGATGGAGTCACGCGCCACCGAGGACTGCAAAGAGCCTCAAGAGACGTGCTCTAAATGCAGCGAGAAGGGGCACAATTGGCGGATCTGTAAAAGCAACACAGAGAAGTGTGTGAGCTGCGGCCAGGAACATAGGACTATGGCCATGTCATGTCCCGCAAAGAAGGAGATAATTAGAAATAAGCAGGAGGCCAAGAAAAGTGAAGATACGCGTAGGGCCAACTGAGATCGTTACCAAAGAGGAGATAGACAAGGAGCTGGAGAGGATAACAACGTCCATACTAAATGCGGACCGTGAGAGCATACCCATAACAGGTTATAAAACACCTCCTCAGCCCAGATGGACAGAGGAGATGAGAGATATCGCTCGCGTTCACAGGGAAGTGTACGACGAAATAAGACGGGAGGGTCCCAACCGGGAAAGAAGCTCGCTTCTTTGACGCCTAAGCACAGAGCTTAGAGAGGCTATCAACCTCCAAAAGGAGGTAATCTGGAACAACTTGATAGCTAAAGTCGACAGTGAACTTAGCCCGGATAAGTTCTGGCGCCAAGTCAAGAACTTAAAGGGACTTACACGAAGACCAAAGGCTCGTATAAAGGAGAACGGAAACTATATAGAGGACGCGGTGGTTCTGGAAGACAGGTTCAGGAACTTCTGGAAAAACGTTTTCAGGATCACCCCTGAAGAAAACGACGAGTTCGACCATGAATTCGAAGGCCAACTGATCGAAGAACTAAATGAGGTAATGCATCGCACGCACCCACAACATCGAGTCAACGAAGGCAGGGAGATGGCGGGCCACGGCCGTCCTATAACATCAGAGGAGGTCATGGCCACTGTAAGAGCCTTCAAACAAAAGGCACTAGGCTGGACGGGCATCACCAGGAACAACTTGGTTAATGCCCCACAGCAGATCATTCAGGGAATCGTAAACATCTATAACGCTTCCCTGAATACGGGCTACCTCCCTCAAGGTTTCAAGATTGCAAAGGTGATCTTCATACCAAAGGGAGGTAAACCCCCTGATCAACTGGTAAATTACAGGCCAATCGCCCTGCTGGAGATCATTGCGAAAGTCTACGAGAAACTCCTAGCTGACAAGCTTCAAGAACAACTAGCCGAGCTGGGAGCTTACAACCCTCAGCAGCACGGGTTCCGCAAGGGACGAGGAACGGAAACAGCCCTCGCCCTCCTAGCGAAAAAACTCGCTTGCAGTAAAGCGGAGAGGAGGTACGTAGACGTGGTGCTGCGGGATGTAAAGAAGGCCTTCGATAAGGTTTGGCTGAGAGGGTTACAGTTCAAGATCCTCAACCTCCAGCTTAACCCACTCCTGGAAAGGGTCCTTTGCAACTATATCTCAGATAGGAGAGCCCAAATTGCGATCGAGGACTGCAAGGAACCCGAATTCGAACTCGAGGCGGGAGTTCCACAAGGCAGCTGTCTCAGCCCTCTGCTGTACCTAGTGTACACAATTGACCTGCCTGCTCTAGTGAGGTACGATTCGATATATTTGCAATACGCAGATGACATCACCCAAATCGTCCTCAGTCCATTCAGGAACTCTGGAAGTAGGGCAAGGGCGACAGCTGTCGAAATCGACAATAACAACCGATATGAGAAGAAGTGGAAAATTAAGACCAACCGCCAGAAGTTCACCATAATTCCAATGAACCGCCGGAAAGTAGACGACGTCATCGTCAACAACTAACTCTATCCGTATTCCAACGAGGGAAAAGTCCTGGGCTTACAACTCTTCAAATCTGGATATAAGGCTCACATAAATACCAAAGTCTCCCTAGCCAAAAGAGAGCTGAGGAAACTTTACCGTTTCCGAAGCCTCAGCGTGCCAAACAAGAAAAGGCTGTACATGGCCTTGGTACGATCAGTCCTAGTGTACGCGGCCGTGATCACGCAGATGGCAAGCTGTACATCTCTCAGAATGATGCAGAGGGTACAGAATAAAGCCACTCTGCTGATTACTGGCACGCAAAGGATCGACCGTATTCGGCAATCGATTCTACACCATAGAATCGGACTAAAGTCGGTCAATACGGAGATCCAAAGGTTAGGGAGAAAGACATGGGACAAAGTAGACCGAGAGATACTCCCGACAATGAACCTTAACCTAAACATACGTGGAAATAGAAGACGCGCAATTGGTAGAACGGCTCTGTTCCCAAGCATTAAAACCTGCGCAAGAGAAGTAGTACTACCTATGTATACTTAGTAGTACATAAAATCAAACTAATGTAACCATACTGAACCCGACTCGAAACAAGAAATCAAACAAACGAAGAAATTATTCTAATAAAAAGAGGCGAAGTGTTATAATTATTATAGTTCAAACTTAAGAAATTTTAATTAAAAAAGAGGCGAAGTGCCCATATTACAGAATTTCCCTAAATATAAAATAAAACTTAATTAACTTTAAATATAAAAGAGGCGAAGTGCCCAAATTAAATAATTTAAAAAAATTAATTAAAACTTTAGAATAAAAAGAGGCGAAGTGCCCAAATCTCAATCAAATAAAATTAATCAAAATAACTAAAATCAACAAAAAGAGGCGAAGTGCCCAAATGAAAGAAATAAATTTAAAACTCAACAAAACTTAAAGAGTGTCAGCATATTAGATACCTTTGAAAGGCTTGAATGCTACGACGGTAGAATAAATTGAATATAATAGAGTAAAATATATATATAATAATGGAGGAAACTGGCTGTCAACGACAGTCAACTCCATTAATGACGGAGGAAAACTTTACTAGTAAAAAGAAAAATGAGAAGAATGCTAGTGATTCCCTAACACCAGGGCAAACTAGAAACCATTTTCATACCTTTATAAACCTACCACACAATTTCATCACTTTCACTAATTAATTAAAAAAATTCTTTCATTTTATTTTCTGCCAGATCCTCACTCCACTTATTACATCGGATTCTAAAAATCTTGCTGCAGGTGATATTGTTGTCCCCCTAGAAGGTGATGTCTCTGACGATGAGGTTGAAGATACTGGTGAACAACCTGAATATAAATTGCCATCTGAAGATGGAGATAAGTGTCAGATGTTGGAGTTGAAACTGAAGTTTGTTCTAATTTATCAGATGATGATGTTCCAATTAAAAAAGCTGATGATGTTCCATTAGCTTCGCTTCCTCGACAAACCAGCATGTGATGTATCTCGTAAATCAAATAAAAATAAAGCAGTACGCTGGAGAATGAAGGACCTTGACGTGGTGGCCACTGACTGCAGTGTTCAATTCTCGGATCCAACAAGCGAAATGACACCTCTTTCTTATTTCAAACTTTTTGGGGATGATTCTATCATAGAAAATCTGGGGTGGGTTTTCAGACAAATCTTTATTCAGTCCAAAGAACGGCCACATCTTTAGATGTCGATAAAAAAGGATTAAGCAATTTTTAGGTATCCACATTCTTGCGGAACTTGTAAAAAGGCATAGCTATCGAGATTATTAGTTTCTTTCAAGTAGGAATGAAAAAATTGCAGAAACTATGTTTCGTGACAGGTTTGAAATATTCAAACTTACATTCACATAAATGATAATGACAAAATGAAGGCACAAATCATCTTGAACAACCAAACGTACTGAGTACAATTGGTTGTTCAAGATTCGACCTTTCATCGATGCTATAAAGAATAACTTTAAAAAAATAGAGTAGGAGGAGTACAATTCAGTGGATGAAATCATGATTCCTAAAGCAGTATGTCAAAAGCAAGGCACCTAAATGTGGTATAAAGTTTTTCGCCATGGAGGGTGTCGGTGGTATTATATACAATTTCGAAATTTATATATTGAAAAGGAAACTAGTAAAAGATATAGGTCTGGGAGTAAGTAGAAATGTCGTAGTAATGCTGGCAGGAAATTTACCAAAGAAACAAAATTAAAAACTTTTTATGGACAACTGGTTTACATCATGTGGACTGATAAAATATCTAAAAGGTTCTCAGATCATGGCAGCCGGAACTGGTGTTCTTTCAAAAGTGATAAAGAGGTAAAGAAAGAGGCTCATGTTATTATCAAACAGAATGCAATGAAAACATATGCGCAGTGAAATGTAATGATAGTAAATTTGTTCATTTAGTATCTTCTTATATTGGACAAAATCCAGTTGGTTAGTTGCCGAAAAGAAACATATTGATGTAGACATTCTTCCAATGGTCAAAGAGTACAAACAATTCATGGGAGGGGTAGATCTCAATGATATGGTAGTGTCATTATATAGATCGAATATCGGGGTAAGACGATATTATCCATAACTCTATAATTTAAGTTGGGGTTTTTTGAAAATTTATAAATGTTTCTTTTTTCTTAGTTGCCAAATACTTCGCGTGTTTTGGAAATTCAAAGGATTAAAATAGTTAAAAAGATCAAGAAAAAGAAGAAGGAGAAGATGATGATGATAAAAAGAAGAAGATGATGAAGATGAAAGATGATGATGAAGAAGAAGATAAGGAAGAAGAAAAGTGTGTTCAGAGTGTTAAAATAAAGAGTCTATAAAGGGGATTAAAAAAAGCAGTTAAGATTAGCAAATAATGCCGTAGGCCACACCCCGCAGGGGTGCCTGTGTACCTAAACTTTTCCTGCTAAGGAAGAGAACAGCGGCTTGTCTTAGCATATTTTACCATATGAAGGATATGTGCATTGTCGGGGGCTGGCTTCTCTACCGCCGTCACTGTGCTCAAAGAAAAGAAACTCGTTACAAAAAGTTGAAAGATTTTCGAGATGAGATTGCACAGGCATTTTTCAATGAAGGTAACTTGAGGCAGTCCAAGAAAAGAGGAAGACCATCAAAGGAAAGTGCACAACCGCAAAAGAGAAAACTTATATCAGCAAGACCAGTTGCAGATGTCCGCTTCGATAGGACGGATCACTGGCCTTCCCCAATCGAAAACCCACAAAGATGCAAATACTGCATAAAGAAGTACAGTAAAATAAAATGTAATCTTCAACTGTGTATGAATATATATAGAAATTGTTTCATAGAGTTTCCCCATAAATAAAAAGGTAGTGTCAAAGATTAAAATGCATTCATATGTACCAATGATACATTTTTTTGTCATCTCAAATTTTACACAATTTTATACTTTTTCAATAAATCGCATATTTTAAAGTTTTTATTACATCCTCCTTAACATCCACACAATTCTTTTTCTCAAATAAGTAATAAATTCAGGATGGAAATGGCTAAAAAAGTAATGTTAGTGTCTACAATGTTATTGTCCAAGTAATATTATTGTCAACAATCCACCAATTATTTGAAATCCTATACGTTCTCGGCCGACAATTACTTGCTTTGCAAGATATCTCTCTAAATTTGAGCATAACCACCAGCGTGAAGGTTACCAGAATACCTCTCCTCAACAATGTCATTAAAATCAGTCTTGTAGACGCAATAATGACTTCGGTCTATCCTCCTCGAAAGCTCCTTAAATTGATTCCGACGAGCGCCAGGCGAGAAAAGAGGCCTACCGAAATCTTTGGATCTCCCTTCAGATTGGCGCGTTCAATAATTGTTTCCCTTCGATGCTTCGTTGCAACTTGAGTTGCGGGCGGGAAAATAAATTCCTCTTGCTTCTATTTGCTTTTAGACACGAGAGAATCACCATTGAGGTCTCTACATGAATCCCCTAAACATAACGGGAAACACGCTCGAGGCCGTCAATTCCTGAAGACAGTAACAGCCTCTTTAAGTTAGTGTCTAGTCAAGTCAGGGTAATCAATTGTTTACATTAGCATCCTAAACAGGACAATAACACCCCTGTACACTTTAGCGCCGTAGACAATATATGACTATCCTATGCTTGAAAGAGACCCCTAAACAGGACAGTAACACCTTTACAATAGAAAATAGGACAGGAAAATCAACCGTTTACATCGATACCCTAAACAAGACGAGAAACATCCACGAAGGAATGGATTCTTGAAGCTATGACCCCGTCATAAGATGTATGGGAGTTGGGGGAAGCCAAGGAATTCTATGACCTTTGTATGGGAGTTGGGAGAAGCCGAGAGATTCTATGACCTATGTATGGGTTCCTCTCCTACAATAATTTAGAGTGGTAATATCACCTAAGAAATTGAGATAGCAATTAGACGGCGGGAATTAGAAGTCAAAACTAAACACACCACAAATATTCATAATTTCTCACGAGATAAAAAAATACCAAATAATTTAGAATTACTGGGTATTATATTGGGTATTTTCGGGCATTTATTGGTATATATTGGTGTAGATTTAAATTCCCTCCACATGTCACAGCTACAGGGCTTATCTAACTATTTCCCCCAAGCCATTTACGTTTACACTGTAACACTGATCAATATATCACTGTAGGTCTGTAACACAGGAATGTAGTATCACTGTAACATCGAATTACCATCATGCTGTATCACTGTATACTGAACGCAGTAACACTGTAAAAGTGAGCATTGTAGAACTAATGCTATGGCACTATCGCACTGAGTACTGTGACACTGTATCACTGTAACATCGAATTACCATCATGCTGTATCACTGTATACTGAACGCTGTAACACTGTAAAAGTGAGCATTGTAGAACTAATGCTATGGCACTATCGCACTGAGTACTGTGACACTGTATCACTGTAACACAGGAATCTAGTATCACTGTAACATTGAATTACCATCATGCTGTATCACTGTAATACTGAACGGTGTAACACTGTAAGAGTAGAACTCGAATGCTATGGCTCTGTCATACTGAGCACTGTGCCACTCCCTTATAACACTGCAACGCAGCAGCACTATAATACTGATCACTGGAACGCCGATAAACCCGTAACACTGTAGGACTGTAATACTATACAGTGTAGCACTGTAAGGGCCTGGCATTTAACACTATAACATTCCAACACTGCGACGATGTGGCACTGTAACACTGGTCACCAAAACAATGAGAATGGCACCGCAAGGAGGTGGGGATAGTCTCGCAATCCCCCTGTTAATACAGTAACCCGTAGAAGCACCCCCCTAATCCCAGTGCCCCAAGAGAATGGGGTGCACTCTTTCAAGTCATCTTTTGCCCCTCTTTTAAATCTTCCACTCTTTTCGCGCGCATTTAGACCCAACAAAGGGCGAAAGAGGGCGTTAAACGCTCTAAAAAAACAATGAGAATATATTAGTGTAACATTGAGCTCTCTAACAACGAAACACTGAGCAAGTTAGCAATTTAACACCTGTAACAGTATACTGGTGTGAAAATGGCACTTTTCTTGCCCTGTAACCCTGTAATTCTGTCGAAATGGATTATTAAAACTGTATGGCCGTGACACTGTAGACTATAATACTGTAACATTTTGTTCGTAATTATGAACACAGCTTTATCACGAAATTGTCGTGGGTCAATACCCTTTGGACGTATTTCGAAGCTTCTATACGTAGTCGACTCCCATCGAGTCGTAGAAATTCAATACTTTGTCACGGGCTCGAACTTCAATACTTTTAGAAAATATAGTTTTCAACTCGTTCTATCACTTTTACAGTGTCTATTCCTCTAAGTTTATGTGCATTCGATGACCCCCCACCCCCACCCTTTCTGATTCGAAAATTCTAAAATTTCCTTAAAATTTAATCTGGAAAAATCTTTGTTTACTTTTTTTTATCTCGCCGTTTTTACCACAAGATAACATTTCACAACTAGTGTCTTTACAGATTTTATTTTTTAGGGTAAATAACGCAATAAAAACCTCCCTAGTGTGGTAAAAACCAACAACAAAAGCCTCTTCCAATCAATCGAGATCCTACCATGGTAGGTTCAATTTTCAATTCCGACGTCATAAAAACCAACGTTTCTTTTGATAAAACTCCCCGAGCTGGATCGCTTCTTTTCATATGTCCTGAAATAAAAAATAAATCAGATGTGAAATTGGGGTAAATTGATGTAATTTTTTTTGTTCGTTTTTTTTTTAATAATATTCTTGATAATTCCATATTTGGTGATAAATTCATCGTGGTAAATATGTAGATGTACCTTCAGACTGCCGGAACTCAGGGTACGGAAAGGGAGACATCTTCCCTCGCCTACTTCCTTCCTACTTACTCCTACAACGCTCTTCTCAATTCTGCCCGTGAAGCTCACATCCCCCGCATCCACACTTACAACAACGCAAATCCACATCCTGACAAAGCCTCATTCTTTCCTCTCGTCACTTCAGGCTCCTCTCCGCCTTACCCCTAGCATGTTAACTACTTCCTTCTCTGATAAGATAGTTCATATTCATTCTAGGACCTCTCTACCTCTGTCCCTCGACATCGAGGAACTTTCCCTTCCTCCTTAGCCGAATTTATTTCTCGTGCGACAAAATCCTCTGAAGAACTGACCTCTCTCTCCTTCTCTCCTTGAAAAAGAGCAGTTCCCATCTCCTTTATTTAGCTCCAAAGTTCTAAGGTCAGTCCCTACCTGTTCTTGTCCTTTACGTGATTGGTACATATAACATCTCATCTGTTGTAGTACCATCCAATTTCAAACACGATGCTTTGGGTCAAGTCTTTAGGAAATCTAAAGCCTGTAATACTTCTTAATATAATTGTATTATCTCTAAGAATAATATTGCGATGGCGGAAAGGGTGTATTACACTTTATATAGTCTCATAACATCATTTTTTTTTTAACTTGAGTCATATATAACGAATACTTGATTGGTAGCTTCACCAAATTCCGGATTCTGCTACTTCCATAGTCGGGCAATAAGTCAGCGTGGTTGTTTGCCGCTATGCCCGCCAGGGGGCGATTCCAGTCATTGTTATGATTTACTTTGGGTGAGACGCTGCTGCCATCTTGGAAAGTTTTGAAATCATAAGTTAATAGCTCTAGTACTTGCAAGTAGAAGTAGTGAAGATGTGGACTCGTGCTATTTAAATGAATAAGTTATAAAGCGTGTTAAATAATATGTCTTTGTATCATTGCAATAGTCTCCTAGGAGTAATATTTTGAGGGCAGAGAGGGTCCATCGCACGTTATCAAAACCAAAGGAAAACACGTTATTCAGACAAAACCAGCGCAAGCAACTGCTGCTAGGACGTGTCTGTGTGTCCTTAGTTTTTTAACATATAAAACTAGAAATAATAAGTGAAAATCACATGGCACGTGATATACAATAGATTTGTTTAAAGGCCCAAAGAAATGAAAACTAGTATCACAACCCGGAAAAACGTTAAGGAAGATATTACGTGAACAATTAAGCTTATGAAACTAGAAGTATTGAGGAAATGTAGCCTTAAACCCTTCGCAACGCTACAATTCCTTACTTAGTGAGATTGTACAACGCCACGATATGACTCGAGACCATGTGATAGTAAATAACTGTATACACTTTTTTTTTTCAAAGTATTAATTATAATTATGTACAAATATTAATAATATATAAGTTGAATTTTGTTAACCAAGTCGGTATGTTAAAAAATATTATGTTTTTGTAACTTTCTTGGAAATAAACCCTTTATTATTATTATTATTTTGTTATGAAGTCACAAATAGGTAATATTTCAACCCTATGCTGAAACAGAATCATTCTTCTCCGACGCTACCTTCAAATTCTAACCCTCGCGCGCGCATGTCACTATTTGTTTAAGACTCAGACAAGGCTATGGTCACTCGCGCGTTTACGGTAAATTTCCAGAACATCTTCACCACGATTTTTTGCCTTAAAATCTATTTTTTCCTGACGTTTCTCGGCTTACCATAGAGTTTGGTTCACATTTATGTGACCACAACTACCACCAAAAGCAATGTTCGACGAAAATAAGCGATTTGCGGAGACAACGACCATCATAAATCGCTAATCTAACCAAACCTAACCTAACCTTTTTATGACGAGTTAGGTTTAGTTTGGTTAGGTTAAGATAAGTTAGGTTAGCGATTTATGATTGCTGTTGTCTCCGCAAATCTCTTATTTTCGCTGAACATTGCTTTTGGTGGTAGTTGTGGTCACATAAATGTGAACCAAACTCTATGGTAAGGCTAAAAACGTCAGAAATATACATTTTATGTCCAAAAAATTGTGTTGGGATGTATTGAAATTTTACCTTCACTTTTGGTATTTCCACTACATCTTCGTCCGGAACTAAAGAAGTTAACTAATATTAACATTAAAAACAAACGAGGCACCGCAACTAAAGCTTTCAGTTGGCCTTTCAAGATGCGCACATAACTTAGTCAGGCGGTCATCAAACAAAGAGTGAAACCCGCGCGTGAGCGTTAGCCCGACTGATGCATTTCAAGATGGCGTCGAAGAAGAATTCTTGTGCTTAAGCGTCAGTTTGAAATGTTTGTCTATTTGACTTTATAACGCGATAGACTATCTCCGACATCGAAATAGTACTCCTGGGGCACTATCACAAAGATACGAAGCAATATTACAGGTTTTAGTAACCTAAACATTGTGCGCCAATCTTATTCAAAATTACATTACTAATACTAGTACTCCCCGTAAGGGGCGCGGTGATTTGCCATCCTGGCCGCCGTGCTGACGGGATCCAGCGCTCCGTCCGGCCCCAGCTTAGCCTCTCTTCCTTCCTTCAGATAGCCCGATTTCTCCCCTACCTCGTCGCTTTTCATACAACCTCTCCCACAACTTTCTCTGGTCAGCCTCTAATTTCACAGGGTAGAATGCTGACCTTCTCAAGCCAACCACCCCGGATCGGGGCTGAGGGGGGAGGGGACATTGTTCCCTAACCCCTCAGCTCCGGTTCGGGATGGGTTTTTTTTAACAACCTGCTTCATCCCCACCCATACCTTCCTCACATCCCTTTTCCTCTCCTCTTCACAACCTATATTTTTTACGCCGTGTTCAAGGTGGAGCCGCCATGCCGAAGGACTGCCAGGCCACCAGGCGGGAGGGGTGGTCCCGAATGGCGGCGCCTGGCTCTGCCGGGCTTGTAAGCACCTCTCGCAGTGCGGGCAACTGCGAGAGGTGATGAGCTATTGCGTCCCGTAATCAAAAGAGGGTCACCATGCCCATGAATGAAAAAAAACACCAAAAAACCCAACCCCCAACTTCCCCAAGAAAATCAACGGAGCCGCCCTCGGGCAGCTCCACCGAGAAAATGGAGGTCCCCCCCCTTGTGCTTGCGCAAGGGACCCTCCATAATTCTTTAACCGGAGAGGAGGCTTACTCCTCTCCTACGCCTACGGGTGTAGGGGACTCCCCCTCGCCCCCTTCTCTGGAGGTGCTTTCGGGCACCTTCCTATCTCCAGCGGCAGTCCCTCCTTTGCTTTCTAAGGGGACTGCCAAGAAAGCCAGCAGACAGCCCATTGCCGACCGCCCCTCGTGCAAGCGGCTCGGTAGGGCAAACCCCCTTAGGGGGGAGAGGGAAGCCAGGCCCCTTCGGTCGCTTCCCTCAAAAGACCTGCTGGCAAGAATTTTAAACCTTGCTGGGGTCAAGGCCTGTGCCTCCCCACACCACCTGACTAGTGACAATACTGCCAAGGGGACCTGCGATGTCCTGGGAGGGGATGGCCAACTGGAGGCCCCTCCTGTGATAGACATGGTCCTTGAGGAGACCCAGCCTCAGACGGTAGGGCCTTCCATGGGGGGAAATTCGGGCTCGGCGCCAAGCACCGAACCCGAATCCGCCCCTATGCAAGGTCCTCCTCAAATGGCTGAGGGCTCCGAGGCAGTAAAAGGAGGGGAGGGATCTCCTCCGACAGGTGCCCCTACGACAACCAGGACCTTCTCCATTTCGGAGAGGGACCTGGCTGAGGCTGGTCCATCTGGCCTGGACACTTCTGCCGGCGGAGGTGAAAAGCGGGTTCATTCCCCGCCCTCCTCTCCGAAAAAGAAAAAGACTAAAAAGACAAAAAAGACTCGGGGCTCCTCTCCATCCGTGGGGGCTGCGGGGACGGATGGGTCTGCTGCCACTCTGGCAAGCGACCAAGCCAAGATCGGCACATCCGCCCCCTCTGCCCCCCCGGTTGCGGAGCCCCTGACAAAGAAGACTAATACCAAGAGTGCACAGGGCGGAGCCTCGATGACATCGGGGCCCCTCATTCAGAGGTTACCTGGCGTTTTCGAGCCCGCTGGCTTCAAACGCTTCCTCGTTATTCGCTCCACTGATGGCACCATGTTGTCCAAGGGCAACATGATCCATCAGAGGAGAGGATTAGCTAGTGCAATTGGTAGAGAGCCGAAGGTAACCCGTTTCTCGGACGGGAGCCTTCTGGCGAATGCGGCGAATCCCGCCGAGGCGGCCAAGATAAGTGCTCTTCGGACACTTCATGGCACCCCGGTGAGTGTGACGCCGCACTCTACCATGAACTTTGTAAAAGGAGTAGTTTATGCGAGGGAACTCGTTGACTACTCCATAGAAGACATCACCCTAGAGCTGGCCGACCATGGGGCGGTCAAGGTCGAACGTGTGATGAGAAAACAGGGAGGGGCCACGAGACCCACCCCTACACTCTTCGTCACGTTCGACTGTGACAAGCTCCCTGAGTCGGTGCGTGCCGGTTGGTACCGCTACCGCGTGAAGGCATTCGTGCCACTGCCGCGGCGGTGCTATTACTGTCACCGCTTCGGCCACACGAATCGATCATGTAGACGTGCAAAATCGGGGTCACCCGAAGTCTGTGTAAATTGCTCCAAGGTCGCACACGATAAGTCCAAATCGTGTGTGGCCAAGTGTGTCAATTGCGGAGAGCCGCACCCTGATTCTTCGAAGCAATGTGGTGCATATCTCCTTGAGAAAGAAATCCTGGCCGTTCAGGCCCAGGATCGACTCTCATTCCGCGAGGCTAAGGACTTGGTCCTGGCGCGCCCGGCTCTGCCTGGGACGTCATATGCCTCAATAGTTAGAAAAGCACCCTCTGCTCCTGGCTTATCCAGGCCAACGAGCACGGTTGTTTCCGCGCCCATTCGGAGCCCTTCTGCGGGCTCTACTACACCCGGGCGCTCCCCTGGTAGAGCTGGCGGCAAAAAGGGTTCACACCCAGCCCCGGCTAATACCAGGGCTCCCCCCTCTTCCCCCAGCGTGACCGTTTCCCGTAAGGCGAAACGGCCACGCGCCTCCACAGAGTCGTTAGACTCACAGGAGGCAACACCCCTGAAGATGGTCGCTAGGCCATCTTCCGGGGTTCCTAAAGCTGTTCCCCGAAAGGAGGACAGCAACAAAGGAGCTTCGGCCCCTTCGCCCACGCCCCGAGGTGGAGCGAGTGGCTCGGAGACGGTGGTTCCTCGAAAAGAGGGCCCCCCGCCTCCCAAGCCGCAACGCCCGCCTAAGGTTTCGAGGCGGAGGGAGGAAAAGACTCGCATGGCGAGCCCAACCTCCCCCAATAAGTCCTCGAAGGCGACAGCGCCTTCAGCGCTTTGTCCGGCCAACAGCGCCCGGGGTTCTGCCCCCGGGAAGCGTACGGCCATTCCCGTGAGGGTCTTCAATTCGAAGAGGGCCCCCGCGTCTCCTCCGAGCTAGGCCTGGAGGGCATATTCCTTCAATGGAATTGCCGTGGACTCCGGGCCAACTGGGAGGAGCTGCGGAGGCTCGTCTCGTCCCGTTCCCCGTTAGCTATTTTTTTGCAGGAGACCATGCTAGGCGCGTGCCCGCTGCCTGCCCTCCCGGGGTATAAGGGTCTTGCGACCCCACCACCGCGGAATGGCCGGGCTGGGGGATGCGCGCTTTACACCCGGCATGATGTCTCCGTTCTTCCTTTCTCTTTAGATACCTCCTTTCAGGCAGTGGCTGTGCAGCTGCACCTGGATAGGAGGTATACTATCATTTCTGCGTACATTCCACCGTCAGCTGACTTCGACGCGGGGGACTTCCGCCGCGTCGTGGCACGGTTGCCGAGGCCCTATCTCTTGCTTGGAGATCTGAACGGCAGGCATCCTCTCTGGGGAGATTACTCCATAAATCCCAGGGGACAAGTCCTTGCCGATCTGATCGAAGAGCTTGAGATGGGTGTCCTAAACGTGGATGAGTTTACGCATCACTGTCCGAGAACCGCTTCATTTTCTTGCCTTGACCTATCTTTGTGCTCTTCGGATGCACAGCCTGATTTTGATTGGGGGGTGGTCGATGACCTCCATGGTAGTGATCACTTTCCCATTCAAATATCATTTTCAGGGCAACTGCCGCCTGAGAGACCACCTCAGTGGTGCTTGGCGCGGGCGCGGTGGCCTGCATTTCAGGAAATGACTGAATTCTCTATCTCAGTCGAGGAGTTTAGGTCGGTAGATGAGGCCGTTGAGTTCTTCTCCGGCAACCTCATCGCCGTAGGCCTGACTACTATTCCTAGGACGTCTGGCCGTTTTGCACGCCGACCACTCCCATGGTGGTCGGCCGAGTGTGAGACGGCCCTCAAACAGAAGCGTTATGCCTACATGCGCTATAAGCGCCGCCCGAACGATTTCACTGTCGCTGAATTTCGTCGGGCTAGGGCTAGGTTCCGGTATATTTCGAAGCACGCCCGCCGCTCTTCTTGGCGGGCATACGTGTCTTCACTTAACGGGAAGACCCCTTTAGCTGAGGTGTGGAAGCGAGTCAAAAGGATTCGGGGCAAGTTCTCGCAGGACCCCCCTCCCGTTCTCCAGGAGAATGGGACCGCAATCTCGGACCCCGCGTCCGTGGCGGAATCCTTAGCGACCGCTTTTTCCGCATTCTCTAGCCGTGATGCTGCTCCGCCAGCATTCAATGCACGTCGTGATGTCGCGGAAGGCCGCCGGCTGGACTTTACCTCCAGAGGCGGAGAACCCTTCAACGACAAGTTTACTGTGAGTGAGTTGCGTTCCGCTCTCGCTTCGTGCGCGGACACCGCCCATGGTCCGGACGATGTCCCGTACGCCATGCTTCGACACCTGAGTGAGCGAGGCATGGCCTTTCTGTTAGATTTGTTCAACAGGATCTGGGTGGAAGGTCTTCTCCCAGACTCCTGGCGAATCGCTACTGTGCTCGCCTTTCGCAAGCCGGGGAGAGATCACTCTACTCCGACCGGTTTCCGCCCAATCTCTCTAACCTCTTGCGTGTGCAAGTTGATGGAGAAATTGGTAAATGTTAGATTAGCCTATTTCCTGGACAGCGGAGGCCATCTGTCTTCTGCACAGCGCGGCTTCCGTAAGCTCCACTCCACGTCGGATGCTCTGCTCCGACTGGAAAGTGCCGTCTGCGAGGCTTTCCTTCGTAGACAGCACTACGCCACGGTGTTTTTTGATCTGGAGAAGGCCTATGATACCGCATGGCGATACGGTATCATGGAGACTCTCCACACGATGGGGGCGAGGGGACGCCTCCCAATTTTTATATCTGAATTTTTGCGAGATCGTCGATTCCGCGTACGGGTGGGGGGAGCCCTCTCCGGCCCAAAGGAGCAGGAAGAGGGTGTCCCGCAGGGAAGTGTCCTCAGTGTCACACTCTTTGCCCTGAGCATCAACGGCATCACCTCGGTGCTGCCGGAAGATGTTCTCGCTACGCTCTACGTGGACGACCTTTCGATCTCTTTTGGCGCGGCCCAGATGCCAACTCTGGAGCGTCGACTCCAACAGGCATTGAACCGCGTCTCTCGCTATGCCGAAGCGCACAGGTTTCGGTTTTCTTTGACCAAGACTAAGGTGGTGCACTTCTGCCGCCATCCACGGCTTCACCCCGACCCAGATTTGTTTCTTAATGGGGTGCGCCTGGATGTGGTTGAGTCGCACCGTTTCCTTGGTCTTGTATTCGACCGACGCCTCACCTGGGAGGCTCATATTCGCAGCCTTAGGGTCTCTTGTACCCGCGCCATGGACATTCTCCGTTCCGTGACGTTCAGCGCTTGGGGCGCTGATAGGGCTACCGCCTTACTTTTTTATCGATCCTTTGTTCGCTCGAAGCTCGACTACGGATGCGAGTTTTATGCATCCGCAGCCGAGCGTTTATTGCGGAAGGTGGATTCGATCCACCACACCGGCCTTCGCCTTGCGACCGGTGCCTTCCGCACTTCCCCCATTGAGAGCCTGTTGGTCGATGCTGGGGAGATGCCACTCGCTCTGCGCCGCGTGCAGTGCATCACTCGCCTGTACGCGCGAGCCCGGCGCCTCCCTCAGTCGCCAACAGCTCTCACTGCATCCGCAGCTGATCTCGATGGTGCCTATGCCGCCGAGAGACGCCAGTCATACCCTAAGCCCTTTGGGTTTAGGGCCAGGAAACTCCTTCGAGAGGTAGATATAGCTCTCGGGCCGGTGGCGCCCCTGGTTCTGCCCAGGACGCCACCCTGGAGGGTACCACATTTGGCTATTTGTCGCCACGCCTCTGCTCCCAAAGCTTGTACTGCGCCGGGAGTATTGCGTTCGACCTTTTTGGAGCACACATCGTGTCACGCTGGAACCGTGCCAGTGTATACGGATGGCTCCAAGTCCCAAGAGGGGGTCGGCTTCCACGCCGTATCCCCTCTGTTTGAAGTCAGCGGGGCTCTACCAGGCGCTGCGTCTGTCTTCACGGCCGAGCTGGTGGCAATACACCACTCGGTACGGGAGATTACGCGACGTGCCCGGTTCGGAGACCGGATTGTGATCTATAGCGAGCACACAAAGCGCCCTGAGTGCTCTCGGGGCATTGGAATCTCCGCATCCCCTGGTTCGCGATATCCGTGACGCCACGGTTTTGGCGAGCCGGGCAGATGTCGAGATTATCTTCTGCTGGGTTCCTGGACATGTAGGAATTGCGGGGAATGAGCGCGCCGATGAGGGCGCCAAAGAGTCCGCGAGGACTCTGCGACCGGACCAGCGTTTCGCTCTTCCTCACACCGACTACATGGCAGGAATACGGGCAGCTCTTCGGACTGCTTGGCAAAGAAGATGGGAGACGGTCGAAGGGAACTTAAAGTTGCGTGCCATTGCGCCGCGACTGTTCCCATGGACCTATCCCCCAATGCCGCGGCGGCTTCAGGTTGCTTTCTGTCGTCTCCGAATCGGACACACTCGTGTGACGCATCGCTATCTGATGGAGCGCTCGCCTGCGCCCTATTGCAACGACTGCGTCGTCCCCCAGACTGTTCGGCACATTCTTGTCGAATGTCCCAGTCTGGGTGATCTTCGCGCACGATACCTGTCCCAGTACCGGGATGGGCGGGGTCGCTACCGCCTGTCCCTTGTGCTTGGGACAGATTCGTGCACACTGACTTGTGGACTTGTTGACTTCTTGGGGGAGGCCGGCCTTCTCCCTATTATTTAAGCAAGGTTTGTTTGTTTTTTGTTGTTGTTTTTTTTTTGTTTTTTTTTTGCATTTGTTTTGTTTTTTGTTTGTTTTTTTTTTTCTTTAGTTGCACGCTCCTGCGCCGGGGGGACCTCTCCCCGACGCACCAGCTTGCTTCCTTTCCCCCTTTTGGGGTGTTGTTTTTTTGTTGTTTTTTTTTTCTCTTTAATTTCATTTTAAAGTAGCCTAGAACTAGGCCAGTTTTAATACGGCGACTAATGCCCAAGTAGGCAGTCGCCAGATGAGCTCTTAAAAAAAAAAAATAAAAAAAATAATAATACTAGTACTATTATTATTACTATTAATATTATATTGCTATCAGTATTATTTTTTCTAATGCTAATACTATTATTATTACTTTTTCTATTATTATTATTACTATTATTATTACTTTTGCCCATGGTATTGCTAGTAGATTACTATAACTACCGATGTTACTGTTACTATTACTTAACTATTAGTATTACAATTACTATTACTTTTACTAATACCATTGCTAATACTATTGCTATTACTGGTGATATTACTATTACTCTTACTATTGTTATTACAATTACTACCACCGTCAATATTACTATCACTATTGTTTTACTATTACCAGTACTATCAGTATTGCTATTTGTTTTATTATTGCTATTTGTTTTGTTATTACTATTGCTATTTGTTTTGTTATTACTATTACTATTATTATTGCAATTACTATTACTTTTACTAATACCATTGCTAATACTATTGCTATTACTGGTGATATTACTATTGCTCTTACTATTGTTATTACAATTACTATCACCGTCAATATTACTATCACTATTGTTTTACTATTACCAGTGCTATTAGTATTGCTATTTGTTTTGTTATTACTATTTGTTTTGTTATTACTATTTCTATTTTTGTTATTACTATTACTATTATTACTATCGGTGAGATGGGAGGCTTCTAAACTTACTGTATGTGAAAATGAGGTGGAAGATTCCTAACCTACCCAGTCGACTATCAGTGGCGCTCGATAACGGGAGGGCATCAAACTCTCCAGATAAAGGATTCCCAAAGTGGTGAGTAGTGACTCACCTAGGACTTGAGGGGTATTTAATTCTTTCGAAAATCAAAGGTGACGGGGCGGGGGTATTTAAGGGGTCCGCAAAGGAAAGTGGCAGGGTATTTACTACCGATTTCCATTATTTAAGATTTTATTTTACCACAAATACACCCTCTAAATAGGGTTTTAGCACCAACCAACGCTTGAGAAACTTTACCACCGATCTGCACTCATTTAATATGCCTTTATTTATACTGATTAACGTGGCATCCAAACCCTGGGTATCTAGAGCGCATGGCCGAAGCCGTGAAGGCGAACCAAATCGTGACTAAGCGAACCCGGACTACTTTAACTATAATCGGAAGGGGTGTTACCACTCAGCTAAGCTCTTTTCAATGGCAATTTTACCCAAAGGGAGATAACTACCAAAATGATTCACCCCCATCGACCCCAAACCATAACAACCGTAGACCCTTAGTTTCACCAAAAGGAGAACAACCACCAAAATGGCTCATCTTCATCGACCCCAAATCCGAAAAAAAAATGACCCTTTAGTTTCACAAAAAGGTCGAAAACCAGCAAAAGTGTCATCCCCATCGACCAGAAGTCATGGCAACCGTTGCCCGACAACACCAAAATTGTACATGCTCACTGACTCGAAATCATAGCAACCGTGACCCATTAGTTTAACCAAAAGGCCGACAAACAAAATAATACCTATTCTTCATCGACCCGAAACGATAACAACTGTGGCTTCATATTTTCACCCAGAAGCCGACAACCACCAAATGGCTCATCCTCATAGAAGCGAAAGCATAGTCCCCTAATATCACACAAAGGCCCCGACCCAGGGCTGGGTTGGGTGGCTCGGAGACGGGGGATCCTCCAAAGGAACGCCCCTCCCCCCTCGCCTCCGAAGCCGCCCAACCCACCTAAGGTTTCGAGGGTGGAGGGAAGGTAAAGACCCGTATGGCAAGCACAATCTCCCCCAATAATTCCTCGAAGTCGACAGCCCCTTCAGCGCATTGTCCGGCCAACAGCGCCTGGAGTTCTGCCTCCGGGAAGCGTACGGCCATTCCTGTGAGGGTCTTCTCTTCAAAGAGGGCCCACGCATCTCCTCCGAGTTAGGCCTGGACTCCATGACAACTGGGAGGAGCTGCGGAGGCTCATATCCAGTTCCCCTTTTACTCTTTTTTGCAAGAGACCATGCTGGGGGCGTAACCCCTGTTCTTCCTCCCAGAGTATGAGGATTTTGCGAGCGCGACACCACGGAATGGGTGCTGGGCAGTAGGATGCGGGATTTCCACCCGGCTTGCTGTCTCCATACTTCTCTTTGCTTTAAATACCTTCTTTTAGGCAGTAGCAGTGCAGATGCACCTGGATAGGGGGTACACTGTTAGTTCTGCATACATTCCACCGTCAGCCAACTTCAATGCGTGAGACTTCCACCTTGTGATGGCACGGTTGCTGAAGCCCTTTCTCTTGCTCGGAGATTTGAACGGTAGACACCCCCTCTGGGGACACTACTCGATCAATCCAAGGGGTCAGGTCCTTGCCGACCTGATCAACGAGCAACAGATGGGTGACCTAAATGTGGATCAATTTACGCATCATAGCCCGAGAACCTGCCTCGATCTATCTTTGTGCTCTCTGAATGCACAGCCTGATTTAGGGTGGGGGATAGTCGATGACCTTCATGGTAGGGATCACTTTCCGATTCAAATATCATTTTGGCAGCTGCTGCCGCCTAAGATCCCACCCCGGTGGTGCTTAGCGCGGGAACGGTGGTCCGTATTTCAGGAAATGACTGATTTCTCTGTCTCAGTCGATGAGTTTAGGTCGGGAGATGAGGCCGATGAGTTCCTCTCCGGCAACCTCATCGCCGTGGGCCTAACTACTATTCTTAGAACGTCTGGCCGTTTTGCACGCCGACCGCTCCCGTGGTGGTCACCCGAGTGTGAGGCGGTCCTCAAACAGAAGCGTTATACCTACATGCGATATAAGTACCGCACAAACGATTTAACTCTCGGTGAATTTCGTGGAGCTAGGGCTAGGTTCCGTTATATTTCGAAGCACGTCCGCCGCTTTTCCTGGCGAGCATACGTGTCTTCACTTAACGGGAAAGACCCTCTAGCAGAGGTGTGGAAGTGAGTCAAAAGGATTCGGGGCAAGGTCTCGCAGGACCCCCCCTCCTCCCCCCGTTCCTAAAAGAATTGAATCGCGATCTCGAACCCCGCGTCCTTGGTGGTCTTTCGTGACCGCTTTCTCTGATATCTCTAGTCAGGAAGCTGCTACGCTAGCATTTAATGCACGTCGTGATATCTCCGAAGACTGCTGACTGGGACTTTACCTACAGAGGCGGAGAAATCTAAGACGATATCTTTACATTGAGTGAGTTGCGTTCCGCTCTCGCTTCGTGTGCAGACACCGATCCTGGTCCGGACGAAGCTCCGCATGCCACGCTTCGACACCTAGGTAGGCGAGGCATAGACTTACTGTTAGATTTGTTTAACAAGATCTAGACAGAAAGGGTGAGAGAATGAACCCTAAGGCCCACCTTAACCCCCCCCCCCTCTTCAAGCAGAGACAACGTGGGGCTAAACTAGAACTCTAAACGCAAGGAAAGAGAACTATTCTCGCGTGGGAAAACTTCAAAGCGGGTGGTAACACCTGTGTTTGATCAGTCGGCCTATCCCCCGCTGAGACGCATTTTTCCGATCCTTCCCCGCCTGGAGGCCAGGGTCGACCCGAGAAGAAGCTTCCTCACTCGTCTTATTTCGTATGGGCCTAAAGAGAGTGGCGCCAATGGTTACTCCCAAGAGACTGCCATGCCTGGAGGCTTTCTAGCAGGGTATTTAACCTAAAGTCAACCGTTACTCGTCAGAGAGTACCAGCCGCCATTTCGCGAAGAAACAGCCCCTCGTCTCGAGTCGAAACTCGGAGTTATGTTAGGTATCGTCGGCTAGACAGATTGTCGTGAGTTTGGCCACGACTTTTTCTTTGGAGAATTGCGCGAACCACTCTTCGCATGCCGTCAAGGAAACCTCGCTCCTCGTCTGAGATTACTCATCCCAATTCGACAGTGTCTCACCCAGCCTAGTAATTACCTTACTTGTGCCTCAAGTAATTCCGACCCCTCCTTCAAGAGTACAACGCCCCTCGAGCCGCAAGACTAGCTGGCCTCGTAAGAATCGCTCCTCTCACCAAGGGTCAGGGTTAAACCCTTTTACCCCCTTTCGAGGATAATCCCCCCTTTTGTCTTCGCCACCTGCTATTCTCTTTCCGACCCTTTAATTGGATTCCCCAATGTTGACCAACATTTTTCCTGTCGGACCAATTCCCATATTTTGATCCCCGTTAAATTGATTAGTATTTGATTTATTATCTCATTGAGAGCGACTTAGTCTCCCATTTATTTTCCTTTGTAGACATTTCTATAATTAGCATTATTGGTGTAATTAAAGTTTATTTTGTTTTTAATCTTTCAATAACCTTGAATGAAACCTAGTATTTAAATCTTTTCTTTGGCCAACCATTAATCTCATTATGCACTCACCTCTTATAAGACCTGTGCAGCTGGTCTATCTATCTGGCCGCCTGCAATGTAAGTAGATTGCATTCTCTGCAGCGAGGGTATCACCTCACGAATACCACGACAGAGAGTTTCCTCTCAGACCAATGGCAAATGGCTACTGTGCTTGCTTTTCGCAAATTGAGGAACGATCACTCTACCCCGGCCGGTTTCCACCCAATCTCTTTAAATTCTTCGGTGTGAAAGTTGATGTAGACAGTGGTAAATATTAAATTAACCTTTTTTCTGGATAGCGGAGGCCGCCTCTCTACCGCACAGTGGGTCTTCCGCAAGTTTCATTTCCCGTTGTATGCTCTGCCTCGACTGGAAAATGCCGTTTACGAGGCCTTTCTTCGTAGATTGCACTATGCAACGTTGTTTTTCGTTCTGGAGACAGCCTATGATATCGGAGGGTAATGCGATATCATAAAGACTCTTTACACAATGGGGGCAAGGGAACGCCTCCGAATCCTTACCTCGGAAGTTTTTCGAAATCGTCGATTCCACTTACGGGTGGGGAGGACCCCTTTCTGACCCAATTGATCAGAAAGAGGGTGTCCCGCAATAAGGTTTTCTCAGTGTCACACCCTTTGCCCTGAGCATCAAATATGTCACGTCGGTGCTGCGGGAAGATGTACTTGCTATGCTGTACGTGGACGACCTTTTGATTTTTGGGGGTGCGGCCCAGATGCCAAATTTGGAACGTCGACTTCAACAGGCATTAAACCGCATCTCTCACTATGCCACCGCGCACAGGTTTCGGTTTCCTTGGCCGAGTCTAAAGTGGTGCACTTCTGCCCCCATCCACGACTCCACCCCGACACGGAGTTTTTCCTTAACTGGGTTTGCCTGGAAGTGGTGGATTTGCACTGCATCCTAGGACTTTTTTAACGAACACATCACCTGTTTAGTTGATATTCGCAGTCTTAGGGTCTCTTTCTTCCGCGCCTTGGACATTTTTCGTTTCATGACGTTCAGCCCTTGAGGGGCTGTTAAGGCTACAGCCTTGCTTTTCTATCGATTCTTTGTTCGTTCTAAGCTTGACAACGGATGCAAGTTTTATGCATCTGCAGCCAAGCGTGTATTACTGAAGATGCACTCAATTCATCACACCGGTCTTAGCCTGGCGACCGGTGCCTTCCGCATGTCCCCCATTGAAGGGGTACCTGTCGATGCTGGGAAGATACATCTTGATCTACGTCATGTACAGTGCATTATGCTCCTATACGCGCAAGCATGGTGCCTCCCTTAGTCGCCATTGGATCTCACTGCATCCACAAATAATCTAGACGGTGTCTATGATCACCGAAAGACGCCGGTCATACCATAAGCCCTTTAGGTTTAGAATAACGAAACACTTTCGAGAGCTCGGTGTAACTCGCAGGCCGATGGATTCTCTGGTTAGCTCAGGACGCCACACTAGAAGGTACCACCTTTCACTATTCGTCGCTACGTCTCTGCTCTCAAAGATTCCACAGTGTCGGGCGTATTGCGTTCGACCTTTGGGAGGCACACTTCGTGTCACGCTGAATCGGTGGCAGTATTACGTATGGTTCAAAGTCTCACGAGGGGGTCGGTCTGTTTTTAGTTATCAAAGTTCTAGCAGGCGCTGATTCTCTCTTCAGCGCAAAGCTGGTTGCAATTTACTGTTCGGTACGGGAGATAGCGCGTCGTGCCCGATTCGAAGACAGGATTGTGATCTATAGCGCCCCTCGAAGTACCTTGAGTGCTCTCGGGGCGTTGGAATCTCCACACACCCTGTTTCGCGATATACGTGACGCCACGGTTGCTACGAGCGGAGTGGATGGCAGTCTCATCTTCTGCAGGGTTTCTGAACATGTGGGAATTGCGGATGATGAGCGCGAAGATGTGGGCCTCAAGGTGTCCGTGGGGACTGGGTGACCAGACCAGCGTTTGTTTTTTCTCACATTGACTACATGGCCGAAATCAGGGCAGACCTCCGGGCTGCTTGCTAAAGAAGAAGAGAGACGGTCGAGGTGAACTTAAAGTTGCGTGCCATTGCCCCACCTCTGTTCCCGTGGACTTACCCCCCCCCCCCCACCCACCCGCCTCTCCCCCAATGCTGCGACGGCTTCAGGTCGCTTTCTGTCGTCTTCGAATTAGACACAGTCGTGGGACGCACCGCTACTTGATTAAGCACTCGCCCGCAGCTTATTGAGACGACTGCATTGTTCCCCAAACAGTTCGGCACATTCTTGTTGAATGTCTCAGTTTGAGTGATCTTTGCGCACGTTGTACGTCCCCGTATTGGGAGGAGTGAGGTCACTACCGTTTGTTCTTTGTACTCGTGACGGGTTCGTGTGCACTGGCAGACTTGTGGACTATTTCACTTTGGGCAGTAGGCTGACCTACTCCATTTTATTTGACTCTATTAGTTGTAGGTCTTAATTCATGCAGCGGGAGGATGTGGGCCGAGGGCGGAGCGTGCTTCCTTCGCTTTACTTGTTTTTTTTGCTTAATGTTTTGTTTTTTTGCTGGTTTGTTTGACTTTGTTTTTATTATTTTGTTTTTTATTTGTTTTGGGGTTGATTTTAATCTAGTCTACTATTTGGCTGTAATGTGATTACGGTGACTTTTGCTCTAGTAGGCAATCGAAAGATGGGTTCTTTAAAAAAATCAATCCGAAACCATATTAACCGTGGCTTGTTAGTTTCACTCAAAAGTAGTTAACCACCATAATGGTTCATCCTCATCGACCCGAAACTATAGCAACCGTTTACCCTTAGTTTCAGCCAGAAGCTGACAACCACTAAAATGTCTCCTAAGCTTCAGCTACCTGAAACCATAGCAACCATGTCCCTTACAATATATATACCTATTTATCTCATAGACAATGGAACAAAATATCAATAAGAAGTATGCAAGCCCCTGTTCCGAATGACCCGAACACATCTTCAGCCCCAGGATTTCACCAATTTTCCGTATTGTTCGGGTCTGATTTTATTTCATTCTTCTTCCCATTTTGCCCAAGAGATTTTCAACCTTTTTGCGTTTCCTAGCCATAACCTTCTCACCGAGTTTCTTCCTTAGGGTTTCTTTCGTGTTTAAATCAGGTTTCTGTGCAGGTCAGTTAATCATTTCGTTATTTTCAGCATCTAACAACTGCTTCACCGTCTTCTGTTGGGTGGCACGGAGTACTGTTCTACATGAAAACACGCTCACATAATCCCGCTCTTCGGAGAGACTGAGATCCCATATTCCTGAGGCAGATGCGCGTGTACCGCAGCGTCTATATTTTGCCGCGTAAACGGACGAGCGGACAGACTCCAGTGCTTAAAAGCATCCCCCACCCAATAAAACTGTCACCTCCCAAATTTTATCGTCTCATTCATACATTTATGATTCAATCTTTCACCGGTATGACGCCTTACATACTGCCTCCAATCCAATCCGAACAAATTAAATTAGCTTTTTTTTAAAAAAGAAACACCTTAAGGCTTTCCAGGACTGCACAGGGCGTGCTCATTAGCGAAGGCTAACCTAGTCGCTTTGTTATTCTTACTTATGAGTGGTATCTTAACAGGGGAGCGTACCATGAGTCGCGTGTCTCTCAAGCAACACGATAAAGACTAGTGACACATATTCTGGTTCAGGTTCTCGGTTACTTGACTTGCAATTCAAGATGTTATCTTAAACTGGTCCTTCATCGGCATCCGTAGCATCACGCGATTTTCCCTAGGAGTAGATTTTCGATGGCGATCAATTTTCTTTGTCGACTTGCAAGATAAAGAATCCTAATAGAGCAAGACAACAACACTATTTGACCGATTACAATTCCTCGAAGTGTCAAAGAGTACCATCCATTCACTCTTCCACTAGAGAATCTGGTCTTAAACGATATCTACCATCTTGATCAATGAGTCATATCCTCCGTAGAGGTCATCAATACACTTGTGACAGTGTTGTCATACATACGTTACGAATTTTTACGTGCAAATTAAAGGTTATAAGTAATCGTTCTTTAGATTTAGACGCATCCTTTAATCAAATCCACATTTCCTTCCTCATACCCATTTACTTCCGCTATTCAATGAAATGAAACGAACAATATTAGAAATAATTGTCAAAGAATGTTTTATGCAATTTTCATGGAAATTAAACGAGTAATTTCAAGAAAATTTAGGTATTTTGTTTTCTAATTGTGGACGGTAGTGTGAATTACGGATCTTGAATATTTTAAAATTCCTGAATGGAGGATGTCTCCATTTGATGCATATATCGATAGGAAGAAGTTGGATTCGGAGTTTTGTCAGACGAACTTCTAATACATATGGACCTTGAAGCTAAATACTAAAGTAAAAAATAAGTTTCAGGAATTTTGGACAAAAATTGTCTTATAAATTACTCCAAACTCCCTAAAAGTTCGATCCTTTTAATTAACTATCCAAACTAGTACTTAGTAGAAGCACGGTTTAATTATATTAACAGTGTTTTAACTAGACTGACAAATCAACTAGCTGTCGAAATTAGTGGAGATCTGAGATTAAAACTAACAAATCTCGATCCAAAATAATTCGTTAGCTTGTGAACCCACATCAACATTATCCTTCCCATGGGTGGTAAGTATTCATTTAATTATTTAAATATTAATGGAAAATCCAAAATGGATGCAATTGACAAATGTTCTTTATAAAATAGATTAGAAAATACATTGAGCTGAATGAGCTGTTCCAGAGCTTACCTGGCCACAATAATTAAAGGAGATCCCGGATGATGTTAAGAGTAGTGAACTAAAGACAACCTGCGCTCGAAATTCTTGACACGAGTCATTTTAGGTTGTTATTCTTGACATGAGCAATTTTTAGCTTCGCTATTCTTGACGCGAGTCATTTTTAAGTTCGCGATTCTGATCTCGCATGATTTTTAAGTTGATGGTTCTTGATACGAGTCATTTTTAGGTTCGCTATTCTTGGCAGGATTCACTTTTAGGTTCGCTTTTCCTAACATGAGTCATTTCTAGGTTTGCTATTCTTGACACGATTAAATTTTTGGTTGGCTATTCTTTACAATTCATTTTTAGGTTCAATTTTCTTTACACGAGTTATTTCTGGTTCGATATTCTTGCCCCGAGTAATTTTTAGGTTTGTTATTCTAGACTCGAGTCATTTTTAGGTTTTATATTCTTGACGCATATATTTTTATGTGAGCTATTCTTGCCAAAGGAATTTTTAGGTTCGCTATTCTTGCCCCGAGTCATTTTTAGCTTCGTTATTCTAGACTCGAGTCATTTTTAGGTTTTATATTCTTAATGCATATATTTTTATGTTAGCTATTCTTGCTGTCAAAGGATACCTTTTGTCGTGTTATACTTCTTTGATGAAGTAGGCTTTGATCCAAGAGTACTAATTTTGTTGTTTTTAAGGAAGAGCCGCTTCAACACGTAAGGATATTGAGAAACGCACAGGAATTATCCAAAAATAAACATATATTTTAAATTTAACAATTAACTATGACAAACAAACAGTAAACACATTTATATCCTCCTACTAAACTAACCGAGGTAAACCCGGTTGGCACTTAGGCCTATTACAATATCTTTTTAAGACAAGAATAAACAAATAGGCTACACGTAAACACACCAATTGCCGATTAGTTATTTTATCGCGCCTCTTTTAGATCAGCGTTAAACATTAAATTAATTTACTCTCTTCTACTAGTAAATATGACAGGGGTTCACGCACAATTGTTTCTACTTCCGTTAAATCTTGAAACGTAATAAACTCATACTATCGCAATATGAATATAAATGTTCTTTCTAACTTACATACAGAAGGGATCAGGGTTGCTGGATGTCACTGGAGGGATTTTCTCGCGCTTCGGAGATTTGGAGTGGCAGATGATAGGATTTCGTCGAGATGCGATGGAGGAAAAGAGGGGGGGGGCGTTGTCAACTTCTTATTGCAACTTTGCCTCTTGTTACGTTAAGACGACGGAAAGAGTTACGGTACTCTTCGCTCAAAGAGTCCTTTTCTCGATAATCTCGAAGCATCTTGTGTATTATTCTTTAACGCCAGGTGTCCAACTAGTTTGGGAATATACGAGGGAATTTCTACCGTAATTAACAAATGGAACCTTGTTGGGGTTTGGTTCTTTACCTCTCACTCTTGCGGAGCTTGAGCTGTGAGAGTCACTCAAGTTTGAGCGGGTTTTCTTTTCTCCAGGCAGACTTCTTCTAAGTCTGTAAAGGATTCTTCGGTATGGTACCGATACAAAACTTGACGTTTTATGTTAATTCGGCACTTGGGGAAGGATAGATCTTCTCAATCTGATCCTTTTTCGTCTCTCCTCGAATAATCTTAACTGGTTGAAGGATCGATCTTCGCAAACTGATCCTATATCGTTCTCACCGAATAATCTTGACTGGATGAAGGATCGATCTTCACGAACTGATTTTATGTAATTCTCACCAAATAATCTTGACTGGCTGAAGGATCGATCTTCACGAACTGGTCATATGTCGTTCTCACCGAATAATAATCCCTTCTCTTTCCTTCAGGGGCCTATTTATAGGCGGACCACTTACCCCATCTAAGGGGGAAGGGGCGAGGCCGCAGAGGGTAGCGCAGGTGGTGAGGTCTCATCTGGGAGAGCGAGGAGTGAAGAGGTTGGCAATGAGGTGCCCAAGTCGGCTTGTTAATTAGAGAGACCGTCAACCGCCACCCTCATTGGTGTGCCTTTTGGCTGTCACCACTTTTTGGTGATATAACCACGGGCCTACGGATCTCGTAGGTAATTGGACCTTTTGAGCGTCGTTTAATGGCCTTTGGTGGTTTTCTTAACACAGATGGTCGCTCCAACTACCTATGCGGCGGGGAGATCAAACAGGGTAGGCAGTTACTGTTATTCGCCGGCTACCGTTCCCACGAGTCTCCTCATTGGTCTCGCTTCTCCGGGACTTTAATGTATAAGTCTGCCTGGCCCTCCGGGAAGCTTTATGTTGCAATTCTTCTACACTTCCAAGAGTAATTTTTAAGTTCGCTATTCTTGAAATGTCATTTTTAGGTTCGCTATTCTTGCCCCGAGTCATTTTTAGGTTCGTTATTCTAGACTCGAGTCATTTATAGATTTTATATTCCTGACGCATATATTTTTACGTTAGCTATTCTTGCCCAGAGTCATTTTTAGATTCGCTATTCTTGCCCGAGTCATTTTTGGGTTCGTTATTTTAGACTCGAGTCATTTTTAGGTTTTATATTCTAGACTCGAGTCATTTTTAGGTTTTATATTCTAGACTCGAGTCATTTTTAGGTTTTATATTCTTGACGCATATATTTTTTAGGTTCGCTATTCCTGAAATGTCATTTTTAGGTTTGCTATTCTTGACACGAGTAATATTTAGGTTCGCGATTCTTGATAAGATTCGAGATCCCCTTGGGGGCTTGTATGCTTTAGGTGAGAATGGGAAATCCCATTAGCGACCAAATCTCTCTGGACTCCTAAAATATATTGGTCAGATTTAGAATCATTTCCGATTGGAATTTTAATCAGATTCCAAGATTAATTTCGGTCAGTTTCAATTGGCGAATTCACCAAGACGTTTTAAATGAATATTATATTCACCCTATATATAAAATGAATATCCTATTGAATATACCATGTAAATTAATATTTCATACAAACGGTCTTTCAAATAAATATTCTATTCAGGAAATCATTCAAACGAAAATTCTACTCAGTCGTTAAATGTATATTTTATTCACTCAGACAGTTTAAAAAGAATATTCTATTCAAAATATCTTTTTAATTTAATATTCTATTCAAACTGTGATTTAAAAAAAATTCTTACTGGAGCAGTCATTCAAATGAATATTTTACTCAATCGCTATTTAAATTAATATTATTTAATTCTGATATTTGAAATGAATATTATATTCCATCAGGAATTTTAAATTAATATTTTTTCAAACGGCCGTTTAAATAAATATGCTAATTAATCGGAGATTCAAACGAATATTCTACTCAATATGTAGTTGAATGAATATAACATTCGAGTAAAAATTTAATATGATTTTTATTAAAACAATCATGTGAAATGAATATTCTATTTATGTCTGATAGTTTCAAATGGCGAGTCTCCTACTCATCTCAGCCATGTTTTGAGGAATATTCTATTTATGTGGATATTTAAAATACACATAATATCCACTGGATCAATTTAAATGCATATAAATTCATATGATATTCACTCAGACGTATAGTGAATATTTAATTTACGCGCTGTATCTAAACGAATATTCTATTTATATTTGTCGTTTAATTGTACATTATACTCACTCGTCAGTTTACAATAATATTCTATTCCTGTTAGTCGCTTAGGTGAACATTCTGCTCAAACACGTTTAAATGAATATTCAATTTACTCGTGTTTTAGTAAACATTGTTCTCACTCGTCCATTTCGATGAATATTATCTTCAAGTTGGTCGTTTAATAGGAATCAACTTAATCCTACGTTAAATGAATATTCTATTCAAGTTGGACGTTAAATAAATATTCTACTCATTCGTGCGTTTAAATGAATTTTCTATTCAAGTTGGAAGTTTAAGTGGACATTCTACTAAATTGTGCGTTTAAATGAATATTCTATTCAAATGGGTGCCTATGTGAAAATTCTACTCATTTGTATTGTTAAATGAATATTTTATTCAACATTGGTGCTTAAAAACATTCTACTCACTAGAAGGTTTAAATTAATATTCAATTTACTCGGCTGTGTAAGTGAGCATTTTACTTAGTTTGGGCGTTTAAGTGAACATTGTACTCGCCTGTGCGTTTAAATGAATATTCTATTCAAGTCGTCATTTAGTTAAACATTTTACCATCTCGTGCATTTAAAGGAATATTCTATTCAAGTTGGATAATTAAATGAAAATTCTGATGATTCTTACCTCGAAATGAATGTTGTATTGAAGTTAGGCGTTTAAATGAACATTTGACTCACTCCTGCATTTAAATCACTATTCTACTCACGTTGGGTGTTTAAGTAAACAACGTACTCGCATTTAAATGAATATTATATTCAAGCAGGATTTTAAGTAAACATAGTACTCGATTGTTTAAATGACTATTGTATTCAAGTTGTCACTTACGTAAACATTTTATTAACTCGTGCGTTTAAATGAATATTATAGGCAGGTTGGGAGTTTAAGTGAACATTCTAATCAATCTTGAGTTTAAATGAATACAGGGTGACCCCCTACCCCCCCCCAAAAAAAACGGGCTTCAAATTTCGATAGGCCTCATTTCTTAATTTCCTGCAAGGATTGAATGAAACTTTGGTGATAACTAGTTTATTGTGTTTAAAAACATCATATCAAAACATGAGAGTCTTTGGACTTTTCTTCTTTATTATAGAGCACGTGTTCGAGATGACCTCCATTTAGCTCTGTGCATTTCTTGAGGCGCAGCACAAAGTTGTCCATGACGTCCTTAAAAACCGACCGACTAATGGCTCTGATCTCCTCCCAGATGGCTTCCTTGAGCTCTGTGATGGTCCTGGGTCTCCCTGGGCATAATCTGTCTTTAAGGTAGCAACCAGAGAAAGAAATATAAGGGGTTAAGGTCTGGGCTGTGAGGTGCCCACTCAAAATCAATCTTGAGACTGATCACACGGCCACCAAAGTTATCTTTCAGCCAATCTCGCGACAGGTTTGAGGTATGAGAGCTTGCTCCCTCTTGCTGGAACCAGCAATTCCCCATAAGCAATCGGAACAGGGTATGCAGCTCCCTCTTGAAGGTTTTGAGGACTGTCACGCCAGATTCCTCGAAGAAGAATGGTCCGATGATGTCTTTGGTTGAGATTGCAGTCCATACCGTGCACTTAGGAAAATGTAGGGGCTTAGTGGCTACCTTATTTGGCCTGAAGGTCCCCCAAAGACATTTGTCTTCGAGTTTAACTTTCCTTCAAGATGGAAGTGAGCTTCATCTGAGGTCCAAAGGAGGTTAAGGAAAGTTGGGGTCTCCTGAATCTTCTCCAGTATATTGACTACCAAAGCATTTCTATGCTCCTTGTCTGAGGCTGTAAGGGTCTGCTTCCTCTGTATTCTGTATAGGTAGTCCTTTACATCCATTACTAGCACTCTCCTGCAATTTTCACGGGATATACCGAGGGACAAAGCGTTTTGGACTCTGCTGAACTGACTCTCTCACGCTCTCGACTAGCTCAGCTGTACGCTTCCCGGGGCGTCCTGAATGGCTTGGACGGTTGTCACTGGCTGCATTGAGGTTCTCTCCCCTACCCTAGTTCTCGAAATGGTCCACCCAGTCCTGAATTCTACTCTTGGAGGGGGCTTTTTCACATTCCAACTGATGCACGAAAGTGTCCTGCACTTTCTTGAACGAGCATGTCTTGTAGTAATGTTTGACGCAGTATATTCTTTGCTGGAGCTCCCATTGAGATCTAGTTGTGTTCACAGGCGTTGCTTCTGTCATGTCCTGCAAAGTAAGGGTGAGTAGTGAATGAATGAAAGATATATCACAAAAAGTGTGTGAGGCCTGTTTTGGGGAGCGGTCACCTATATTCTCTTTACTTGGATTTTAAGTGAACATTTCACTAAATCACTTAAAAAAATATTATATTAAACTTAGGTATTTAAGTGAAAATTCTACTCACTCGTGCCTTTAAATGAATTCTCTATTCAATTTGGGCGTTTAAGTGAAAATTCTACTCACTCTTACATGCAAATGAATATTCAAACGAGTTGGGTGGTTAAGGGAACATTCTACTTGCTCTTGCATGTAAATGAATATTCTATTTAAATGGAGCGTTTAAATTAGCATTCTACCTATTCTTGCGTTTAAATGCATACTATATTCCAGTTGTGCATTTAAGTGAAAATTCAACCCACTCGTGCCTTTAAATAAATATTCTATTCAATTTGGGCGTTTAAGTGAACATTCTATTCATTCGTACGTTTAAATGAATAATTAAGTTACTCGGGCGTTTAAGTGAATATTCTACTAGTTCTTACATGGAAATGAATATTCTATTCAATTTGAGTATTTAAGCGAACATTCTCTTCACTCTTGCATTTAAATGAATATTCTATTTAGGTTAAACGTATAAGTGAACATTCTACCAATTCATCCGTTTATATGAATATTATTTTCAAGTTGGGCGTTTGTTTAAATAAATATTCAATTTAGTCGGGTATGTAAGTGAATATTCTACTCACTCGTGTTTTAAATGAATATTCTATTCAATTTAAGTGTTTAAGTGAATATTCTACTCACTATATCTTTGAATTAATATCCAATTATTCGCATATTTAAGTGAACATTCTACTCGCTCTTGCATGTAAATGAATATTCTTTTTAAGTTTGGCGTTAAAGGAACCTTATACTAACTTGTCCGTTAAAATGAATATCCTATTCATTTGGGGCATTTAAGTAGAGTAAAAATTCTACTCGATCGTGCCTTAAAATGAAATTCTATTCGACTTAGGCGTTTAAGTGAACATTCTACTCACCACTAGGTTTTAAGGAATATTGAATTTACTCGTGTTAAGTTTAAATGAACATTCTACTTACTCGTCCGTTCAAATAAATATTCTATTCAAGTTAAGAATTTAAGTGAACATTCTAGTCACTCGTACGTTTAAGTCATTATTTAATTTCCTCAGTTGTTTAAGTCAATATTCTACTCATTCTTGCACTTAAATCATTATAATTTTTAATTGAGGCGTTTAATTGAACATTCTAATCATTCGTGCCTTTAAATGACCATTCAATTTACTCGAGTGTTCAAGAAAACATTCTAATCACTTCTGCGCTCAAGTGAGCATTCTACTCATTCGTACATTTAAATGAATATTCAATTTACTCGAGTGTTTAAGTGAGCATTTTATTCACTCGTGCATTTAAATGATTATTTTATTCAAGTTTGATGTTTAAGTGAACATTCTACTCGTTTGGTTGCTCAAAAAAGTCTCCTACCACTCGATGTTCGACTGATTCTTCCATTTACTCGGACAATTACATGAATATTATATTTAATCTAAGGTTTAAATGTTTTATATTAACCTAGAACATTTAAATGATTATCTTATTAGTCCACGAAGTTTCATAATGAATATTTACTCACCGTAGACTTTTAAATAAATATTCCATTTCTTGCAACGTCTCGTATGAATATTCTATTCATTTTGGAAATTGGTAATAAGATTCTGTTTTTCATTGGACGTTCAATGACTATTTTATTCAGTAAGTAAAGTTATCCAAATATTCTATCCGCAAAGATTGTTGGTTACCTTAGTGTTTTATTTAACAAGGGGAGGTAATGAATATTCTATTCGACTAGGAAACTCACCTGAATATTCTACTCACCTAGTGAGAGACTTGACTCATTCAATCAACCAGGAAAGTTACCTGAATGCTATATTCACAAAGCTACCTGAATATTTCACCTAATCTTAACATTTAATTTAGTATTCGTGTTTGCCGAAGTCACGTTAAATGAGTAATATTTTCACTCAGAAACCTGACTATTTTTCATTTACGGTGAACGTTTAAATGAACATTCTATTCACTCTGGTAATTGGTTAGTTACGGATAATAATTTGGGAGTTTTAATAAGTCAGACTGGAGATTTAAATTATTATTCTATTCATTTGGGGCATTTGACATCGGATTCTAATCATTTAGGAAGTTTTAAATTACTATTCTATTCACTCTGAACATTAAACAGGGTATTGTAATATTTGAGATGTTTTAAATGAATATTATATTCATATGGACATTCAACAGCGTATTTTATACATTACGAACGTCTTGAATGATCATTTTATTAATTGAGGACGTTTGATTACCTATTGTATCTACTCACAGACTTTAAAAGGGTATTCTAAATACCCTTAATAAAGCCTCCTCGATAAAGAATCCTTGATAAAAAACTAATAAAGACTCCTTGATAAAGCCCCATTAAGAAAGACCCTTAATATAGACCACCTAATAAATACCCCCTTAATAACCTTCTTGATAAAGAACCCTTAATAAAAATTCCTAGATAAAGACCTCTTAATTAAGACTCCTTAATAAAGAGCCTTAATAAAAATCATTCATAAAGAACCGTTGATAACACCCCTTAATAAAGACGCCCTGATAAATACCCTTAATAAAGACCCTATAATAAATACTACTCGATATAGACTCCTTAATAAAGATCCGTAATAAAAATTCATTGATAAAGAATCATTGATAAAGACCCCTTAATAAAGACTCATTGATAAAGCACCATTGAGAAAGACCCTTAATATAGACCACCTAATAACGACTCCCATAACAACCTCCTTGATAAAAAACCCTTAATAAAGACTCCTTGATAAAGACACCTTAATAAAGACACCTTAATAAAGACCCTTTAATCAAGACTCCTCGATAAAGACTCCTTAATAAATACCCTTAATAAAATGCCTTGATAAAGAATCCTTGATAAAGACCCCTTAATAAAGACTCCTTGATAAAGCCCAATTAAGAAAGACCTTTAATATAGACCACCTAATAAATACCCCCTTAATAACCTTCTTGATAATAATCCTTAATAAAAATTCCTTGATAAAGACCCCTTAATGAAGACTCCTCTATAAAGACTTTAATAAGGACCTTTAATAAAAAATTATTTGATAAAGACCCCTTAATGAAGACTACTGATAAAATCCCCTTAATAAAGATCCTTATTAAAATGTCCTTGATAAAGAATCTTTAATAAAGACCCATTAATAAATACTCCTCGATGAAGACTCATTAATAAAGATTTTTAATAAGACTTCCTTGATAATTACCACTTAATGATGTTTCCTTGATAAAATCCTCTTAATAAAGAACCTTAAAAAATTCCTTGATAAAGATCCTTTAATAAAGACTCCTTGATAAAGACTCCTTAATAAAGACACCTAGATAAAATCCCCTTTATATACCCTTAATAAAAATTCCTTGATAAAGAATCCTTGAAAAAGAATCGTTAATAAAGACTCTTTAATAAAGACTCCGGGTTAAAATCCCGTTAGTAAAGGCCCTTAATAAAGAAATACGTCCAACACTGACTACCAGGCCAACAAATACCCCAGTAAGTTAAGATTAACCAATGGAAATCGTAGTGATTATGAATCACCTTCGCCGTCTGCTTTCACGTTACAAAGACCTCGAACCATCGCTCGAGTTTGGTCTTTTATCCCTACCAATGGCCAAGGGTATCGTCACACTTATGGCGTGGTCGTCTTCTGTGTTTCTTTATGTATAAAAATACCCAGGGTAGGATTAACGTTGCCCATCTTCTGCCATTTATTTTAGCGTGTGCCGTGTCGATTTCCTCGTCGGAGTTGTCATTCCTTTCACTATATCTGTCATCTGAGTTTGTATTCTTATCCATATATTTTTTATATGGTAATTGGAGGGAAATTTTTAACATGTATCGTTCCATGATTCTCTGAGTTATCTTCTTTCTGTTTCTGGGGGGGGTTTTACGTTCCGTGTCTGCGTTTCAATTTCTTCTGTTTATCTGACCCTCACGGACCCCACTAAGCCCCTATACCGATCACAAGGGGTTACTGGACCCTAGGTTAAGAACCCTCGCTTTATGTTTCTAGCGGGTTGTTCCTAACATGTATCGTTCCATGTTTCTCCGAGTTGTCCTCATTTTCTGCCTGTTCTTAGAGTTCAATGTCTGAGCTTCACTTTCTTAAATTAAGACGGAAAAGAGATGAATTACTTTCCGATTTAAGTAGATAAAGGCTAGTCGCTTCTGAAAGGGTAGTTAGCCATTCCTACCCTAATTTCGTTCTTCTGCTTAATTCCTTTTCCAGGCTGCCATCAGGAGTCACAACCCGGTGCTTTTTTGTTTAGGAGACACAAACCATAAATGGCTGGTGACGTCACCAGGGTGGCTGCTGCCTGTGAAACAGCCATGTGATCCAAGAGTGTGAACGAATAGCTTAAAAAACGCGTTTTTTTTTATAAAGACAAAACTCTCCCGATTTTGGTATTTTTTGGTTTATAACCTAACCTAACCTTAACCTAAAAAAATAAATGTAATGGACCGATTGAACTTGATTTAGTGAAAATGAAAAGTAAAATAACAGCAAAAATTTATTATTTTAAAGGATAGAAATTTCTTATGTCTTTATAAACTGGCTGAACCAAGTCCGAGCGAAGCAGCTTCGCAGAATATCATTATGGAGTCTGTGCCCAGTCGACCTTTCTGGCTAGTGACGTCACCAGCCATTTTTGCTTTGTGTCCCCTAAACAAAAAAGCGACGCCCCCCACCCCAAATTAAATGTATTTTTGTTCCTGGTCAAAAACTTGCCTCTCTTCAAAATTGCTAATTCCCACAAGGCGTTTGCCTAAGTCCATTAAAGAGCTACCTAAAGACCAGTCCAAGATTTTAGGCGACTCAAAAATATTGGCACGGAAAGATGCGTTGATTAATTACGTTCCGTTTAAAATAGATAAAAGATAATCGCTCCTGAAGGTATAGCTAATTCTTCATCGTTCTCTACTCTAATGTTATTGTTCTACTTATTGCTCTTTCGCTGTTCTCATGAGGAGCCACAAGCAACCCTAAGTATGTTTATTCTTGTACCTGTTCTAAAATTTGCTCGTAATTTTTTTTTTAGGAAAATGTTCATTTCAGTCCAACTCTCAGACTAGCCTGTTAAGTAATATGTTCTGTTAGACTGTAATTCTCCTGGAATCAAGGAAATTAACGCGATGTTATCAACAAAGTGAAGGTGACAAATATCTCCCATTACTTCCGACTTCGCTTCTTCCCATTTCTCAATCCGAATTTTTTTTTTCCTCAAGCACCTTTTAAACTGTTTGAGAAAGAATAGTTTTCCTCCTCTAATTTATTATAATCGTATACTTCTACTGAATACAAACTGGATAACAATGATGTGTGACCTTATATTTGTGACAATGAAAGTCTTACAAACGCCTTCTTCCTGTAGCGCTCTCGGTACTCAATTGATGTTGAATGAGACAAAGGATTTTTTTCTTAATATACGAAATGCCATTTTGGGAATTATCTTGAATTCATTGTGCTGCGATTATTGTAAACATCCTGTGGAGGATCATATGTACTCCAATATATTTTAAGTTCTCCGTGTTCTGTTGTAGGAGGTGCAGCAAACAACCCATGACAACTCTATTATGGTGACAACGAGCAGCCTCACCACATTCGAGCCTACTTAATCTACCACGCACGGGAAAGGCGAATCAATTGTCATTCGCACAACTCGCATCGCTCCACGCCAAGTGACAGCCTTGACACCGACCTCCAAGAAGCTCTCCATCCACGCGACCTGCAAGCCCTCCTGAATAGAGGCAATCGAAAATAAACAATAAATAACATTAATTATGCGTTTGTTTGCATAACTAACCGCTCCATTGTTGACCCTGCAACCACTCCAGATGGGAGATAGTCCCAGTCAGACATTTGTTATTACTTTTGGTTATTACTTTCGTATATTGCTGGCAGGAGACTCACTGGTCGATATTCATTAATTTTCACCATCTTCTTTTGGAAAACTAAAACTGAAGAGTGGTTGCACCAGACTTTCAATATTTACATAGTAAATAAAATGCTAATTAGCGGCGAGAGTTTCTCAACCAGATTTAACAAGTCAAATGCTACAGGTGATTTACCAGGTGATCTCCATAACTGGGGCTTCCTCCTGATGATTATAGATCCTCGATCCTAATAGAATTGTTCAAATCTTTCATCGAGCTGTTTGTTCTTTTAATATCCTCTTCAGCGATGTCATTTGCTGTCAGCCAAGTGTAGTTTCATCTCTTTTAGTGATTTATTTTCTCCAGTATTTATTTTCGTTGGCCTTGTATTAAATGCTATATATCCCATAGTTAGATTTAACCATTTTTTTAGCTAACATATTTAATTTTGTCCTTAATTGTTCAATTCCTTTTCATTTTTCGCCTATATCTGTTTTCCATTGCATCACTTATTTTTGTGTTAGATGACTTAGGCTCATTTTCATTTGCAAAAATTGCACATTATAAATTATTTTCTGTTATATTGTCGTAGAATGACTCCCGACGATACCATATATCACTATTCGTTGAGGGAACTTCCTTAATTATCTTTAGAGTGCGTTACTGTCTGGCGGCCGATATTATGTATCTTCGATATGCTTAAGAAGTGGAACTGAGCTCAAGGATAATAATATTGCTATCATTAATAAAATAGAGTTTTATTAATAATAACTATCAACAAACACAAGACGGAAAATATTGACATAAACAGAGAATTGAAAGGGTCGTGGGGGCTCGGCTAATCCGAGGATTTAAAGGATTTAAAAAGGTAAAACAAATATAGAGTTAAAGAGATGGGATGGTTCGATAAACCATTTAAAGCACAGGATAGAATTGACAAAAGGGTTAAGTACTCAAAGGTGACGTTTGGCTTACGTAACTTTTGCACTAGTGGTGCAGTGGAAGGTGGCGCAAAGGAGTTTCGGTCCGCTGGCGAGTTCCAGCCGAAGGGGGGGGATAAAAGGATCCTGACGAGGCGTCTTCGGAAGGAGAACCGTTTCTCGACGAACGGCTTGAAGAACAATGGCTGCTCTAGGTTGTTCTCTTCTGAACAAAGGGGGGGATGAGAACCGTTTCTTGTCTACGGGCTCAAGAACAATGGCTGTTCTAATGTTGTTCTCCTCTAAACAACAGGGGGGGTGAGAACCGTTTCTTGGCGAAGGGCTCAAAACGAACAATGGCTGTTCTAGGTTGTTCTCTTCTGAACAAAGGGGGGGATGAGAACCATCTCTTGTCTACGGGCTCAAGAACAATGGCTGTTCTAATGTTGTTCTCCTCTGAACAACAGGGGGGGTGAGAACCGTTTCTTGGCGAAGGGCTCAAAACGAACAATGGCTGTTCTAGGTTGTTCTCTTCTGAACAAAGGGGGGGGATGAGAACCGTTTCTTGGCGAAGGCCTCAAAACGAACAATGGCTGTTCTAATGCTGTTCTCCTTTGAACAACAGGGGGGGAAAGGGTGAGAACCGTTTCTTGGCGAAGGCCTCAAAAGAACAATGGCTGTTCTAGTGCTGTTCTCATGTGAACAACAAGGGGAAAGCCTTGGGGACTTGGCGTCACAGAAGGCTCGAACCTTTGGCACTCAAGGAATATTGTCCTCCTTCTGGACAAGTGATGGTGAATCTCGAGGTCGAGGTCCCTTGGCGCACAAAGGGAGAGAGGGTCGTGGTGATGTTTCGCGACGAAAATCTGGATCTCCAATCTGATCTTAGTGGTAAAGTTTCCATATAAATAGCCAGGACATCTCCTTGGCGTGGGGGACAATGGAGTTGAAGCTTGGAGGTAACGCACAGCCGGGCCGGAGAACAATGCCTTATCTGCCCATAAGCCTAACTCAATCTGGCGAGGTCGGCGTATGGTGGCGAACGGGGGGACGATAACCTCCTTGTTTAAACATTGACATCCAGGAGCTGCGATAAGGCTCCAAGCTTCGAATCGAAGATGCACGTGGGCAGCATCGTGGTTTTAAATAATATGGGATAGGAGTTGAAATTAACGCAGCTTCAACTCGTTCTATCACACCCCTCCATTCCAGGGGAAGTTGTCACTTCGAAAAAAAAAGAGAGAAGGGACAACGATAGAGCTCCGTTGTAGGAAACTCGATTTCTTGTACCAACCGTACCTTCCTGCACCTAACTAGTATTACCTCAATACATATGATTATTTTGATCTTTTGATTACAGGGGAAAATAACCTTTAATACAACTTAATCAAAGAAAAAAAAGGGCATGGAACAATGAAATGATATAAAATTTGTACATACGGGACAAAATAATTTATACGTAAATTAATGGGTACAAATATATATACATACAGAAAAAAATAGACATTGAGCATTACAAAAGTCAGACATATACATTAATTAATTATATTATAAGAGAATCTTAATTTAAGTCGTACAAGACGGTATATACCTACAGGGAGATACTAATCCTATGAATACACTTACTCTACGCTATTCGGTAACGCATTTCTACTGAGGGCGTCAGCGACCTGGTTATCGGAACCTTTTATCTAATTTATTTTAAACTGATACTCTTGCAAGAGTAAACTCCAGCACATGATGCGGCCGTTGGAGTGTCGCACATTCCTAATATAGGCTAACGGACGGTGGTCGGTTCCTATTTGAAATTCTTTGCATATCAAGTACAGCTTGAATTTATCTATGACCCAGATAATTGATAGAGCTTTCTTTTCTCCAGTGGCATATCTCTCTTCGCGTGGTAAGAATTGACGACTAGCATATGTAACTGGATGACTCATTCCGTCATCCACGTATTGAAGGAGTACACCTCCAATGCCCTCGTTGCCCTTTCCCCCCCTGTTGTTCTCCTTTGAACAACAGGGGGGGAAAGGGTGAGAACCGTTTCTTGGCGAAGGCCTCAAAAGAACAATGGCTGTTCTAGTGCTGTTCTCATGTGAACAACAAGGGGAAAGCCTTGGGGACTTGGCGTCACAGAAGGCTCGAACCTTTGGCACTCAAGGAATATTGTCCTCCTTCTGGACAAGTGATGGTGAATCTCGAGGTCGAGGTCCCTTGGCGCACAAAGGGAGAGAGGGTCGTGGTGATGTTTCGCGACGAAAATCTGGATCTCCAATCTGATCTTAGTGGTAAAGTTTCCATATAAATAGCCAGGACATCTCCTTGGCGTGGGGGACAATGGAGTTGAAGCTTGGAGGTAACGCACAGCCGGGCCGGAGAACAATGCCTTATCTGCCCATAAGCCTAACTCAATCTGGCGAGGTCGGCGTATGGTGGCGAACGGGGGGACGATAACCTCCTTGTTTAAACATTGACATCCAGGAGCTGCGATAAGGCTCCAAGCTTCGAATCGAAGATGCACGTGGGCAGCATCGTGGTTTTAAATAATATGGGATAGGAGTTGAAATTAACGCAGCTTCAACTCGTTCTATCACACCCCTCCATTCCAGGGGAAGTTGTCACTTCGAAAAAAAAAGAGAGAAGGGACAACGATAGAGCTCCGTTGTAGGAAACTCGATTTCTTGTACCAACCGTACCTTCCTGCACCTAACTAGTATTACCTCAATACATATGATTATTTTGATCTTTTGATTACAGGGGAAAATAACCTTTAATACAACTTAATCAAAGAAAAAAAAGGGCATGGAACAATGAAATGATATAAAATTTGTACATACGGGACAAAATAATTTATACGTAAATTAATGGGTACAAATATATATACATACAGAAAAAAATAGACATTGAGCATTACAAAAGTCAGACATATACATTAATTAATTATATTATAAGAGAATCTTAATTTAAGTCGTACAAGACGGTATATACCTACAGGGAGATACTAATCCTATGAATACACTTACTCTACGCTATTCGGTAACGCATTTCTACTGAGGGCGTCAGCGACCTGGTTATCGGAACCTTTTATCTAATTTATTTTAAACTGATACTCTTGCAAGAGTAAACTCCAGCACATGATGCGGCCGTTGGAGTGTCGCACATTCCTAATATAGGCTAACGGACGGTGGTCGGTTCCTATTTGAAATTCTTTGCATATCAAGTACAGCTTGAATTTATCTATGACCCAGATAATTGATAGAGCTTTCTTTTCTCCAGTGGCATATCTCTCTTCGCGTGGTAAGAATTGACGACTAGCATATGTAACTGGATGACTCATTCCGTCATCCACGTATTGAAGGAGTACACCTCCAATGCCCTCGTTGCTCACGTCGGTCTTAACCCCAAAGGATTTTTCTGGGTTGGGCAACTTTAAAATGGGGGCAGAAAGGAACTTACTCTTGAGCTGATTAAAATGGGAAACAGCGACATCATTCCAACGTAAACGATCGGGAAAATTCTTTTTTTGAAGGGGGCATAGTGGGGCCGAAATTGCAGCGAAATTCGGAACAAATCGCTGATAGGGAGAAGCTGATCCTAGGAACGATCTTAATGGCTTCTTTGTAATCGGGAGGGGCATGTCGGCGATTGCCTTAATCTTGTTCTCGTGGGGACCTAACTTGCTTTGTCCTATTTTGAAACTCAAATATTTAATGGTTTCGTGGGCAAAATGGCATTTGCTGGGGCCAATGGTGAGGCCATTTTCACGCAGTCGCTCGAAAAGAGCTAATAGGGCGGGTAGATGGTGACTCCATTTAATTAGTTCTTGTAGCTGACTCTTCTGACGTGGTGTCAGCTGCACGTCACTATCCAGGTCAGAGGGTTCCAATGACTCGCCTGGTAGGGAAGGAGGAGGGTAATCGGCATCAGATTGGATGCACACTGTCTGGATTACCTTAAAGGACTCTGCGGGGTAATCTTCTTCAAGCGCCGATGTTTCGTCCAGTTCTACGCATGTATCTCCATGGGCGCATTGGGGGTTCTTTTTTTCTTGGGGTCCACGGACAGTCTCCATGTCTTTGTCTTGAGCCTTATTACCTAAGGGTGTTAGTGATTCACACTCCTCTTTTGCCGTCCTAAAGTCCTGGTTAGGGGTCTCCGAGAAATCAGACGGTATCGGGGTTCTGATGGGGACGGGCTCCTGGGCTTCTTTCTTATCTCGGCCTTGAGGAAGGGCGGCCTGAAACACAGGGTCGAAACTTACTTGGGGGCTCTGCCCTATAAGTACGGAACAGAGTTGTATGGGTGCTACAATGACTTCAGCCCAGCCATTATAATATTGACACTGCAGGTAACATCTAACGACGGGGAATCGGTTCGCCCGCCCAAGGTGGTCATGTACCACCGCAAATTTTTCGTGGTTAGGGTCCACTGGGGGGAGGAGTTCGTCGGACACGATGAAACACGTACATCCTGTGTCCCTGACGAGAGTCGATACTCGGCAGCTGTCCACGCTGCCCTCCTCATATTTCAAAGTTCCCGATGAACTTTTATCAAAAACAAAATTTACCTGGTGGCCTGACGGAGGGGAAGAAGTTTCTGCTTGGGTCTGCACCACCGGGGGAGCCGGGGTTGCATTAATCTGGTGAACTTGGTGGGCTAGTCCGCTTTTAAGTCTAGAATTTTGGGGGCAGTTCCAGCTCATGTGGTTTTCTACACCACAGGTGAAGCATATTATTGGTCGCTTCGGGAAGAGAGATGGAGGAGAAATCTTAACGGGAGGTTTGGAGTCCCGTTGTTGGTTTTAGGGAAAGAAGTTTTGGGGTTTTACGGGGCTCGGAAACTTTGTCAGCTTTCCTGGAAAGGAGCGCGAATCCTTCCTTCTTCCTTCTCGTTGGATTTCTTTTTCTCGTTCTTCTCGTTGTATTTTTCTTTCTCGTTCTTCTCGTTGTATTTCTCTTTCTCGTTCCTCTCGTTGTTTTTCTCTTTCTCGTTCTTCTCGTTGTATTTTTCTTTCTCGTTCTTCTCGTTGTATTTTTCTTTCTCGTTCTTCTCGTTGTATTTCTCTTTCTCGTTCCTCTCGTTGTTTTTCTCTTTCTCGTTCTTCTCGTTGTATTTTTCTTTCTCGTTCTTCTCGTTGTATTTCTCTTTCTCGTTCTCCTCGTCGGATTACTCTTTCCCTTTCTATTACTTCCTTTTTTCTTTGAAATTCTGCTCCAATCCGAGCTAATTCAATCTGATGGTGAAGCTCCACTTGTCTTATCCGTTCCTCTCTTTTTCTTTCTTTCCTTTGCTCCTCTTGAATGTACTCAGTTAGTTCTTTTCCGGAGAGTCCCAAGGATTCTCCTTGCGCTTTAAAGATTTCAAACTTGGTCATCTTTGCACTTGGGGGCGCACTAGTCAACCAACTAAAAATCCTTGCAACAAGAATTATGCCTCTATAGAATCAGCCTACCTAAATATGGGCACTGACCTATTCGTACTTGGTTTCTTACTCTAAATAACCCCTGACTAAAATCACACAAAAAAAAACACAAACAAATTATTATAACAGTTCCTTGAGCTACTCCAGCTTCTTAAGTTTAAAAAAAAAGGGGATAGCAATCGTTAAAACAAAAGGGAACTACTATATTCTATTATTATAACGAATAACACTATGCTTTACTCGACTGAGACCAGTGTTTGCAAAGATATAGCGTTAAACCTTACACACCTGATACCAAATTTAAATAGTATATATATATATATGTCGTAGAATGACTCCCGACGATACCATATATCACTATTCGTTGAGGGAACTTCCTTAATTATCTTTAGAGTGCGTTACTGTCTGGCGGCCGATATTATGTATCTTCGATATGCTTAAGAAGTGGAACTGAGCTCAAGGATAATAATATTGCTATCATTAATAAAATAGAGTTTTATTAATAATAACTATCAACAAACACAAGACGGAAAATATTGACATAAACAGAGAATTGAAAGGGTCGTGGGGGCTCGGCTAATCCGAGGATTTAAAGGATTTAAAAAGGTAAAACAAATATAGAGTTAAAGAGATGGGATGGTTCGATAAACCATTTAAAGCACAGGATAGAATTGACAAAAGGGTTAAGTACTCAAAGGTGACGTTTGGCTTACGTAACTTTTGCACTAGTGGTGCAGTGGAAGGTGGCGCAAAGGAGTTTCGGTCCGCTGGTGAGTTCCAGCCGAAGGAGGGGGGGATAAAAGGATCCTGACGAGGCGTCTTCGGAAGGAGAACCGTTTCTCGACGAACGGCTTGAAGAACAATGGCTGCTCTAGGTTGTTCTCTTCTGAACAAAGGGGGGGATGAGAACCGTTTCTTGTCTACGGGGCTCAAGAACAATGGCTGTTCTAATGTTGTTCTCCTCTGAACAACAGGGGGGGTGAGAACCGTTTCTTGGCGAAGGGCTCAAAACGAACAATGGCTGTTCTAGGTTGTTCTCTTCTGAACAAAGGGGGGGATGGGAACCATCTCTTGTCTACGGGCTCAAGAACAATGGCTGTTCTAATGTTGTTCTCCTCTGAACAACAGGGGGGGTGAGAACCGTTTCTTGGCGAAGGGCTCAAAACGAACAATGGCTGTTCTAGGTTGTTCTCTTCTGAACAAAGGGGGGGATGAGAAACGTTTGTTGGCGAAGGCCTCAAAACGAACAATGGCTGTTCTAATGCTGTTCTCCTTTGAACAACAGGGGGGGAAAGGGTGAGAACCGTTTCTTGGCGAAGGCCTCAAAAGAACAATGGCTGTTCTAGTGCTGTTCTCATGTGAACAACAAGGGGAAAGCCTTGGGGACTTGGCGTCACAGAAGGCTCGAACCTTTGGCACTCAAGGAATATTGTCCTCCTTCTGGACAAGTGATGGTGAATCTCGAGGTCGAGGTCCCTTGGCGCACAAAGGGAGAGAGGGTCGTGGTGATGTTTCGCGACGAAAATCTGGATCTCCAATCTGATCTTAGTGGTAAAGTTTCCATATAAATAGCCAGGACATCTCCTTGGCGTGGGGGACAATGGAGTTGAAGCTTGGAGGGAACGCACAGCGGGGCCGGAGAACAATGCCTTATCTGCCCATAAGCCTAACTCAATCTGGCGAGGTCGGCGTATGGGGGCGAACGGGGGGACGATAACCTCCTTGTTTAAACATTGACATCCAGGAGCTGCGATAAGGCTCCAAGCTTCGAATCGAAGATGCACGTAGGCAGCATCGTGGTTTTAAATAATATGGGATAGGAGTTGAAATTAACGCAGCTTCAACTCGTTCTATCACATATATACAGTGGCGGCAACAAAAAAAGTGACATGTGACAATTCGGGGAAAATAAAACAGAAAAATGTAACTTACATATTTTATTATGAATATTTCATGAAAGTTATTACTTGGTCATGTTGCCCTTGCACTTGATGACCATCCTGAGTCGATTGGGCATTGATTCAGTGAGGTTTGCGAAGTAGGTGGGGTCGATCGTAACCCAGATCTGCTTCAGTGATTCTATCAGGTCCTTGATGCTGCTGGGTGCTGTCTCTTGAACTTTGGATTTCATCAGATTCCAAACATTCTCAATAGGATTTAGGTCCAGGAAATTACCAGGCCACTCCAAAACACTAATATTATTATCATTGAAGAACCTTTTTACTAACTGGGACCTGTGAGCAGGGGCACCATCATACATGAAAAATTCACACTGATGAATTTCCCAAAATGGCAGCATGTGCTGCCTCAAAACTTCAAGATAGTTAGTCCCCCTCATGGCTACATTCTTGGCAAGGAAGTACAGACCTCCTCTGCCCCTTTTTCCACTAAAGGCACCCCACACCATCACACTATCAGGGTGCTTCACAGTTTTCACGGTATATTTCGGGTCATCCCGAGACACAGTGCTGGGACGACGCACGATCTTTGACTCTCCTCTGACCAGCCTAAAGGTGCTCTCATCACTGAACATGACCTTCTTCCAATGGGCAGCTGTCCAATGTTTATAGGTCTTGCAAAAATTGAGCCTTTCCATCTTCATAGCCTTGGTAAGAAGTGGCTTCTTGGCAGCGCGGCGAGACGGTAGGCCTAAGTCCTTCTGTAAGCGATGACTGATGGTCCTGAGGGCAACGTTCTGGAGGAGGTCTGGGTGTTTTTTCTTGATTGAAGCGGAGGTTACAGAAGGGTCTGACATCACTTTACGCCTTAGGATATTATCAGTCCTTGGAGATGTCTTCCTAGCTGCACCAATGCCCTCCTTCCTCTTTGGTATGGTACCTGGTGGCAATAACTCAGCTGCACGTTTTAGGCGATGAATCGTATTTTTGAGGTTACTAAATCTGCTGCTACATCAATAAAAGACTTTTCCTGCTCTAATAGGGTCAAGGCACGGCTTTTCTCTGTCATAGAAAGCTTTTTCCACCCCATTGTATCCACTTGCACAGAAGTTATAGCACGTCAAATGTAGGCACGAATGCAGATAATCAGCACGCTGGAGTGCCATATACTAAAACCTCGTTGTACGAGCTCAAACGAGACACTGAGTTCCAATAGAGCGCAGTTCTGTTGTCTTAGCTCAGGAGAGTCGTCCACTTGCGGCATAAGCTCCGCACATTTTCATTGAATTGATGGCAAGTAAAATAGTGAAAGCGATTTTGTGTATCGATTTCTGTTGCCAATATTCAATGTCACTTTTTTTGTTGCCGCCACTGTATATATATATATATATATATATATATATATATATATATATATATATATATATATATATATATATATATATATATATATATATATTTATATATATATATATATATATATCAAGAGAGCAGAGGGGTTGTGCGTTGCCAGGCGTATACGTATTTTTAGGATAAATAAGCATGCTAAATTTATTCCCAAGGATATGAGATTATAAATATAGACAAACATAAGAATTTTTTAGATAATTTATCACATATTTATAAATTAATTATATGGGTAATGGGAAGCTGCAGAGGTGGTAATATTAAAATTATAAAAATGCAGGGCTTTTAACTATTAGGGAATAGGAAATATTAACACCTCGGCTGCTTCCCATTTCAAATATAATTAATTTATAAATATCTGATAACTTATCTAAAAAATTCTTATGTATGTATATATTTATAATCTCATATCCTTGAGAATGGGTTCCTACCCGAAACGTCGGTACCAAGAAGTTATAATATAATAATGAACTTCCTAAATTTAGCCTGCTTATTTATCCTATATATATATATATATATATATATATATATCAGTTTTCTAATGTGGATTCTGTCACTTATTCATTTATTTCATTAAACATGTTTGCTCGTGTAATTTGCAGGGTATTTATCTTCCATTGAGCGTTAAATTTTAGCGTGTGAATTCTCTTTGCTATGAATCAGTCACCCTAAAATCTTTTAGATCTATTTTGATCTCGTTTCTGAGTAATCTGTTTGCTACCTGTGTTGAAGTTGCTGCTAAGCGATATAATCTCAATGAAATTTTTGACGATGAAAACTATGTATTCAATCTCCGTGGGCGGCCACTGTTATATGTAGGGAAAGATCAATATAACTGATTTCTCTCTGATGAAGATTTCCTGTTAAATAGAATCTAATTGATCTCATTTTTAGTCGCGTGCGAGTCTAATCGGTAGGTCGGTCCCCTTTTTTGCCTTTTTTGTAATAAGATTTAAATAATCAGCCGATTCTAACAAGGTTCGAAACCCTTATGTGGTTTTATATTCTCTTTCGAATGATATAATTGCTAAAGTCCTCCCAAAGATAGCCCATGAATTATTTTGTTATAGTAATAACATCATAACTATTCGGCTGATTCTTACGAAATTTGAAGCTCATATGTTGTTTTACATTCTCTTTCAAATGATTGCAACTTCAAGGGTCCTCCTAAGGTTAGTCTTTGAATTATTGAAAGTTTTGGAGGACATAAGGTTATAAATCAGAATAAGTGAGAACACGCGACTTTTTGGTCAGCCCAGACCTTGTTTTTATTTTGCCCCATCAATGTCCTTCAGCAAATTATATTAATGTTTTTTTACCGATAGACTATCGGTCTTCGTTCTCTAACTTTTGCATGGCAGTCCCCCATAATTATTTTGAATTGATGGGTTTCTCGTTTTTGTGAGTTCGTGAGTGTTGGAAAGAAGTCAAATTCACCTGAAATGTAAAAATCGGAGTGTTTTCTTTTCTTGCAGGATATATATATGATCCCATCCTTAGTTTCCCGGCAGAAGGGCTCGATTGAGATAACAAACTATCACCTCCAATCTATCATCGTATATCTACCTCTCTTCTTCACGGCATAGCTACTTTATCCTCTAATTTATCTTTTATTTCATATTTTTATTCCCTTTCTATCTTTCCCCCTTTTGCTCTTGTACCTCCTATGAATTGGTCACAAAATCTGTAAGGTGAGCACATTTGGGGTGAGAGTCATATCTCTCTCTCTCACTATAAAAATTGTGGCAACGGGGTCTTAGTTACTGTTTGAGGGGGCGATTTTGAGTATTTTAATGGCTCCATCCACCCGCCTTAGCGAATTTGGGCTACTTATTCGGCGATAGTTGCCCAAAATGGCTACAAGAGGAAATCACTGCTTTTAGCGAATTATTGTGGCGAATTTAAGAGCGTGGGAAGTTGGCGACCCTCTCCTCTGCACGCGCGTGCGCGTGTACATGCATGTTCTTACCCAGGATTATCGCACGTGTGTGGCAGAGAGATAATGTCAATCCTCCTCCTACCGTTGTATAATTTTATCCTTTAATTTAGTTTCCGTATTTGGGGGGCGTTGATTTACACCGAACCTCAACTGGCATAATCGAGGATAAGCCGAAACAATAGCATCGGATTCAGCGTGCTCTAAGGCGACCGTCAAATCCCCAGACGCACATCACGTCTATACGAACGTAATGATGTTATCTCCCTTCACATGGTCTCATCAAAGGCCCAGAGGGATCGGAGATATTAATACTAATAATAAAAATGTGAAAAATATCAAAATTGTTAAAAGTATCGAGTAATTTTGCAGATAAAGTTCCATTGTATAAGTAGAATGAAATTAAATGAAAGAGAAAAACACTGGAATTATAGTTGCACCCTAAGGTTTCTTCAAATGGGGAACATTGATCTCAAAATAGTCATGTCACACTTTACGCTGAATTTTATTTTAGAGTAATAATTTTATATATATATTTTTTTTTAGCAGAGTTGAAGTGTGTGTGTGTGGTAAAATTAGTTATATATAAACTAGATACTGTATTTATCGATAAAATCAATTGAAGTTTAGTAAAAAATAAAATTCGGGATTTCGGGATTTCAAGCATTACGGTCTAAATATTTCGAAACGGTTTTGTTTCACATCGGGTTGCCAAATTGGCCATAAATTTATTCTTTTTCCAGCTTAATTAACTTTATATATTTATTTAATTTTTAATACTAGATATCGAAAAACATTCGCATTACCATTTAGCTATTTTATATTTTTTTGCCTATAATTAAATCTCCAACCTAACGTTATATGAAAACTATTACTACTTGGCAACTCAGCACACTGAAGCCTTACGGCAGGCAATCTAAAACTATTCGAGATTTTTAAAACATAGAGATAACAAGCCATACTTCGTATTCTTTCTTACAGAAAGAACTTGGTTCCACAGGCACTCCTTCGGCTTGTGGCCTACGGCCTATTTGCTATTCTAAACCGCTTTTTTTAATCCCCTTTATAGACTTTTTATTTTAACACCCTGAACACCTTTTTCAACATAGATACCCTAAAACATTTTTTAAAAGTTGTTTAACCTTTTATTATTTTGCCTTTATCCCTTGAACATTTATATATGGTGGAGAATTTTCCAAACCCTTTTATCAACATAGACACCCTGAAACCTTTTTTTTAAGTTACTTCACCCGGTTTGATATAGAGAAAAACCTTTGTCAGATCTCTTTTTTCATCTAAATTTGTTTCATATACGAAATGATAGTAAAAAAGCGCCAAAGCCCTAATTTTAATACATTTTTTGAACTTCACGATTTGTATGTTTTTTCATTCCAAATCTTTCGATAATTCTATTTATTTTTTCTGAACTTTTAGAAAGAACTTCGATCAAAGCTCGAAACATACAAAAAACAGCCCTGCGAAGAAAAGTTTCTAATAAACCTAAACTCAAAAACATAAAAGGTTTCTTGTCCACTAAGCAAAAAAAACATTATAGAGTTAAGGATTATTTGGGAGTTAACTTACCTTTGTCCGAAACATTTTGAAAAACTGAGACATGACAAATTTTAGCAACAGTACATATGTCCTAACATCCTTAAAGTCTAGGAGTTTGCTGTTAATATATGACCAAACAGGCGTAAAGGGGTTAAAAGTTGTAGAATGACTAAAATAATTTGCACTTAGTCACTTCCTGGCCTAAAATAATCAGCATTCTTGGTCGTTGCTTGACCTAAAATATTTAATGTTCATGGTCGTGGCCTAACATAATATATTTTGTATTAAAAGTCACTGCCTGGGATAAAAGTTGTATGATGTAAAATATTCATCATTTTGCTCAGCCTAAAATATTACTTGCATAGTGTCTGGCCTGGCTTAAATGATTCTGCATCCCTGGTCCTGATCTGACCTAAAATATTTTGCGTTCATAGTCGTGGCCTGGTTTGAAATATTATGCGTTGAGGTCGTTGCCGGGCCAAAATTAGTTTGTGCTTAGGAATGTAGCGGGCCTAAAATAGTCTGATTCAGTGACGTGGCCTAGCCTAAAATATGCATTTGGCGTTCAGGGTTGGGCTTTTTGCCAAATATTTTTTTCCTTGGTGTCGTAAACTCCCCTAAAATATTGTATTTGAGGACACAGTCTGGATTAAAATATTCACTTCACAGGGACATGACCTCCCCTAAAATATTCCCTTTTCAGAAACACAGACAAGCCTAAAATATTTTCTTATATGGGACAAGGCCTGGCCTAAAATTTCCCTTTTCAGGGAAACAGCCTAGCCATATATGATTATTTCAGAGACACGGTCTGGTCAAAAATTTTCTCCTATTTAGAATGCGACGAGGCCTAAAATATTCATTTTCATGACTCGACCTAGCCTGAAATATTCCCTTATCAGAGATATCACCTGCCAAAAATATTATATTTTTACGGGCACGGCCTCGCCTAAAATATTCTCTTATCTGAGACACGGCATGGTTTAAAATATTCCCTTTTCTCAAAAACAACCTTGTCTAAATTATTTTTTTATTTGGGACCAGCCTTTCTTAAAAATATTCTCTCTTTACGGCCAAAACCCAACAAAGAATATTGCGTTTTTAGGAACAATACCTAGCCTAAATTATTCCCCTTATGTAGGACACAGCCTGGCCTTATGTGGGACACAGCCTGGGCTAAATTATTCTTTTATCAGGGACACGGCATGGACTAATATATTCCATTTTCAGGGACACACTCTGGCCTAAAATATTCTCTTATCAGAAACACGTCCTCTCTTACATTATTTTCTTATTTGACAAAGAGGAGTCCTAAAATATTCTCGTTACAGGGACACGACCTTGCTTAAAATATTACCTTCTCAAGAACACAGACTGGCATAAAATATTCTCTTATTTGGGACACGACTTTGACTAAAATTTTCCTTTTTGAGGGAGACAGAAAGGCTTAAAATATTCTCTTATTTGGGAAAAGGCCTGGTCTAAAATGTTCGCCTATTTAGAACAAGACCAGGCTTAAAATATTCCCTCTTCATGCAAACAACCTGGCCCAAAATATTCTCGTATTTGAGACTTAGCCTGGTCTAAAATATTCCTTTATCAAAGACACAGCCTAGTCTAAGATATTGTCGCATTAGGGACACAGCCTGGCCTAAAATATTCCTTTATCAAGGACACAGCCTGGCCTAAAATATTCTTTTAATTTTGGACACGAGCTGGAATAGCCAGGCCAATCTTAGCCTAATATATTAATCGTAAAACCACCTCATAGCATTCTATTAATACAGATTTCGTGAAGACGAATCACGATAAAATTGTGCGAGATAATGGGTGAGTGTACTCCATTAGATACTTAAGGGTTTGCCTACATACTAAACATGCATTAATTGGCGGGATAAAGCTGGGAGTGAATTTTGTTATTTTTAGGGATTTTAAAGCTATTTTTAACCCTTTGTGCCTTCTTTTCTGATGTGTTAAGGAAAGAGGGAGGGGGTTATAGCTAAATATATGTAAAGAGTGAAAAGGAATGTGATAGAAAGGATTAAAACACCACTTATCAACTTAAGGGTTTGTGCTGGAAAGGCAGATTTAAAGTATAGAGTAAGAACAGTGTACAAAGAGTACAAAAGTACGAGAGTATAATTATTGAAAAATATGACTTTGGTCATCGTTGCGAGGTGATGAGGTGATTAGAGATTGGCAATAGAATTTGAGTTCTGATGGGAGCATATAATAGCCTCTAGACAAATCTGCACAACTAGACATGAAAGATTATAGAGGAGCGCAACTGTGGACAAATAAGGACAAATGGCAGGACTGCGCAGTAATGAATCAAGACTACTGGAAAGAGACCTTAAGAGTGCTTAATAACTATAAAAACACAACCGAGCTACGTACGCTTCTTTCTAGCTACTGTCTTTCTGTCTATCAATTATTGGTGTTCTCTGCCTGTCTCTACATCATCTTTCTATGGATCTATGCATCTTAGTATCCACCTCTCTTTCTGTCTATTAATTTATGTGTTTCTTTATCTGTTTATCTTTCTGACTGCCTTCTTTTGTAGACAGAGAATAGGAATGTTTCAGCAATAAACAACACAACCAAGTGTCATTTTTTTTCACAATTTCTAAATGCCTGTAGTTCTTTAGAATTTTAGGGAAGTTAACGTCTGAACATGTATAGACTTGTTTCGAAACGCATCTTATGATGAAATATTTTAATTCTGTAAATAATTCATTCAAAATACAACAAAAAAGTAATAACTAAATAATACTTGCGCAAACAGTGCCTATCCCGTTCTATTGATTCGAGCCCCAGCTGATAAAGATCTTACTGCAAACGCAGAGAGATTTTTCAGCTCGCCCCTTCAGCACTGAATCATAGGATCGGGTCCCTCAAAACCATAAAAAATAAATCTGTCCATGATTTATGACCCGAATTTCCGTTTTCTCCAGCCCTTACCATCTCTCTTACCCCCTAAATACTGTAATGGTTTAAGCTTCTAATCAGATTTGGTTCTTTTTTTTACATCTTCGCTAAGTCGATTTATAATAGGACTTACTTCAGTGGATATGAATTATTTAGTTGACACTGTATTGTCTGATATGGTAATGCACAAGCTCAGCTACAGATTTTAGGCAGAACATTATCGGATAGTATTTTGGTACGTTCGTCAGAAGTGTGATGTGTGAGTTCGGGTATGGGTAGAATCAGATATGGTAGGCTTTCTCACACGCTTCTAGGATTGATAGATAAGGCAACTCGTAAATATTTTCCAATTTTTCTCAGCATTTATTAGGAAGCTGAAGGCTACCCATGAATATATTTAGGTATATATCATATTATTTATTACAGTGGTTCCCAAACCTTTTCTGATCTTTACCCACTATTCATATATGATCCTTATCCATGGCCCCCCTCTCCAATCTATATCTCGTGACAACAGTGACTGTCTGTAGTCCTACATTATTTAGATCCATTATGAAAAAACTCCGGCGATGCCTAATTTTATTCATTCAACCCCATATTTTATCTTTTCTTAAATATTGAATCATGGAAACTTTCAATTTACTTTTTGCCAAATCCCAAATAAACATTAAAATGGTACTAATGCACATAAAATAATTTTTAGAATTTGAGAGTAGACCTATCTCTAATTAAAACCAATAATTTCCAAAAACATTTCCTCAATATACAAAAGTAGAGAAAATAAATTTCACTGCATAAAAAAGTGTAATCAAAAGCAATCTTATCGTTTTTTTACTGACAAATTTAATAATTCTAAACGACATCCTATCATAGGGAGTCGCAAATAACAAAACCAAGACCTTTAGTGGAAAGATCACCTTCTCTTCTCCCAGCAAGACCTTCATGTGCAAGTTTGTTTGTTCAAACCCCAATTAAACTTAATGTGAAGGGTGATGTTGAAAGCCATCGACCAGCATCTTAATTATTGGCTTTGTTTCACTCAAAGCACATCGTAGGTCATGCTTTACATCAATTCTATTGGAATATTTTGATTTAATGTACAAAAGTTGAGAGAATGCACCCTCACAAGAATAAGTTGATGCAGAGGGTAGTAGTTGGCGGAAAGCTAAGTTACACAAGTTTGGGTATGAAGCTTCCATTGATGACCAAAATACAGTGAGAGATTCCGTTTTAAACTTTATTTTGGCTCCTGTACCTTACTGAAGTGTCAGCAGTTCAGTCTGGCCATCATCATTATCATCAGGTATGCATGTCACTGTAGCAGTGAAGGGGAACCTTACTACCCAAAAGGTTTGGCTTTGGATATCTGGGAAGTACCTTTTAAATTCCTCCACTAAAGCTTCAAGATGTTGAACAATAAAGTTCTTTGTAGCAATATAACACTCCTCTGCAATGTCTGACACTGTTTCCAGCATTGCCAAGTTTCCGATTCCAACTTTCCGCCTCCAATTCATTCTCCATCTTAAGAATGAAAGCTTTAATTTTGTCCACAAAATCGATTATCAAAATTCCTTTCCCTTGGAGTTCAAGGTTTAGTGTGTTCACCTTTTTAAATATGTCAACAAGGTAGGCTAGCTGTATTTCGAAGCCATATACAGACCATGCTGACGACAATTCTTGCTTGGCCTGTACCTCAAGGAAGATGCTGATCTCTTCTTTGAGCTCAATTACACATTTCCTTTGGATAGCCAGCGAACTGCTGTATGAAATAAGAGGATTCCATAAGCTGCATTCATATCAGGGCAGAGTTTCTTGAAAAGGCGTGTGTTAAGAGCACTGCCTTTTACAAAGTTAAGTGTCTTTACAATGGTATTCAGGTTCTGTAATTCTGAGGATAGGTTTTTTTGAAGCAAGAGCTTGCCTGTGGATCATGCAGTGGAGAGATATAGCATTTGGTGATTTTTGTATAACTCTTAAAACAAAACCTGACTTAGAACCTAACATGGCTGGAGCCCCGTCTGTGCATATCCCACAGAGATTGCCCCAGTCGAGACCATTTGCTTTAAAGAATTCTGAAAGTTTCTGCATTACATCTTCACCTTTTGTAGATTACTCGAGAGTTTCACAAAACAAGAATTACTCCTTCATCTCCTCACCATGAACATACCTAAAAAAAACCATGAGTTGTGAGCAGGACTGGACGTCAGTGGACTCGTCGAGTTGAATACTGTATAATTCAGCTTCTTTAACTTTCTATATCACCTGTTCTTTGATATCATCTGCCATAAGAGATATTCGGCGTTGCATTGTATTATTTGAAAGAGAAATAGCACTCAGCTTTTCAGCACTTTTCTCGCCCAAAACAAGCTTGACCATAGTTTTGGCACATGGCAAAATTAATTCCTCCCCAATGGTGTGAGGTTTCTTTTTCTTTGCTATTTCAAGGGATACGAAAAAGGATGCCTCCACTAATGCAGCATTTTGTTGGTGAATGGAACTGCTGGCACTAAGTCGTTCTCTCTTCATATTCATTACTTGTCGACCAAAGAAAGAACGATCCTTGCCAACATGTTGAGAATGTGTAGTTATCAGGTGTAATTTAAGCTTGCTAGGCCTCAGTGATTCAAGTTCTCATACAGAAACCATAACAGAGGAAGTATTAAATAAGTTATTGAGTGAAAATTGTTTGGTATCGAAATGCATCCCAATGAATTATTTTATCGAGAACACAAAATCATATATAAAAATGGAATTACACTGAATAAAGAAAGAATGAGGCATATTACTCATGCGTCTGGCAGCAAGGCATTGTTAAAACCTATACTGAGTACAGACGCACCTGTTCCTCTGGCTGGCTCAGCTGCTGACTAGCTGTTCTAGTGTGGTGCGGCTTGGGATTATTATGTGTACATAGCCTCAGCTTGTAGCCCCCTAAACTTTACTGTATGACCCCCCCAGGGGGCCATGGCTCCCAGTTTGGGAATCTGAAAGATACCCATGAATATAATTGTGTATATATCATATTATTTATTAGGGAGCTGAAAGCTACTCATGAATATAATAGTGTATATATCATATTATTTATTAGGAAGCTGAAGGATACACATAAATATAATTGTGTATATATCATATTATTATTAGTAAGCTGAAGGATACACATGATTTTTTTTTTTAGAGCCCATCTGGCAACTACCCACTAGGGCATAAGTCGCCGGAAACACGACAGCCTAGAACTAGGCTACTTTAAAATAAAAATATAAAAACATAACAATGATAAAAATGGGAAAAACTTAACAATTAGGAAGCAATCTTAGGCGTCGGGGGAAGGGCCCCCTCACCCCGGTGCAGGAGCGTGCAAACTACTAAGAAAACGAAAACAAAGCAAAAAAAGAACCTTCTTAAATAAAGGGGAGAAGCCCGGCCTCTCCCCAAAAGTCAACAAGTCCACACATTAATGTGCACGAACTCGTCCCGAGTAAAAGGGACAGGCGGTGGCGACTCCGCCCATCACGGTACCGGGACAGGTATCGTGCGCGAAGATCACCCACACTGACACATTCAAAAAGAATGTGCCGAACAGTCTGGGGGACGACGCAGTCGTCGCAATAGGGCGCTGGCGAGTGCTCCATCAAATAGCGATGCGTCACACGAGTGTGCCCGATTCGGAGACAACAGAAAGCGACCTTAAGCCGTCGCAGCATTGGGGGATAGGTCCATGGGAACAGTCGCGGTGCAATGGCACGCAAGTTTAAGTTCCCTTCGACCGTCTCCCATCTTCTTTGTCAAGCAGTCCGAAGAGCTGCCCATATTCCCGCCATGTAGTCGGTGTGAGGAAGAGCGAAACGCTGGTCCGGTCGCAGAGTCCTCGCAGACTCTTTGGCGCCCTCATCAGCGCGCTCCTTCCCGGCAATTCCTGCATGTCCACAAACCCAGCAGAAGATAATCTCGACTTCTGCCCGGCTCGCCAAAATCGTGGCGTCACGGATATCGCAAACCAGTGAATGCGGAGATTCCAATGCCCCGAGAGCACTCAGGGTGCTTTGTGAGTCGCTATAGATCACAATCCGGTCTCCGAACCGGGCACGTCGCGTAATCTCCCGTACCGAGTGGTGTATTGCCACCAGCTCGGCCGTGAAGACAGACGCAGCGCCTGGTAGAGCCCCGCTGACTTCAAACAGAGGGGATACGGCGTGGAAGCCGACGCTCTCTTGGGACTTGGAGCCATCCGTATACACTAGCACGGTTCCAGCGTGACACGACGTGTGCTCGGAGAAGGTCGAACGCAATACTACCGGCGCCGTACAAGCTTTGGAAGCAAAGGCGTCGCGACAAATAGCCAAAGGTGGTACCCTCCAGTGTGGCGTCCTGGGCAAAACCAGGGGCGCCACCAGCCTGAGAGCAATATCTAGCTCTCGAAGGAGTTTCCTGGCCCTAAATCCAAAGGGCTTAGGGTATGACTGGCGTTTTTCGGCTGCATAGACACCATCAAGATCAGCTGCAGATGCAGTAAGAACTGTTGGCGACTGAGGGCGGTGCCGGGCTCGCGCGTACAGGCGAATGATGCACTGCAAGCGGGCCAGAGCGAGTGGCATCTCCCCAGCATCGACCAACAGGCTCTCAATGGGGGAAGTGCGGAAGGCACCGGTCGCAAGGCGAAGGCCGGTGTGGTGGATCGAATCCACCTTCCGCAATAAACACTCGGCTGCGGATGCATAAAACTCGCATCCGTAGTCGAGCTTCGAGCGAACAAAGGATCGATTAAAAAGTAGGGCAGTAGCCTTATCAGCACCCCAAGCGCTGAACGTCACGAAACGGAGAATTTTCATGGCATGGGTACAAGAGACCCTAAGGCTGCGAATATGAGCCTCCCAGGTGATGCGTCGGTCGAATACAAGACCAAAGAAACGGTGCGACTCAACCACATCCAGGCGCACCCCATTAAGAAACAAATCTGGGTCGGGGTGAAGCGTTGGATGGCAGCAGAAGTGCACCTCCTCAGTTTGGCCAAAGAAAACCGAAACCTGTGCGCTTCGGCATAGTGAGAGACGCGGTTCAATGCCTATTGGAGTCGACGCTCCAGAGTTGGCATCTGGGCTGCACCAAAAGAGATCGAAAGGTCGTTCACATAGAGCGTAGCGAGAACTTCTTCCGGCAGCACCGAGGTGACACCGTTGATGCTCAGGGCAAAGAGTGTGGCACTGAGGACACTTCCCTGTGAAAACACTCTCTTCCTGCTCCTTTGGGCCAGAGAGGGCGCCCCCCACCCGTACGCAAAATCGACGATCTCGCAAAAATTCAGATATAAACATTGAGAGGCATCCCCTCGCCCCCATCGTGTGGAGAGTCTCCATGATATTGTATCACCATGCGGTATCATAGGCCTTCTCCAGATCGAAAAACACCGTGGCGTAGTGCTGTCTACGAAGGAAAGCCTCGCAGACGGCATTTTCCAGTCGGAGCAGAGCATCCGACGTGGAGTGGAACTTGCGGAAGCCGCACTGTGCAGAACACAGATGGCCTGCGCTGTCCAGGAAAAGGCTAATCTAACATTGACCAATTTCTCCATCAACTTGCACACGCAAGAGGTTAGAGAGATTGGGCGGAAACCGTTCGGAGTAGAGTGATCTCTCCCCGGCTTGCGAAAGTCGAGCACAGTAGCGATTCGCCAGGAGTCTGGGAGAAGACCCTCCACCCATATCCTGTTGAACAAATCTAATATAAAGGCCATAACTCGCTCACCCAGGTGTCGAAGCATGGCGTACGGACCATGGGCGGTGTCCACGCACGAATCGAGAGCGGAGCGCAACTCACTCACAGTAAACTTGTCGTTGAAGGGTTCTCCGCCTCTGGAGGTAAAGTCCAGCCGGAGGCCTTCCGCGACATCAGGTCGTGCATTGAATGCTGGCAGAGCAGCATCCCAGCTAGAGAATGCAAAAAAAGCGGTCGCTAAGGATTCCGTCACGGACGTTAGGCCCGAGATTGCGGTCCCATTCTCGTGGAGAACGGGAGGGGGGTCCTGCGAGAACTTGCCTTGAATCCTTTTGACTCACTTCCACACCTCTGCTAAAGGGATCTTCCCGTTAAGTGAAGATACGTATGCACGCCAAGAAAAGCGGCAGGCATGCTTCGAAATATACCGGAACCTAGCCCTAGCCCAACGAAATTCAGTGACAGTGAAATCGTTCGTGCGGCGCTTATAGCGCATGAAGGCATAACGCTTCTGTTTGAGAGCCGTCTGACACTTGGCCGACCACCATGGGAGTGGTCGGCGTGCAAAACGGCCAGACGTCCTAGAAATAGTAGTCTGGCCCACGGTGATAAGGTAGCCGGAGAAGAACTCAACGGCCTCATCAACCGACCTAAACTTCTCGACTGAGATAGTGAATTCAGTCATTTCCTGAAATGCAGGCCCCCGTGCCCGCGCCAAGCACCACCGAGGTGGGCTCTCAGGCGGCAGTTGCCCTGAAAATTATATTTGAACGGAAAAGTGATCACTACCATGAAGGGCATCGACCACCCCCCAATCAAAATCAGGCTGTGCATCCAAAGAGCACAAAGATAGATCAAGGCAAGAAAATGAAGTGGTTCTCGGACAGTGATGCGTAAACTAATCCACGTTTAGGACACCCATCTCAAGCTCTTCGATCAGATCGGCAAGGACTTGTCCCCTGGGATTTAATGAGTAATCTCCCCAGAGAGGATGCCTGCCGTTCAGATCTCCAAGCAAGAGATAGGGCCTCGGCAACCGTGCCACGACTCGGCAGAAGTCCCCCGCGTCGAAGTCAGCTGACGGTGGAATGTACGCAGAAATGATAGTATACCTCCTATCCAGGTGCAGCTGCACAGCCACTGCCTGAAAGGAGGTATCTGAAGTGAAGAGAAGAACGGAAACATCATGCCGGGTGTAAACCGCGCATCCCCCAGCCCAGCCATCTCGTGGTGGTGGGGTCGCAAGAACCTTATACCCCGTGAGGGAGGGTAGGGGGCACGCGCCTAGCATGGTCTCGTGCAAAAAGATAGCTAACGGGGAACAGGACGAGACGAGCCTCCGCAGCTCCTCCCAGCTGGCCTGGAGTCCACGGACTTGTATTGGAGGAATATGCCCTCCAGGCCTAGCTCAGAGGAGACGCAGGGGCCCTCCTCGAAGAGAAGACCCTCACGGGAATGGCCGTACGCTTCCCGGAGGCAGAACCCCGGGCGCTGTTGGCCGGACTAAGCGTTGAAGGCGCTGTCGCCTTCGAGGACTTATTGGGGGAGGTTGGGCTCGCCATGCGAGTCTTTTCCTCCCTCCGAAATGGAAAAGGTTTTGGTGGTTGCTGGGGCACCATCCGGAGGAGATCCCTCCTCCTTGTACTGCCTCGGGACCCTCAGCCGTTTGAGGAGGACCTTGCATAAGGGCGGATTCGGGTTCGGTGTTTGGCGCCGAGCCCGGATTCCTCCCCATGTAAGGTCCTACCGTCTGAGGCTGGGTTTCCTCAAGGACCATGTCTATCACAGGAGGGGCCTCTAGTTGGCCATCCCCTCCCAGGACATCGCAGGTCCCCTTGGCAGTGTCGCCAGTCTTTTGTGGGGAGGCACAGGCCTTGACCCCGGCAAGGTTTAAAATTCTTGCCACCAGGTCTTTTGAGGAAAGTGACCGAAGGGGCCTGGCTTCCCTCTCCCCCCTAAGGGGGTTTGCCCTACCGAGCCTCTTACACGAAGCGTGGTCGGCAATGGGCTGCCTGCTGGCTTTCTTGGCACTCCCCTTAGAAAGAAAAGGAGGTACTTCTGCTGGAAATTGGGAGGTGCCTGAAAGCACCTCCAGAGAAGGGGGTGAGGGGGAGTCCCTTTCACCGGTAGGCGTAAGAGAGGAGTAAGCCTCCTCTTCAGTTAAAGAAATATGGAGGGTCCCCTGCGCAAGCACAGGGGGGGCGGGGGACGTCCATTTTTTCGGTGGAGCTGCCCGAGGGCGGCTCCGTCGATGTACAAGGGGGAATGGGGAGAGATTTGTTTTTTTTTTTTATTTTCATACATGGGCATAGTGACCATCTTTTTTATTCGGGACGCAATAGCTCATCACCTCTCGCAGTTGCCCTCACTGCAAGAGGTGCTTACAGGCCTGGCAAAGCCAGGCGCCGCCATTTAGGACCACCCCTCCCACTTGGTGGCCTGGCAGTCCATCGGCATGGCTACTCCACCTTGAACACGGCGTAAAACTGAGTGTGAAGATGAAAGGAAAAGGGATGTGAGGAAGGTATGGGTGGGGACGAAGCAGGTTGTTAAAAACCAATCACCCCAGACCGGAGCTCAGGGGTTAGGGAACAGTGTCCCCTCCCCGCTCAGCCGCGATCCGGGACGGTTGGCTTAAGAAGAAGCTCAGCATCTACCCTGTGAAATTAGAGGCTGACCATTGAAAGTTGTGAGAGAGGTTGTATGAAAAGCGAGGAAACAAGTGTTTTGAAGGAAGGAAGAGTGGCTAAGCTGGGGTCGGACAGGGTGCTGAGTCCTCTCAGCACGGCGGCCAGAATGTGAAGGATACTCATGAATATAGTTATGTATATATCATATTATTTATTAGGAAGCTTAAAGATACACATGAATATAGTTATGTATATATCATATTATTTATTAGGAAGCTTAAAGATACACATGAATATAATTGTGTATATATCCTATTATTTATTAGGAAGCTTAAAGATACACATGAATATAATTGTGTATATATCCTATTATTTATTAGGAAACTGAAAGATACACATGAATATAATTGTGTGTATATCCTATTATTGGTATGTATATTATTGGTGCCTGATTTAGTTTTTGATGAAGGATGATAGTTGGGACGCAATCTTGTCGATGTTTTTAATTGGGAGGGCGAGGGGGCTCGCATGACCTCCGATAGGCCCTTGTTGCTTCCTGTCATGTTATGTTAAGTTAGGCTATGTTACGTTACGTTATGTTACGTTACGTTAAACTACGTGACATTACGTTTTGTTATTGTACGTTACGTTAAGCTAGCTTACTTTACGATGTTATGTTATTTTACCTTACGTTATGTTATGTTACGTTATTTATGTTACGTTATGCTACGCTATGTTATGTTATGTTCCGTTAAGTTATGTTATGTTAAACTATTGTATGGTCTAGTATATTGATAGTGAAACCATCCGACTCTTGGCCAGTCCGGAGCCTTCCCAATGACCTGATAATGAAACCCACATGATGATCAGAGTGACAAACGCTAGAGAGGCCCAGGGCAACAAGAGCTGTTCCTATTGACGATGCTAAAACATACACAGGAAGATATTAAATCGCCCAAAATATGTCAGAAAATAAGTCGCTAAAAAATACGAATGAAAATATTATTAGGTCGACAAAAAATACGACAGGAGATATTATTAAATATCTAAAACTTACGTCAGATGATATTATTAAATCGCCAAAAAATGCGTCCGAATATAATATTAAGTCAACAAAAAATACACCATAAGTTATAATTAAATCAGGAAAATTGGCAAGAAAATATTATTAAATCGCCATAAACCGCAAGAAAATATTATTAAATTGCAAAAACATTAGTCAGAGAATATTATCAAGGCGCCATAAAATACCCCAAATGATATTATTAAAGCGCCAAAAATACCTTAGAAAATAGTATTAGACCGCCAATAAATATTTCAGAAAATATTATTAAATCACTAACATATACCTCAGTAAATATTATTAAATCACCCAAAAACTCCAGTAGATAATATTAAATCGCCCAAAATATGCTAATACGGCAATATAGCAGAAAATATTAAATCGCCCCAAATACCTCAGAAGATATCAAATCGGCAATAAATACTTCAGGAGATATTATTAGATCGCCTAGAATATATTATAAGATATTAATAAATCGCCCCAAAATACTCCCATAGATATTAAATCGCCCAAAATACGCTAAATGTTATTATTGAATCTCTAAAAATGAGTCAGAAAATATTATTATTATGTCACCCAAAAATTAGCCAGAAGAAATTAAATCTCCCCAAAAAGGTCAGAAGATATTATTAAATAGCAAAAGATACGTCCGAAAATATTATTAAGTCGCCAAAAAGTACGCCAGAAGATATTATTAAATCTCTTAAAATAGGACAGAAAATATTATTAGATAATGTAATTTTGTAGTAAATTTTAAATCCAAGCGACTTGAGACTTGGTTGTTGAAAACTACATGAAAATTTATTTCTACATATTACTTGTACGAGTGAGTAAAACAGAAATTTTCAGTGTTTAAAACGTTTCAACCAAATTGCAAACCCATTTCTACCAGGTTTTAGACGTTTTAAATCTGTCTCAAGGACGTTTTAGACATATTTGAAACCTGTTTCAAAGACGTTTCTAAACATATTTTAAACATGTCAAAATAAGTTTCAAACAGTTCAATCATGTAACAAATATATGCATATTTAAACGTTTCAAATGCTCTAAAAAAAAATGCTGTAAACAAGTTTTAACACTTTTCAAAAGGTGTTTATTTTTAATACTAAAGAGAGAGACGTGTAAGAGATGTCCAAATCAAGCTCAGAATATGTAAAAAGAAAAAAAAAATAGCAAAAGAAAAGATGGAAATTGACAAAGAGAAGTGTTAATGAATTTGTCTCTTCAGGTGACCTCAGAATTGCCTCTTAAAGAAAGGAAGGCTAATAAGATTCCGGAAAACAGTATGGGACAAAGAGTTCCATATTTTTGCTGTTAATGGAGAACAAAAAATAGTTTATTTTATACTCACACTTGGTTCTTGTCTAATTTGGGTGTGCTGAATTCAAATCTGAAATCAGATTTTCTCTCTAAGCTACATATTATTTTGTAATTCATCTTTTTAATTTGGGAAAATTTTGACACCTTTCACATAATTTTCATGTTCTATCTAAGCAATTTATTGTCATACTATGTTAAAAATTAAGCTTGAAACAACCGTTTAAGAAAAAAAACTGTATTTTTTCAACAGCGTTTATACTTGCATATCACAATTCCACAATTCATACTATTATGGCTAGAATTTGGGCTTGTAGCTCTTTGGTGTGAAGACACTTTCGGGCTCATCTCGTTTGATACTCAAGCATTAGTCTGCCATCATATGTCTGTCCCATCGCCCTTAATAGCGATCTCCTTGTTCATTACTTGCAGCACCAAGGTTCTCGAAGAAATAGTAAAGGTGAGTATTCAGGAAATGAAGTTTGACTCTCATGTTGCATCTAAAATCACAAAAAGCCAACAACATTCTATCAAGAAATTCTTTTATACCCGCACGAATGAAAGCCACGCTGTCTTCTCGATGCCATTCATCTTTCTGACAAACTCCACATCACGTACTCGTATAAGGGCACAAATTTGAAGTCAATGAAATAGGCCTAATTTCATTTTGTCAAAAGACAAAGCAGGGAAGGCAGAAACTATGTCCTGAAAGCATTCCGTCAGTACTCATTGCCTTCACAAACTGCTTCATCAAGCCAAGCTTGATATAGAGTGGGGAAGTGGGTTCATTTTCTCTCGACTAACGATCGAGTCATTCACAATATCTAGCTGTCCTTCTTCCAGAGTTTTACGGATGGTCCATTCCTTATGAGTCCAGTGTTTGTCTCAAACTCGACTGCCACATATGCAGATATAGCATGGGAAGTAAGTGATATTTTTCTGGTAGCCAAGGAGGAAGTTGACTAGATTTAGGTCCACACAAATGATTAAGTTGCGTCCTTGATATTTGAGTAAGTCAATAACCATTTTTATGTGATCGTGGGTTTCTCGAAAATGCACCGAATGAGCAACTGGGACTAAATTAAAAACTGCCATTATGCAAGAGACTGTGTTTAGAATTATCCAAAAGCAATCTCCGTTTTGTAGTGCTATACGAGGCAATAATTAATTGTACTAGAAGACCTAAGATATCGTGTCAGTAAACAAATTGCTTTTCTTCTGAAGAAACTTTCCCCAATATCTCTTGTCCTGTGTTCTAAAATATGACACTTTTGCAGAGCTGTTTAGAAGGGTTTTTTTTCCATTTAGTCTAGAGGCTAACAACTCCGTTGTTTTCTTGTAGATTACCAAATCACGTGCTAAGTCATTCAGTTCAGCCTGAGTAAAACACTGGCAGGCTGATGACCGTTTCGCATTAAGTGAAGAGTCTTCGAAATCTGAGACCAGGTTTTGAAACTCCTGAGAAAATTTATTGCTTTCATCTTCAAAGGAAGAGTAAATATTAAATACTGGAACTGAAAATTCCTCAGGATGTGGAGTAAATGGTCGAATTGCAGAGGGAAATTGGAATGAGAAATATTGTTGTTTTCTGACTGACACTAGTATTAACCAGGGAAAAATAGTAGTCAGTTACGTGGTCCTTTGGTTGTCGCCAAGCCATGGGGGACTCCAAAGGGCAAACACGTTCATTTTCATTTGCCTTCTGTCCATTCACGAAGACTTTCCTCGCAATTATGACACGCAGTCTGTGGAGCCTACTTCTTGATCGCCAAGAGAAACGCCCAAAAATAGGCATTAAAAGCACGGCGCACAAACTTTGTTATAATCACGCCCTTAACAAACGAGTGTGTAAGAGCTAGAGTGTAACAGAATGCATTAGAATTATCTATGTATTTATGTCTACTTGAAGAAGCCCATTATTAGATCTCAAACAAAATATAAAGGAAGGGACAGTTTGAGTGACTATTAAAGGAAAGGACGAGTTGATTGCTTATTAAGGGAAGGAAGGAACAAGTTGAGTGCCTATTAAAGGAAGAAACGGACAAGTTGAGTTCCTATTAAAGGAAGGAAGTTACAAGTTGAGCGCCTACTAGAAGGAAGAATCATCAATTTCAAATATCATGAAAACAGATAAAAACCGATTTTAGATTTAAAATCGGCCTTGAAAAACTAATTAGACTCCTCAGTTTAAAAAGTTCGATGCAACAAAAAATGAGAACGAAATGTTCCCTACCCCATTGTTATTTTTCATACCCGTTTCAAACATATTTTGACTAGTTTTAAACGTGTCCCTAACACGTTACAATCATAAAGGGTACAATAGGTAATTAGTCGTCGTTGGCAACATTGAATCCCCGCGCAACCGTGGTAAGTGGCGTCGGTTCTCTCTTATTTATCACATTGTACGATCAGTTGTGCATCGTCCGTAAAGGAAGCGATACATATGTGAATTCAATCCTCCCCAAAATTTGAAAAAGGCAAAGTTCTTGGGATTCACACCTGGAGATCCATTGCGAAGATCTCCAAGTGTTTGGGTGTGAAGATGAGGACGGTGGAGAGGATCCGGAAAGATCTGAATGAGTCAGGCTGTGTTTACGAGAGTACGGCGGCTGGTAAACCACTAGGGGTACGTTTTGCCCCGTGTTTCTTTCTGGGGGGGGGGTCTCGGGAGGGCCTCACAGAGGCTCAGGAGGGTCTCAGAGGGTCTCCAAAGGTCTCAGGAGGGTCTGATATGGTCTAAAGAGGGTCTCAGAGGGCCTCAGTATGGTCTCAGAAGGTCTCGTGACGGTCTTAGAAGGTCTCAAGAGGGTCTCAGAAGAGCCCCGGTATGGTCTCAGAGGGTCTCCGGAGGGTTTCAGAGGGTCTCAGAAGGTCTCAGTATGGTCCCAGTATAGTCTCAGAGGGTCTCGAGAGGGTCTTAGAAGGTCTCAGGAGGGTCTCAGAGGGTCTCAGGATGGTCTCAGACGGCTACATCAAGTCCATGGAGGAGTCAGTGTTGGTATGGATCCAGGAGGTGTCCGCTGGAAGGCCATACGTGTGCCATGCAAATGGGAAGATCCCAAAAGCACCCTGTAGATAAAAAAAAAACGAACCCCGCTTTACTTTCATTATCAATTTTGAAGGGTAGATCATCTTGCTGAAGTAGATGACAATTCCTATAAGTACCAAGAATAAATTTAATGTCAAAATCTTGTTCCAGACACGTTGAAAAGGGTATAAACATGTCTCAAAAACGTTGACCCTTGGTTTAAACACGTTTCAATATGTTTCCAGGTTTTAATAAATGAAGAAAAATTAATCTTTGTCCTTCGTATTTTGACAAAGAAAAAAGATCAACAGACTTAACTCCCGTGCTCTCAATTATTCTGAATTATGACCTCATGACCTTACGACCTTCAAAACTTTAAATAATTCCCGCACTAACCTTTGGAGGACCTTGAGAATTATATCATTCGAAAGAGAATGTAAAACAACATAAGGGTTTAAAACTTCCTTAGAATCGGCCGAATAGTTACGATGTTATTTCCAAAACCTCGTTAAAAAGTAAAATGGCTATCACCCGACCGACTGATCTACGGACAGACATAGGAACTTATAGAGTGCGAAGGATTTTAAATTTCAAAGATTGAGTGAGATTGGCCGATATTAACTAATGAAGGCTGCGGCTATATGGCTTATGGAAGAGTAGGAACAAAATATACTTTAATATTGACACAGTTATACACAATAAATAGATTAAATTAAATAATGGCAATAGATACTCAATGAATCCAAGAACCGAGCTTAACAAGGTCACTCAGTGCGAGCAATACGGGGCGGGGGGGAGCGAGAGGCGATACGAGCCTCTGTACAAACACACACAGGGAGGACTGGCCGGAATAGTGACGGATGATTCGTCACAGCCTGGCTTGGGCTCGAGGCTTTAAGAGATGAAACGGGGGATCGGATGGTTATTCAAGGGGCTTTAACCACGGGGCAGAGAGAGAGAGAGAGAGAGAGTATTGCCATTCCACTACATATAATGGGTTTAGGAATAAGTTCTTGCGGTTTTATCAAATTTATTCATTACCATTAACAATTTTAGATAAACTTAATTTTTAATCGATAACAATATGCAATTTAATCAATAATGTATTCTCCGTTGTTATTTACGACTTTTTCCCAACGTTCAACTAGTTTTTCGATGCCTCTGCAATAAAAATCTCTGGATTTTGACTCGAAGAATTCGTCTAACCAGATTCTTAATTCCACATCCGCATTGAACGAAACGCCGTGCAAATTGTGGGAGAGCGATCGGAACAGATGGAAATCCGATGGAGCCAAGTCTGGGAATATGGAAGATGCGGCAGGATTTCCCAATTAAGCGTTTGAATGGCGTCTTTTGTCATATTAGCAATGTGAGGACGAGCATTGTCGTGTTGCAGGACTCTATAACGTCGATGAGGTCGCTTTTCACGAATAGCTTCGGCGAGTCAAAACATCTGTTGAACGTAGAATTCTGCATTGACAATCTCGTTTTCGCAAAGAGCTCATAAAGAATGATGCATTCACAATCGCACCACACACACAACATCGTCTTTCGTGGATGAAGTCCTTGCTTTAATCGCGGGAGTGTTTTTTTTATTGGCGCTAAGATATTGTTTTCGATAGTTCATGTTGATATAAACACACCACTTTTCGTCGCCAAAGATAATGCGGTGACGAAATCTGTCCCTATATCCACGAGTAGCCTTGTGACGAGCAAGCGTGCGGAACCCATGCACCGAGTTTTTAAACTTTCCCCATCGAATTAAGGTGATTCACTACTTTTTTTTTATCACACGCCAACTGTACAGCCAATTCTCTAGTCGACTGACGAGGATTTTGATGAAGAAGGTCGTTCAATCGATCTTCATCCAACTTAATGGGGCGACCAGAA
>OZ018334.1:27425970-27550970 GCA_963969495.1 Ceratothoa steindachneri
GAGATTAGAGAAAGAGCTGAACGTGAACAAAAAGAGATTAGAGAATAAGCTGAACAAATAGAGATTAGAGAAAGAGCTGAACGTGAACAAAAAGAGATTAGAGAATTAGCTGAACAAATAGAGATTAGAGAAAAAGCTAAACGTGAACAAAAAGAGATTATAGAATTAGCTGAACAAATAGAGATTAGAGAAAGAGCTGAACGTGAACAAAAAGAGATTAGAGAATTAGCTGAACAAATAGAGATTAGAGAAAGAGCTGAACGTGAACAAAAAGAGATTATAGAATTAGCTGAACAAATAGAGATTAGAGAATGAGCTGAACGTGAACAAAAAGAGATTAGAGAATTAGCTGAACGAATAGAGATTAGAGAAAGAGCTGAACGTGAACAAAAAGAGATTAGAGAATTAACTGAACAAATAGAGATTAGAGAAAGAGCTGAACGTGAACAAAAAGAGAGTATAGAATTAGCTGAACAAATAGAGATTAGAGAAAGAGCTGAACGTGAAACAAAAAGAGATTAGAAAATCAGCTCAAAAAATAGAGATTAGAGAAAGAGCTGCTGAACATGAACAAAAAGAGATTATAGAATTAGCTGAACAAATAGAGATTAGAGAAAGAGCTGAACGTGATCAAAAAGAGATTAGAGAATTAGCTGAACAAATAGAGATTAGAGAAAGAGCTGAACGTGAACAAAAAGAGATTAGAGAATTAGCTAAACAAATAGAGATTAGAGAAAGAGCTGAACGTGAACAAAAAGAGATTAGAGAATTAGCTGAACAAATAGAGATTAGAGAAAAAGCTAAACGTGAACAAAAAGAGATTATAGAATTAGCTGAACAAATAGAGATCAGAGAAAGAGCTGAACGTGAACAAAAAGAGATTAGAGAATGAGCTGAACAAATAGAGATTAGAGAAAGAGCTGAACGTGATCAAAAAGAGATTAGAGAATTAGCTGAACAAATAGAGATTAGAGAAAGAGCTGAACGTGAACAAAAAGAGATTAGAGAATTAGCTGAACAAATAGAGATTAGAGAAAGAGCTGACCGTGAACAAAAAGAGATTAGAGAATTATCTGAACAAATAGAGATTCGAGAAAAAGCTAAACGTGAACAAAAAGAGATAGAATTAGCTAAACAAATAGAGATTAGAGAAAGAGGTGAACGTGAACAAAAAGAGATTAGAGAATTAGCTGAACAAATAGAGATTAGAGAAAGAGCTGAACGTGAACAAAAAGAGATTATAGAATTAGCTGAAGAAATAAAGATTAGAGAAAGAGCTGAACGTGAACAAAAAGAGATTAGAGAATTATCTGAACAAATAGAGATTAGAGAAAAAGCTAAACGTGAACAAAAAGAGATTATACAATTAGCTAAACAAATAGAGATTAGAGAAAGAGGTGAGCGTGAACAAAAAAAGATTAGAGAATTAGCTTAACAAATAGAGATTAGAGAAAGAGCTGAACGTGAACAAAAAGAGATTAGAGAATTAGCTCAAAAAATAGAGATTAGAGAAAGAGCTGAACGTAAACAAAAAGAGATTAGAGAATTAGCTGAACAAATAGAGATTAGAGAAAGAGCTGAACGTGAACAAAAAGAGATTATAGAATTAGCTGAACAAATAGAGATTCGAGAAAGAGCTGAACGTGAACAAAAAGAGATTAGAGAATACGCTGAACAAATAGAGATTAGAGAAAGAGCTGAACGTGAACAAAAAGAGATTAGAGAATTATCTGAACAAATAGAGATTAGAGAAAGAGCTGAACGTGAACAAAAAGAGATTAGAGAATTAGCTGAACAAATAGAGATTAGAGAAAAAGCTAAACGTGAACAAAAAGAGATTATAGAATTAGCTAAACAAATAGAGATTAGAGAAAGAGCTGAACGTGAACAAAAAGAGATTAGAGAATTAGCTAAACAAATAGAGATTAGAGAAAGAGCTGAACGTGAACAAAAAGAGATTAGAGAATTAGCTGAACAAATAGAGATTAGAGAAAGAGCTGAACGTGAACAAAAAGAGATTAGAGAATTAACTGAACAAAAAGAGATTAGAGAAAGAGCTGAACGTGAACAAAAAGAGAGTATAGAATTAGCTGAACAAATAGAGATTAGAGAAAGAGCTGAACGTGAAACAAAAAGAGATTAGAGAATTAGCTGAACAAATAGAGATTAGAGAAAGAGCTGAACGTGAACAAAAAGAGATTAGAGAATTAGCTGAACAAATAGAGATTAGAAAAAGAGCTGAACGTGAACAAAAAGAGATTAGAGAATTAGCTGAACAAATAGAGATTAGAGAAAGAGCTGAACGTGAACAAAAAGAGATTAGAGAATAAGCTGAACAAATAAAGATTTGAGAAAGAGCTGAACGTGAACAAAAAGAGATTAGAGAATTATCTGAACAAATAGAGATTAGAGAAAGAGCTGATCGTGAACAAAAAGAGATTAGAAAATTAGCTGAACAAATAGAGATTAGAGAAAGAGCTGAACGTGAACAAAAAGAGATTAAAGAATAAGCTGAACAAATAGAGATTAGAGAAAGAGCTGCTGAACATGAACAAAAAGAGATTATAGAATTAGCTAAACAAATAGAGATAAGAGAAAGAGCTGAACGTGAACAAAAAGAGATTAGAGAATCAGCTGAACAAATAGAGATCAGAGAAAGAGCTGCTGAACATGAACAAGAAGAGATTAGAAAATTAGCTGAACAAATAGGGATTAGAGGAAGATCTGAACGTGAACAAAAACAGATTAGAGAATTAGCTGAACAAATAGAGATTAGAGAAAGAGCTGAACGTGAACAAAAAGAGATTATAGAATTAGCTGAACAAATAGAGATTAGAGAATGAGCTGAACGTGAACAAAAAGAGAGTATAGAATTAGCTGAACAAATAGAGATTAGAGAAAGAGCTGCAGAACATGAACAAAAAGAGATTATAGAATTAGCTGAACAAATAGAGATTAGAGAAAGAGCTGAACGTGAACAAAAAGAGATTATAGAATTAGCTGAACAAATAGAGATTAGAGAATGAGCTGAACGTGAACAAAAAGAGAGTATAGAATTAGCTGAACAAATAGAGATTAGAGAAAGAGCTGCAGAACATGAACACAAAGAGATTAGAGAATTAGCTGAACAAATAGAGATTAGAGAAAAAGCTAAACGTGAACAAAAAGAGATTATACAATTAGCTAAACAAATAGAGATTAGAGAAAGAGCTGAACGTGAACAAAAAGAGATTAGAGAATAAGCTGAACAAATAGAGATTAGAGAAAGAGCTGAACGTGAACAAAAAGAGATTAGAGAATTAGCTGAACAAATAGAGATTAGAGAAAAAGCTAAACGTGAACAAAAAGAGATTATAGAATTAGCTGAACAAATAGAGATTAGAGAAAGAGCTGAACGTGAACAAAAAGAGATTAGAGAATTAGCTGAACAAATAGAGATTAGAGAAAGAGCTGAACGTGAACAAAAAGAGATTATAGAATTAGCTGAACAAATAGAGATTAGAGAATGAGCTGAACGTGAACAAAAAGAGATTAGAGAATTAGCTGAACGAATAGAGATTAGAGAAAGAGCTGAACGTGAACAAAAAGAGATTAGAGAATTAACTGAACAAATAGAGATTAGAGAAAGAGCTGAACGTGAACAAAAAGAGAGTATAGAATTAGCTGAACAAATAGAGATTAGAGAAAGAGCTGAACGTGAAACAAAAAGAGATTAGAAAATCAGCTCAAAAAATAGAGATTAGAGAAAGAGCTGCTGAACATGAACAAAAAGAGATTATAGAATTAGCTGAACAAATAGAGATTAGAGAAAGAGCTGAACGTGATCAAAAAGAGATTAGAGAATTAGCTGAACAAATAGAGATTAGAGAAAGAGCTGAACGTGAACAAAAAGAGATTAGAGAATTAGCTAAACAAATAGAGATTAGAGAAAGAGCTGAACGTGAACAAAAAGAGATTAGAGAATTAGCTGAACAAATAGAGATTAGAGAAAAAGCTAAACGTGAACAAAAAGAGATTATAGAATTAGCTGAACAAATAGAGATCAGAGAAAGAGCTGAACGTGAACAAAAAGAGATTAGAGAATGAGCTGAACAAATAGAGATTAGAGAAAGAGCTGAACGTGATCAAAAAGAGATTAGAGAATTAGCTGAACAAATAGAGATTAGAGAAAGAGCTGAACGTGAACAAAAAGAGATTAGAGAATTAGCTGAACAAATAGAGATTAGAGAAAGAGCTGACCGTGAACAAAAAGAGATTAGAGAATTATCTGAACAAATAGAGATTCGAGAAAAAGCTAAACGTGAACAAAAAGAGATAGAATTAGCTAAACAAATAGAGATTAGAGAAAGAGGTGAACGTGAACAAAAAGAGATTAGAGAATTAGCTGAACAAATAGAGATTAGAGAAAGAGCTGAACGTGAACAAAAAGAGATTATAGAATTAGCTGAAAAAATAAAGATTAGAGAAAGAGCTGAACGTGAACAAAAAGAGATTAGAGAATTATCTGAACAAATAGAGATTAGAGAAAAAGCTAAACGTGAACAAAAAGAGATTATACAATTAGCTAAACAAATAGAGATTAGAGAAAGAGGTGAGCGTGAACAAAAAAAGATTAGAGAATTAGCTTAACAAATAGAGATTAGAGAAAGAGCTGAACGTGAACAAAAAGAGATTAGAGAATTAGCTCAAAAAATAGAGATTAGAGAAAGAGCTGAACGTAAACAAAAAGAGATTAGAGAATTAGCTGAACAAATAGAGATTAGAGAAAGAGCTGAACGTGAACAAAAAGAGATTATAGAATTAGCTGAACAAATAGAGATTCGAGAAAGAGCTGAACGTGAACAAAAAGAGATTAGAGAATACGCTGAACAAATAGAGATTAGAGAAAGAGCTGAACGTGAACAAAAAGAGATTAGAGAATTATCTGAACAAATAGAGATTAGAGAAAGAGCTGAACGTGAACAAAAAGAGATTAGAGAATTAGCTGAACAAATAGAGATTAGAGAAAAAGCTAAACGTGAACAAAAAGAGATTATAGAATTAGCTAAACAAATAGAGATTAGAGAAAGAGCTGAACGTGAACAAAAAGAGATTAGAGAATTAGCTAAACAAATAGAGATTAGAGAAAGAGCTGAACGTGAACAAAAAGAGATTAGAGAATTAGCTGAACAAATAGAGATTAGAGAAAGAGCTGAACGTGAACAAAAAGAGATTAGAGAATTAACTGAACAAAAAGAGATTAGAGAAAGAGCTGAACGTGAACAAAAAGAGAGTATAGAATTAGCTGAACAAATAGAGATTAGAGAAAGAGCTGAACGTGAAACAAAAAGAGATTAGAGAATTAGCTGAACAAATAGAGATTAGAGAAAGAGCTGAACGTGAACAAAAAGAGATTAGACAATTAGCTGAACAAATAGAGATTAGAGAAAGAGCTGAACGTGAACAAAAAGAGATTATAGAATTAGCTGAACAAATAGAGATTAGAGAAAGAGCTGAACGTGAACAAAAAGAGATTAGAGAATTAGCTGAACAAATAGAGTTTAGAGAAAGAGCTGAACGTGAACAAAAAGAGATTAGAGAATTAGCTGAACAAATAGAGATTAGAGAAAGAGCTGAACGTGAACAAAAAGAGATTCTAGAATTATCTAAACAAATAGAGATTGGAGAAAGAGCTGAACGTGAACAAAAAGAGATTAGAGAATTAGCTAAACAAATAGAGATTAGAGAAAGAGCTGAACGTGAACAAAAAGAGATTAGAGAATTAACTGAACAAATAGAGATTAGAGAAAGAGCTGAACGTGAACAAAAAGGGCTTAGAGAATTAGTTGAACAAATAGAGATTAGAGAAAGAGCTGAACGTGAACAAAATGAGATTATAGAATTAGCTGAACAAATAGAGATTTGAGAAAGAGCTGAACGTGAAACAAAAAGAGATTAGAGAATTAGCTGAACAAATAGAGATTAAAGAAAGAGCTGAACGTGAACAAAAAGAGATTAGAGAATTAGCTGAACAAATAGAGATTAGAGAAAAAGCTGAACGTGAACAAAAAGAGATTAGAGAATTAGCTGAACAAATATAGATTAGAGAAAGAGCTGAACGTGAACAAAAAGAGATTAGAGAATTAGCTGAACAAATAGAGATTAGAGAAAGAGCTGAACGTGAACAAAAAAAGATTAGAGAATTAGCTGAACAAATAGAGATTAGAGAATGAGCTGAACGTGAACAAAAAGAGATTAGAGAATTAGCTGAACCAATAGAGATTAGAGAAAGAGCTGAACGTGAACAAAAAGAGATTAGAGAATACGCTGAACAAATAGAGATTAGAGAAAGAGCTGAACGTGAACAAAAAGAGATTAGAGAATTATCTGAACAAATAGAGATTAGAGAAAGAGCTGAACATGAACAAAAAGAGATTAGAGAATTAGCTTAACAAATAGAGATTAGAGAAAGAGTTGCACGTGGTAGGACAGTGCCCCCAAGTCTCATCTGAACCTGTATATCGCACTTGCTTGGATGGCGTCAACCCCGAGATTCACGCCCTCTGTGTACTCCGTTCTCATGTCCCCCCGGTCCTAAATATTATTACGACAGTGTGTTTTCTGGCCACTTTAGCCAAAATAAGACTACTCAGAGGATTTTCAGGGATTTCTACTTGCCTGGTGCTGCAGTTGACATTTATGAATACTGCCAATCCTGTGACATCTGCCAGAAAACCATGGAAAAAGGGCGTGTTAAACAGCCCCCCCCCCTTCAGAAGGGAGCAATCATATAGGAACCCTTTTCCTGAGTGGCCATAGACCTTGTCGGCCCCATTCGTTTCCCTTCCAGCGAAGAGCATAGGTATGTCTTTACTCCTGTGGACTGTGCCACGAGTTTCCCCGAATCCGTACCTTTAAAGAGAATCGACATTGTTACGTGTGCCGAAGCCTTAATTTCCATCTTCTCTAGGGTAGGGATACCAAAGGAAGTATTGTCCGACCGAGATATACAATTTACATCTGAATTGATGGAATATATCGGGAAACTTTTGATGATAAAATCGCTCTTTACCACCTTGAAGTCAATATTAAAGAATCTGTGTACGGAACAGCCCCGCCCCGTGAGTGGCATCGCTTCTTGTCAGAGGCACTATTTGCATTCAGTGGGATTCCACATCGCTGGCTTGGATTTTCTCCTTTCGAATTAATCTACGGACGTAGCGAGCGAGGAGTTATTCTCTAATGCCAAGTTAGACAGGGAAATTCAATCTTCCTACGCGTATGTTTTGGATCTTGGACGAAGATTAGAAAAGTGTGCCGAGATTGGATACCAAAATGCCGACGTAACTTAGAAAAATGTCACTATATCAAATAACTTATCTAGTTTTGCAATGAACCTCTCTTTTACTTCAATTTTTCCTTTACCAAGGGAAACTTTTACTGCCTCTTTCCACACCTCTTTAAGCTTTGATATTATTGTGACCTTTTGATTTACAAAAGGTGGTTTGAAGAGAGCATTAGCTTTGGTCCACTGATTAATCAAGCCCTGATACAGGTCTTTTACCAGCTGGTCCACTTCATAATTTCTCGGTCATCTTCACTTTGCTCCCTCAGGTAAATGCTGTACCTCAAAATATCTCTTATTGTTGGTAACTCAGAAACCATCAGCTCTTGCCCAGTCAAATGAGAACTAGATTTGGACCTTGTCTTGATTTTAGCCATTGTCACACTAATCGTAGGTATATCTGCAAATGAAAAGATTGCACTTAGATAAGAAATAATCTCTACCAATAATTATATGTCATTCTAAAATGATCCACAGCCTTTACTAGCATTCAAATAAAATGTAAATGCTCTATAAACAGTTACCAGTTACAATAGTTACCAGAACTGGCAACACTACTGGAATATTGCCTTCCACGGAGTAATGAGTACTGGCTACTTGCAATTTTGGAGTTAGACCAAACAAAATTAAGGGTCATTTTTAACAGGTTTTCGACTTCTTATGTCTCTCTAATACATTTTTACATTTTTGTAGACAAATATCTTTCAGACTACATAAATGTATTGATAATAGAAAACGGTAAATTTGATGTTTTATGGGTAACTAAAATAATAGTAAAATATAGTAAATGACCCAGAACTAACAATATTTCAACTTCAAATTGATGTAGGTTAGATCAATCAGAATTTAACTTTTCTGCCAAAAGTATGTTCTTTTCACCAATATTCATCATTTGAATACCCCTCATCACCAGTTTCATAAAATTCTAGAGTATGACCAGCCCTACTTACTGGTGCAGCACCCCTATATGTGTATATGTACCACCGTAATCCTTCTGCCATTTTTGTAAAAGGTATCATTAAATATCCATTTCATTCTTTTTTGTTGTTTTGGCCTTTGCTATGTTTAGCTTAATGTATAAATATTATTTTCATTTTTTTAATTATGTCCCCCTTAATTCTCTTATGGTCGGCAATAATTAACTTCCTTTTCCGTTCATATGTACACGCAGTCGGGTAGAATTAGCTTGTACACCTGCTCGACTTCATGTGAGGAATTCCCTTTATTCCACTTACCCCGATGACCACTTGCGTGAAAGACTCCGCTCCCCCAAGTCATTCATCTTAGGGTAGGCCAATTTTTTCCCCCAACTCCGAGAGTGCCATCTTTTTGGATGGGAGGGATGTAGCAGAATAAAGTCGAAGGGTAACCACGTGCCCTTTTGTACTTACGTGGTCCTGAGATCACCGCATGGAGCTTTGAAAGCACGCCTGAACCAGGGTGAGGGGGCAGCCTACACCGTTATCACACCCCAGACATCGGCGATTTCGATTTTAGAACGAATGCTAAATCGACATCCGTAAACTCTGCCATAGTCAATCTGCGAGTATCTGACGAGGATTCCCACCTCCGAAGGCCATCTACGAGTGCTCCCTCATCTGAAGCGAGAGGTAACCCGACTTCCCCCTTCGAATCATCGTATCCCAACTGGCCCCTTTCCCGCAACGAACACGTAAGCAATTGTAACCGTTGCTGCCTGCAGATTGATCTAGAATCTGCCTTACCTAATCGATCAATTCTTTGTGAGTGCTCCCCAGTTTAAAACCCTCATCTAAATCACCGACATAAATCCGAACTCCTTAATCTCCTAATTAACCTACCTGTCTCTCGCGTAGACATTTAACTTTGTATGTGCGACTATTTCCTTTAAACCCAATAATTGTGTATATTTAAATATTGTTTGTTGTTTCTAGTAAAGATATATTGTCTTTCTTTTGCCATCCTAACGCGTACCAGTTACCTGTTAATCTTTCACCAATCATCACTCGGAAATATTTGTTTTAAAGAGGACCCCGCAAAATTAATAATAAACCATCCCCACTGGACTCATAACAATTTCCCCATTCACTAACGGTCTTCAAACAACTTCGGCACAAGGCTCCCGAAGTACCTACGTATATATATATAGGGAGAGAGAGTCTGGCTATTCCACGACATATACGTTGGCCTCTATACCGGCGTGACGAAATTTAACTCGGTAGAAATCGGGCGTCATGTTATACGCGACTAACAATTCTGATTTCAACGTCGAATAATCGATCGTTGCCTCCGGTGAAAAGGAGCTGAAAAAATCTCGGAGCTTAGAACATAACAACGGCAGGAGTTTCGCGACACCATCCGCTTTAATGTCCCAGTGGACATTTTCAAAATACGTCAAATAGGACCCGAAATCTTCTCTTTCCTTGTAAATGGGGAGCTTCACTGATGCAGTTTGAGGGGCGTCATTCCGCGAGTTAATGGAGAGCGTTTCGTTCCTCGCGCTCTATTGATTTCCAGTTCATGTTGTCGGATGTGTTATATTTCTTTTCTCTCTTTTTTTCGTTCTTCTCTTTCTTTTTCTCGTTCTTCTCTTTCTTTTTCTCTTTCTTCTCTGTCCCTACTTTCCCCTCTCTCTTCTTCTTGTATATAGGAAAGAAGGTCCTTTCCGGATAAACCAAGAGATTCACCTTTTAATTTAAATTGGTCGACTGAAGACAAGATGGTCGTGAATTTGAATTAAACTTTTTTAAATAAAAACGTAACGGGATTGACGACCATAATTAACTAGGTATAACCACGGAGCGATTAATAATTTCCTTCTGAGCACTCGGAAATACACGAATTAACATGAGAGCCTTTAACTTTACTCACAACACCGAGAACAAAACAAGATTGAGACTTTCTTGATATGAAAGGGGTAAAATTTCGCTGGGGGGCAAGAAATGAGAAGCACGGTCTCAAAACTTACACACGGTATGTATAAAGGCGGGTACACACAACAAATCGGAAAAATAGTTTGCAACGATATTTCTGCTTACCTTCTCAATTGCCAAGCCTTCAGATTTCAAACCTTTAATTGACCTTAGAAGGAACCTTTTAAAGACCATATAAACCTGACGCCAGTTAATATATATATATATATATATATATATATATAAATATATATTTATATATATATATATATATATATATATATTTATATATATAAATATATATATATATATATATATATATATATATATATATATATATATATATATATATTATGTCGTAGAATGACCCTGACAGATACGTCACTTCTACCCAATAGGCGTGGTCGCTCTGGTCCCGACAGAGATGGGGAATAGAAGTGAGGGGGGGGGGGAGACGAGTGCGAAGGATTTTAAATTTCAAAGATGGAGTGCAGTTGGTCGATACTAAAACTAATGAAGGCTGTGGCTATATGGCTTATAGAAAAGTAGGAACAAAATATACTTTAATATTGACACAGTTATACACAATAAATAGATTAAATACAATAATGGCAATAGATACCCGATGAATCCAAGAACCGAGCATAACAGAGTTACTCAGTAGGAGTCCTAGCGGGGGGCCGGGGGGATGGAACGAGAGGCAATACGAGCTTCTGTCCAAACACAGACAGGGAGGACTGGCCGAAATAGCCACAGGTGATTCATCTCAGCCTGGCTTAGGCTCGAGGCTTTAAGAGATGAAACGGGGGATCGGATGGAAATTCAAGGGGTTTTAACCACGGGGAGTTTAACCTCTAGCAGTATCAATAACTGGAGAAAGTATTCGTGCCAATCGAAATGTACTGAAACCAAGGATGGGCCAATTGACTGGGGCTCAGATCCTTCGGTATAATTCTAGCCTTCCGCTCGTCGAGTAAAGGAGCGCGATCGAGAATGACGTGTTTCGTTGTAAAAGGCAGGCCTATAGTGTTGATGCTCTATTGGGATCAACAATATATAGGGAACAGCCAGATCCTTTACTGCCTCCGCCAGGGGGGGATCTCTCCACGAACAAACAAGGGATGGGAGACATTCCCGCGGAGGATTCTTGATAAGACCCTGGGAGACGACAGAAACGCACGTGTGAGATTCCAATCTCTCGCTTATCGCGGGAAGCAGTTCGATATTCGGACTGTTCTCACGGTCTTCGCTCACGTAGACTGACCTCGAGCCTGACTAGTGGTTTGACGGTCCGCATAGGAACCTCTATTCTCGACAATCATAAATGATTATTATCTCACGAGTGGGAAAACAGGAATTAAATTAAAATCGTAAATTATAAATACAAAAATAGAATTTAAACTCACAGAGACACCCCCAAAATGAGCGTGTATGATATACAATCATGGTCAAAAGTTTTAAAATTAATATATATATAGATATATATATATATATATTCATTCGATTTTAAAATTGAGATGGTAAGAATAATTATTCTAATTTTTAAGTCATTGCATGCTGTTAAAAAAAGTCGGCAGCATTTCAAAAATAATAAGAAAAAACAATACATTGCTTCGCTGAATCCCCAATTGCACTCTGTTCCTGATCCTGTATATAAATTTTCAGTCCCTTGAGCTTTGCTGTTTGATTAAAAGGGTAAACCGATGGCAAATGTGGGTTAAATAAATGCTGTGTAATTATAATCAATTTCGTAATATATTTTTTTTAGATAAACGTTGAATCTTTTTCTAATTCCAAAAATGGTTCTTTCCAAAGAAAAGCGTGCAACCATTGTTGCTCTACATTAAAGTGGTACGAAGGGTAAGGAGATGGTTCTAAGGGTATTGCATCAAGGAGCAGCATCTTTACGATCCTGAATGACTTTAAAAAATTTGTTTACACAAATGTGAAGAAGACTTCTCCACTACCAAGAGCTACAAATGAAGGCCAAGATCGCCTCCTGGTAATGTCCCAGCCCAATGATCGGGTTGCCTCCTGTGCCGAGCCTACTAACCCTTGAAATGAGGCAGGTGTGAAGGCTTCGGCGGGCACAGTGCGGCGGAGACCTTTCGACAAAGATCTCAAGTCGAGAAAGAGCTGCGAAGAAGCCTCATCTGACCAAGAATAACCGTAGTGATAGGCTCCACTTTTATAGGAAATATAATGAATGGAGTGTTGGAGAATGGAGCAAAGTGATAAGGTCTGGTGAAGCTCATTTCCGCTTGTATGGAGCTACTAGAAGATCCCTTGTTAGGATGAGAAAAGGAGATTGATTGCAAGAGTCCTGTGTCGTGTCCGAAGCAACCGGAGACTCTCCATGACTGGGGTTGCTTCCCTTCTAATGGAACTGGTACACTAACAGTTTTGCCCAAGAACATTGCAATGAACAAATGTGCCATGGTACCACAACATGCTTTTATCAGCACCTTTTTTCCAACACTTCAGGACCAATTTGGGAATGATAACTGTATTTTTCAGCATTATGGAGCACCTTGTCACAAAGCGAAAGCAATAACAAAGTTCTTGACTGAAAATATCATTGAACCTTTGGGACCTTGGTTCTGAAATTCGCCAGATTTTAACCCCAAAGAAAATTTGTGGGCGATAATCAACCTGGAGGTTGATAAACAGAAGCCATCCAATTGTGAAACAGTTGTTGGTGCTTATTGAACAAAAGTGGAGGAATATTAGTCAAGATATCAACACAAATTTGGTCGTCAGGATGGCAAAAAGAATTGAAGAAGTCTTGAAGAACAAGGAACATCATTGTAAAAGAGTGGCGGATCCAGGATTAAAAAAATGGGAGTTAGGGGAGCTAACCAAGACTCGTCACTCTGACGTGTTTAAGAAAAGGGTATTAATAATGGTTACCTTACACAACATTGATAATAAATAACAGTATATCACACGGGAGTGAACGGTGAAAGGGTATTAATAATGGTTACCTTACACAACATTGATAATAAAGAACAGTATATGACATAGGAGTGAACGGTAACTCTATCAGATCCGATTATTTTTTTTTCCATAGATCATAAAATTATGAATTCTAGTTTTTGGACGTCAGCTAAGCATGGTTAAACGTTTCGAAAGTGTGGTAGTTGTCATGCAAATATATTTTGAGTTATTATAAAGCCTGCAGTCTTTATTGGGGCAGATGAACTCGCAAACTATGTTAGTTGACTTGAGATTCGAGGAGTTTTGGCAACTGTTGTTTTTCATAAGGAGATTGCCGAAATTTCTCGAATCTCAAGTGAACCAAAATAGTTTACGAGTTCATCTGCCCAAATAAAGACTGCAAGCTTGATAATAACTCAAAATATATTACCATGAAAACTACCACATTTTCGATTCGTTTAACCATGCATCTGCAAAGCGGAGGGCCTAAAAATTATATGGAGGGCGCGCAGAACATCAACCTAACGTAAGATATTCTAGTTGACAACACCGTCATTAAAAGAAAAGAGGGAAATGAAGCTAGGCTGAACATCTTAGAAGCCATTTTAATAAACAAAGAAAAGCCGGCCATCAATAGTCAAGCGATAAGCTGGAATTGAACATTAAAGTTGTTTTAAAATTCCACTCAACGGATCGGCTCCTTTCCTTTAACGTTACACTTAACCAGGCGGAATAAATATCCCCTAAAAAACGTTTTCTTTCATTCAGTCCTATTCTGACTCCGAAGATGATCGAATAAGATCTAAGCTCAGGAATTTAGTTTGTTTTTGACCAAACCTATTCATTTAAAAGGGAGATGAATATAGGACAAGTGATCTACCATCTACAGGATGAAATAAAAAGAGAGTTAGAAGAATAAAAAGTTGCCAAAGGAAATTAATTACACCATGGTCTTCAACAAAATTTGCATTCAAGAAAGACTGCTGCTACCCATCTACACTAATATATATATATATATATATATATATATATATATATATATATATATATATATATATATATATATATGTGATAGAACGAGTTGAAGCTGCGTTAATTTCAACTCCTATCCCATATTATTTAAAACCACGATGCTGCTCACGTGCATCTTCGATCCGAAGCTTGGAGCCTTATTGCAGCTACCGGATGTCAATGTTTAAACAAGGAGGTTATCATCCCCCCGTTCGCTCCCATACGCCGACCTCGCCAGATTGAGTTAGGCTTATGGGCAGATAAGGCATTGTTCTCCGGCTCGGCTGTGCGTTCCCTCGAAGCTTCCACCCCATTCTCCCCCACGCCAAGGAGATGTCCTGGCTATTTATATGGAAACTTTACCACTAAGATCAGATTGGAGATCCAGATTTTCGTCGCGAAACATCACCACGACCCTCTCTCCCTTTGTGCGCCAAGGGACCTCGACCTCGAGATTCACCATCACTTGTCCAGAAGGAGGACAATATCCCTTGAGTGCCAAAGTTCGAGCCTTTGCGACGCCGAGTCCAAAAGGCTTCCCCCTTGTTGTTCAGAGGAGAACAGCATTAGAACAGCCATTGTTCGCTCGAGTCCCGTTGACAAGAAACGGATCTCACCCTTCCCCCCCTGTTGTTCAGAGGAGAACAGCATTAGAACAGCCATTGTTCGTTTTGAGCCCTTCGCCAAGAAACGGTTCTCACCCCCCCTGTTGTTCAGAGGAGAACAGCATTAGAACAGCCATTGTTCGTTTTGAGCCCTTCGCCAAGAAACGGTTCTCACCCCCCCCCTGTTGTTCAGAGGAGAACAGCATTAGAACAGCCATTGTTCGTTTTGAGCCCTTCGCCAAGAAACGGTTCTCATCCCCCCCTGTTGTTCAGAGGAGAACAGCATTAGAACAGCCATTGTTCTTGAGCCCGTAGACAAGAGACGGTTCTCATCCTTCCCCCTTGTTGTTCAGAGGAGAACAACATTAGAACAGCCATTGTTCTTGAGCCCGTAGACAAGAGACGGTTCTCATCCCCCCTTTGTTCAGAAGAGAACAACCTAGAACAGCCATTGTTCTTCAAGCCGTTCGTCGAGAAACGGTTCTCCTTCCCAAGACGCCACGTCAGGATCCTTTTATCCCCCCCCCCTTCGGCTGGAACTCGCCAGCGGACCGAAACTCCTTCGCGCCACCTTCCACTGCACCACTAGTGTAAAAGTTACGTAAGCAAAACGTCACCTTTGAGTACTTAACCCTTTTTTCAATTCTATCCTGTGCTTTAAATGGTTTATCGAACCATCCCATCTCTTTAACTCTATATTTGTTTTACCTTTTTTAAATCCTTTAAATCCTCGGATTAGCCGAGCCCCCACGACCCTTTCAATTCTCTGTTTATGTCAATATTTTCCTCCTTGTGTTTGTTGGTAGTTATTATTAATAAAACTCTATTTTATTAATGATAGCAATATTATTATCCTTGAGCTCAGTTCTACTTCTTAAGCATATCGAAGATACATAATATCAGCCGCCAGACAGTAACGCTCTCTAAAGATAATTAAGGAAGTTCCCTCAACGAATAGTGATATATGGTATCGCCGGGAGTCATTCTACGACATATATATATATATATATATATATATATATATATATATATATATATATATATATATATATATATATATATATATATATATATATAATAATTGAAAATCACATGACACGTGATATAAAGATGTATTCAAAGGCCCAAGGAAATGGAAATTGGTAACACAACCGGGAAAAACGCTAAGGAGAATATTACATGAACCAATAAAAGCTTAAGAAGGAAAATGGGAGATGTAGAGAACGGAAAGATAGGGCAAACTATTTTAACCGTTATATGAAAATAAATAAAGAGGTTGGATTTGAATCTGTGTCATTAAGCGCTCATCGCTTATATGACCAAGACGCTGATCGCCAGAGCGTCTTGGTCATATAAGCGATGAGCGCTTGATGACACTGGTTCAAATCCAACTTCTTTAATACAAGGATTAATTTTAATCTAAATTTACAAGGAGTAATATTAATCCAAAAATTACAAAGACTAAATATAATCCAAAGTGACAAAGACTAAATACAATCTAAAAATGACGATTAAATATAATAAAACGTGACAGAAACTAAGTATAATCCATGATGACAATGAATAAATATAGTGCACAATGACAAGGACTAAATATAATCCAATGTGACAACGACTAAATATAATCTAAAATAATAAAGACTAAATACAATCTAAGGTTACAAGGACTGAATATGATCCCAAATGACAAGGATTAAATACATTCCAAAATGACAAAGGACACTAACAACCCTATATACGAGTATGTTGTCTTCTTTCATTCCCGAAGCAACCTTCATTTGAGGGTTTCAAAACGGGGGGAGGAGCAAGGTGGGGAAGACAAGATGGGGAGATTCATGGGTTGGGGACACCGGTTCTTCGCCAGGGGGGCGAATAAGGGGGAAGTGTCATCGGTTGAGGAGACCGGGTCTTCGCCCGGGGGAGCATGGGCAGAACCAATATTCTTAATCACCCTGGGGCTCAGCGGGACCGGACATAATTCTGAGTAATTAGACAATCCTCTGGGCTGCTGGGGTTATCTGCGGGGTTGCCGGGTGTAGAGGGAGGGTCTGAAAGGAGGTCCTTGCCATGGACATGTCTTGGGGGAGGGGGGGATCATTCAAGGGTGAGTTTGAGCCCAGACATCGTCCTTGAGGGCAGATGCTGTTCCGAGGAGAGTGCGAGGGATCAGATGAGGGATTTATCTCCATGGGAGACCAGATTTGAGGGAGAGAATGAAAAAAGAAGACAAAGAAAGGGAGTAGGAGAGAAGGAGATGAAGAGATAGTAGAAGAGATGCAGAGATAAATGGAGTAAGAAAGAAGAGGAAAGAGAAAAAATAAAGAGAGATAATAATAAAGAGAAAGAGAATAATAACGAGAGCATAAGAAAGATAAAGGGTTAGAATGAGATTAAGAGAAAAAGAGAGAGAAAAAAGAAAGAATGCGAAAGATTCAGAAAGAATAGGAGAGAGAATAAGAGTAAGAAAGAGTTAGAAAGAGAGAATCAGAAAGATTAAAAGGAATAGGAGATAGAATGAGAGTAAAAAAGAGAAAGAAAGAATGAGAAAGATTCAGAAAGAATAGGGGAGAAAATAAGGCGAAGAGAGTAGAAAAAAGAGAGAGAGAGAGAAAGAAAAAATTAGAAAGATTCAGAAAGAATAGGAGAGAGAATAAGAATAAGAGAGAGTAGGAAAGAAGGCAAAAGAAAAAAGAAAGAAAGAAAGAATGAAAAAGATTCAGAAGGAATATGAGAGAGAATAAGAGTAAGAAAAAATAGAGAGAGAGAAAAAATGAGAATGATTAAGAAAGAATAAGAGAGAGAATAAGAGAAAAAAGAGTAGAAAGGGAGAAATAAAAAAGAAATAAAGAAAGAAAAAGAAAGAAAGAAAGATTCAGAAAGAATAGGAGAGAGAAGAAGAGTAAGAAATAGAGAGAGGGATAGAGGAAGAATCTGAAAAATTCAGAAGTAATATGAGAGAATAAGAGTAAGAAGGTAGAAAACAGAGTAACAAGGAGTAACAAGGAGTAACAAGGAAAGTAAGTACCCTAGGAGGCCTTACGGTCCATTCAAAGAGGGTACCTTTGGACTAGCAATCGAGCAGGCACATGGCTGCTCAATTGTTTTGCGTCCCTAAATGGCCACTTTTCAAGACCTTGTCTAGTCTTGACTTGAACTGGTCAACAGATTCACTGTTGACAACTTCCACTGGAAGTGCGTTCCACTTACCGCAGATACTGTAGGTGAAAAAATTTCCACACAGATTGCGGTTGTAACGCTTCAGTTCAAGTTTGAAGCCGTGATTGCGCGTTCTGTTCTCACTCAGTGTGAAAATATCCCGGTAGTCAACATTGTCGAACCTTCGAAGTATTTTGAAAACTTCGATGAGCTGACCACGCAGTCTACGGGTTTCCAGCGAGAACAGATCTAATTCCTTTAGTCTATCCTCATAACTTTTATGTCGGATAGAGGGAATCAGTTTGGTTGCCCTAGCTTGTACGCGTTCTAACCTTGCGATGTCCTTTCGAAACGAAGGACTCCAAAATTGTACGGCATACTCCAGGTGCGGCTGAACCAGGGAGTTGTACAGACAAAGTACTATCTCCTTGTTACGGTATCCAAACTGGCGCTTTATGTAGCCTAACATCCTTTGGGCTTTCTTCTCTGCCTCAATGCACTGTTTCGAGAACTTGAGGTCGCTAGTGATAGTTACACCCAAGTCCTTCTCAGTGTCACTCAATTCAAGAGCAGTGCCCTTAAGGATATACTGAGATTGGGGGTTTCTGTGGCCGATATGCATTACTTTGCATTTGTTCACGTTAAAAGGCATTTGCCACGTGTCCGACCACTCCCTAATATTTCCATCCTTTGCAACGTTCATGCCAAGCTTGGTATCGTCGGCAAATTTGAAAATCTTGGCAACCATGTCTCAGTCCATGTCGTTGACGTAGATGATGAATAGTAGTGGTCCCAGGACAGAACCTTGAGGCACCCCGGTAGTAACGGGCACCCACTTAGAAGTCTGTCCATTCACCACCACCCGTTGCCGTCTACCACTTAGCCAGTTCTCGATCCAGCCGGCTACTTTTCCGTCTATGTTCAGCGCTCGCACTTTCCGGAGAAGGCGGCGGTGTGGTACCTTATCAAAGGCTTTCTGAAAGTCTAAGTACACCACATCCACCGCCTTGTCCCGATCGTGCTCACTGAACACGAAGTGGAAGAATTCCACAAGGTTCGTCAGGCATGACCGTTGCCTTCGGAAGCCGTGCTGGGAACTCCTCAGTAGCAGGGTTGACTCTAAATACGACTCTATTTCTTCCACCATCATGCTTTCCATGAGTTTACCGACTATCAAAGTCAGACTGATAGGTCGGTAGTTCGACGGTGGCTTCGGTCTCCTTTCTTGAAGATAGGAGTCACCTTCGCTTCACGCCAGTCTCTAGGAACGCATTCGGTCCGGATTGACATGTTAAAGATTGCGCTCAGGTGTCGTGACACTTGATCGCGCACTTCTTCTAACACTTTAGAGAGGGAAAAGAGAGAGAGATAAAGATAGATAGAGAGAGAGAGAGAGAAAACAAAAAAAAGAGTGAGAAAGATGATCAGAAAGACTAGGAGAGAGAATAAGAGTAACAAAGAGTAGGAGAGAGAGAGAGAATTCAGCCTCTCCGTTTTGCCTTGATGCTGAATAAGCTTTACTTTTATACACATTCACCACATTCAATTTACACCACTGTCTCTCAATCCACACTTATCTAATCTTAAAACGGTGCTTTTCTAACATTCTACCACACCTCTCACCACTTAACCTATTTGTTAAAGAAAATGACAACAACCCTACAAACCTATCTCCATTACCTTTCTAACAGCTTAACCACACATCTTTACCACGCAGCTTCACCCTTACCTAATCTGCACTAATGCATTTCTACCAGACTCAACTACACATCGCCCTAATACATCCACTCACTGCCACCACACAAACTTATCCCCAATATTTATCTGACCAATAAACCACACCTCTCTACCATGTATCTTTCCTCAACAATTACCTAATCTACCCTTAGAACATTCCTTTTATAATCAACAGAGAGACAGACCTAGGAGTAACAATATCGAGCGATCTAAAGTCCACTCAACAATGTTCAGACGTCATTAAAAAAGCGACTAAAATAATTGGATTCATTGGTAGAGCGTTCGAGTATAAGTCCAAAAATACAATCCTTACTCTCTATAATTCCTTGGTCCGTCCCACTATGGAATACTGCGTCCAAGCCTGGTGCCTGGTGTCCGTACTATCAGAAAGATATAGTGAAATTAGAACGAGTCCAACGAAGGCTCACTAAAATGATACCAAGTCTAAGGAAAAAAACCTACGAAGAGCGACTTAGAGAACTGAATCTCTTACCGTTAAATCACCGTAGATTAAGAGGGAACTTAATTTAGGTGTTTAAAATTATCAAAGGCATAGACAATATGGACTGCAATAAATATTTCACTATCGACCAGTCAAATTACAGGAGAGGAAACGGTTGTAAAATTATAGGTAATCATTTTAACTCGCACGAATCTAAGAATTTCTTTTTTAACCGATTCGTAAACTTATGGAATGGGCTTCCTCGTAAAGTAATAGACTGCAACACCGTAGATACTTTCAAACGCCGTATAGATAAATACTTTAAATCAAATCCCCGACTAACAGCGTTTTTATAGCGATTAACTAACTCCTGAGCATTCAGGTGTCAGGTTAACCCAATTTTCCCTAAATAAATTTCACTTCGGGATCTCTCCCATGTTTCCTGTACAGCTCACTCTCTCTCTCTCTCTCTCTCTCTCTCTCTCTCTCTCTCTCTCTCTCTCTCTCTCTTTCTCTCTCTCTCTCTCTCTCTCTCTCTCTCTCTCTCTCTCTCTCTCTCTCTCTGACAAGACATTGTGTTCATAAAAAGAAAAAGAAAGAGCAAGTTCTAAGCCTAGATGAGTAAGATAATTTGATTCTACATCTATATAAAATGTAAATACGTTTCTGTCATCTTTTTCAGAACACATAAATCCTAGATATGTACATGAATAAATACATAAAAAAATATCCTACAGAAAATTTGCATCTCCAGACGGTACTAGCAGTGTTCAATAAGTCTAAAGTTTTAAAATAAGAACGTAAGTAGTAGATGGATTTAATAGATAATAAGCGTCAAAAATATAATAAACATTTGCATGTTAAAAAAAAGAAAAAAAGAGCATGTTCTAATATAAGATTATTAAGATAAGTCATATTTTCGTTTATTTTTTTGTATATATTAATGTGTTCCTGCTCTCCTGTAAATAAATTCTGGTTGCGTCTATTTTCTGACACTACCAGGTATATATTTTCACTATTCCAAGCCAGGAAACGGTGTGTGGAGAGACTTCATCTTTATTATCCTATGCCTTACACCAAGTATTGTATATAGTTAGAATTTAGGATAAAAATAAAGGTATTTCCATTGTAATGGACCGAACGGTCTCTAAAGGTAGTTACTATCTTCCTCATTATCTTTTATCTCAGGCAACCTAGTTTGGACCGCAAAATCTGTTGTGGCCTTTTCATCTATGGAACTCTATGTAATCCATTTTCCATACGATGTCTTTCTCCGATACTAAACCACAACTCTCCCCAATAATACCCTCCCTCATTCCCACCAAACCTATAATACCTTTTTACTATACTCAACCATGTTTCACCTTAATAAAATCAGCTCACTACAACCCTACATATATATCAAAACTGCTTCTCTAAAATAATCTACCACACATTATTTCACCATCCACACTTACAGAGTCTTCCCACAATAACTCTATTCTATACTCGACAACATTTATCCACTTTAATACCTGAACTAACCACTACTCCACCTCTATCTATCCCTAATACTTTTGTACCATATTCAACCATACTTCACACTAATATCTCAGCACTCGAACAAATTAATATATCTCAAGTGCCTCTGTAACATAGTCTAGAGACATCTCTCCACAGTTTCATTCTCACACTTACCTAGCCTTCCAAAAGTGCTTCTCTTTCTTTTTCTTCCTTTCTCACTCTCTCTCTCTCTCTCTCTTTCTCTCTCTCTCTACCTATCTCTCTCTCTCTCTAGTTGCGTTTGAACAGCCGTTCCGTCAGGGTGTGCGCAGTGTTTCTTCTGCTATTTGATTGATTAAAAAATCTATTCTAATTTAACATTTTTGGTATTGGAAAGTTATTTTTTAATGGATGAAGATTATCTTTCTCCACCTAATTAATTTGTTGGGGAAAAGGTAAATTATGATGTAATTTCTTTCAATTAAAAATTACGTTATAGTGAATCGTTAACCGTCTAAATTCTTGGTTATGGCATGTGCTCGCGAATAACCTCTTTGATTTAAACCAATCCGCGACCAGAATTATCATTGTCTGAGTGACGTCACTGACTTTGAACCAATTAGCGTCTAGTTGTTCAGACTTATCTGCCCGGTGTCATATTCTCTATCAAAAACAAAACTGTAATACTTTTACAATTTTTTTTTCATTTAAATTTTCACTATTTTGCTAGGTTATTCATCAGTTATTTAATTTGACAAGATTTATTTTCAGTTTGCAAGAATTTGCGCATAATATTGCTTTTTATTTTTGTCTGTGTGTGTGTATGTGTGGTTATCTCTGACGTCAGAGCGACTCAACCAATGATTGAATAGGATTTAATTCACTCGGCGCCTGATTATCTGAATAAAAACAGGTATATTTTTTATCTAACTTTTTATCTATTTACTTCGTGTTATTTATCAGTTATTTAATTTGTCACTATTTACTTACCTTTAGCAAGAGATTTTTTATAATTATAAATGCACATAAATTGTATTGTATAGTCATTTATCGAGTGTAAAGCGAAGTAGATATATTTCGAAACTAAATATAATTAAGTGTAAGATAAAGTGTAATCAAGTGTTAAGTGTTTTTATAAGGTGTAAAGAAGTATAGAAAAAAAGCATAATTAAGTGAAATAAAAAATGTTGAGTGAATAAATCCACTTCGATCATACTTTGTTTATAATCTAAATAACAAAAGGCTTTTATTAACGAGAATGCCAAGAGCTCAGAAACTAAACCACTGTTGCTTTAAATGCAAAAACATGAGATGGATGATAGACTTCTCAGAGCCATACTTCAAAGAGTGTATGTGGATTTTGAAAGATCCTAGAAAAACTTGAGTTGGAGAAAACAAAGTGGATGGGTGTTATATGCTAGATGGAAAATTGAATCAGCGCACCGGAATTAAAGAAGTGTATATGCCTAAGAGAAGACGAAGGAAGAATAGTTGATCACAAAATTGTAAAATTAGAACAAGAAGTAGCATTGCTTACAAACAGAACGATTCATACAAACATACGCGAAAATAAAAAAAAATATCGGTCAGGAATAAACATAGGAGAAAAAAAACCCCAGTTCTTTCGACACACAATGGATTTAAAATTCTGGTCAAGGAATAAAAAATGTACTCAGTTAGTAACTCGATAATTAAAAATCAAATAGATCATTTGTGTACTTGGAACAACGAGAAAGGAAAATTTCGGGTAACAGAAGAAATACGCAACAGCAAAAATTGCCTAATTATAGTTAATGTTGGAAACAACGATCTTTTTAAAAGAAAAAATCTGTGATAGATCAGAAAGCATAAAAAAGACTACAAAAATTGTTAAACGATAAAATCGAAAACAGATAATGGAATAGTGGTTGGCATACTACCTATAATATTTGCGAAATATTAAAGTTTGAACCGAGATATTTAATCAGGAGATAAGAGTAGCTCTAAATTGTAAGGAAAAATCCTAAGGATTTTTTTGTGTTTTGGTAAATAGTAAAATACAAATACAAAACAGCATTGGTGGAATAAAAAACAAATATGATATTTTAAAATTTAGCGATGTAAAGGGTCTTTCAAAAAAGACGTTCGAGCTTTGTCAGACGATAGTGGCCATGTTGTTAAAGCGGCATCTGGCAACCGCAGTGTGAACTATTCAGTAGTACTTGGCAAGTCAGGATGAAAGGTTATATCGTTGAACAGCGTGTGCAAATCATCAAATGTTATTATCAAAATCAGTGCTCCGTTCGACAAACGTTCCGCGCATTACGTGATTTCTATCCTCGCCACAGCGACGAGGCCCATTATGGATAAATGGATTTGTTAACAAGCAAAATTGTCGGATTTGGGACGAAAACAATCCACATGAGATACACCAGCACCAATTGCATCTTAACAAAGTCACTGTTTGGTGAGGATTTTCGTCTAACGGAATCATCGGTCCGTATTTTTTTGAGAACGAAGATGGAATTGCCATAACCGTCAACGGCGAGACCTATAGATCGATGATAAGCAACTTCTTGTGGCCTCAAATGGATTATATGCCTGATATGGATACTGACGAAATGTGGTTCCAACAGGATGGCGCTACGTGCCACACTGCGCACGCCACGATAGACATTTTGCACCAGCGATTTCAGGGCAGGCTCATCTCGCGAGGCGGCGACGTCAACTGGCCACCGAGATTATGCGATTTAACGCCATTAAACTACTTTATATGCAGGCCTATGCGAATAATCTGTAAACCGTTGATGTCCTCAAAGCCAACATAACAAACACCATCCTGCAAATTCAGCCAGATTTATGCGACAAAGTCATCGAAAATTAGGCCTCCCGAATACGTTCTACCAAGCAAAGCCGCGACGGACATTTGAACGACATCATATTCCACACTTAATGCCATAAGATGTACTTTCAAATTTAAAATACATTGAGTGCATATATCACACACAACTTGTTTTATTTACATTTAAAAATTGAGCGACCTTATTGAAAGACCCTTTAGATGTAGCTATTACTTTAAATGAGTACTTTGCATCAATGATTACAAAAGAGAGTATGATTAATATTCCCACACCAACTATTAAAAATACTGGCAATAGACAACTTGAATCAGTTAGATGCGCCATTAACACTATCGAAAAGCTTATTAAAAATCTAAATAAATATAAATCTCCGGGACTAGATAAAATATCTCCATGAGTTTAAAAAAAATCAAAGATCCAGTGGCTGAAACCCTAACGCAGATCTTTAATTTATCCTTAGAAAGTAGAATAGTCCCTGAATATTGGAAGTTAGCAAATGTAACGCCAATATTTAAAAGGGGGTGTAAAGAATTGGCTAGTAATTATCGCTCAATAACTTTACCTTCAGTAGTTGTAAAAATGCTCGAAACCTGCATTGCTGAGAAAATAGTTGAGCATTTTGAAAATAACAAATTATTAAATGATTTGCAGCATAGCTTTAAGGGAAACAAGTCAGGCTTCATAAATTTATTAGTTATGTTTTCCAATATATTAATATTAAGTATGGCAGTAAGAGATCAACTGTTATTTTGTATTTAGACTTTCAAAGCCATTCGATAAAATAACGCATAAGAAGTTGATGTCTAAAGTAAAAGCCTTGGGTTTAGAGAGAGAGGTAGCAAAATATATTGAGGGTTGGCTTAATAATCGTAATTGGAGAGTAGTCATTAAAGGACAAGGGTCAGAATTGATCCTTGTAAGTAGTAGCATTCCTCAAGGTTCTGTCCTTAGATCTTTGCTTTTTATTAAGTATGTGAATGAATTAGATGATGAGTTGGTGTTGAAAAATTATAAATTCGTAGATGACTGAGAGTTAGGAAAAGGAATAGTAACTGAACCAGATATTTTAGAATTCCAAAATGATATTGATAAGGTAACGCAATAGTCTGCAGAATGGGAACTACCTTTAAATCTTGAGAAGTCTAAATTAATCCGTGTAGGTCATAAAAAACAGAGAAGAGAAAGTAACCTTTTGATAAAATAATGACAGTAACTGATAATGAAAAAGAGCTGGCAGTCTATGTATCAATTGATCTTAAGTTTTCTCAGTAGTGTATTGAAGTGGAGAACAAAGCATGAAAGCTTCTCGGCTATATCAAGCGTCAATTTAATCATAAAAATCAAACTACAATTTTAAATATGTATAATGTATTAGTAATACCACAATTAGAATAATGTATCCAGGTCTGGGAACAATACTTACGAAAGGATATTAAGAGATTGGAGAAAATACAAGATTGGGCCACAAAAATGATATCATAATTATGAGCCAAGACTAGAAAGGCTAAATTTATTCAAGCTAGAAACAAGACGCTTGAGAGATCAATTAATAGAAGTGTTCAAAATGTAGAAGGAATAGATAATGTATACTATTCTACTTGGTTCGAAAATATACAAGAAATAATTACATGAAAATCGTTCCAAAACATTTTCGAACTAATTTATGTGGAAACTTTTTTCCTACATAATTGAAATCATCTGAAAACAGTATTCTGAAGAAGTGGAGTGCAGTAATTCAGTTGAGAATTTTAAAACTAGACTGGACAAAATAATTAGAAACATTAGATAGAAAATGACAAAACATTATATGTTGATAAGAAAAAAAATCTTGTTCTAAGTTTAGATTAGTAAGATATTTGATTATTTTTAATCACTATTATAATTATTATTTTTTTAATATATTATCGACCTATTGTATATATCATTCTGCTCTCTTGTTCCTTAATAAAAATTTCTTGAAAGTGTATATTTCTCAAAATTTCTTAGAGAATTGTTAACATCTGCAATATGGAGGAAGTTTTCCAATATTTCATTTCGAACTTTTAGAATTAGTCTGGACCTAATAAATTAACTAGATAATAAGTGACAAATCACTGCATGTTGATAAGAGAAAACTGGCATGATCTAAGATTAGATTAGATAGATATGTTAGTATATTTATGTATATATTAATGTGTTTCTACTTACCTATTAAAATTTATTGGTTGTGTCTATTTTTCAACATCATCATGTTATTTTTCACAAGCCCGGAAACGGGTGGGAGAGGCGGATGGGGGAAACCTCATCTTTATTATCCTATGCCTTATGCTTAATTAGTATATATTTAGAATCACTAAATAATTATCTCTGTTAGAATGAACCAAATGGTCTCCTGAATAACTTAAATTACTCTCCTTGTATCTATCTTTCTCTCACTTGCTCCCTCTTCATATATATATATATAATATATATATATATATATATATATATATATATATATATATATATATATATATATATATATATATGTGTGTGTGTCGTGGTATGACATTATATTACATCAATCCCATATTTTATCTATGGGGGAAGGACCGATAACTTACAGGTGAGCCGACGAAGGGACGGAACAGTTCGTGCGGTAATGGCCCAGAACTCCGAAGGTGTAGCAGACGATCGAGTTTTTTTGGTACGGCACAACCAGGGGAGAGGAAACTAGGGGCTTAACGTCTCTGTGTTCAGATGGATGGAAGTTTCTTGGCTTCGAGGGACTAGGAACTTTGGTAAATCTTGGAACCAATTTAGGGGGGGTCTTAGGGCCATAAAATTTAGTTTTCGGGGGCGATTGGAGAGACTTTTTAACATCCTTAGGGTATAAATTGTGACTACCCGCGTAGACATCGGCCTCTTCCAAGCACTCCTTGAAAGTGGCGCAACGTTTATCCTTAATGAAGGCGTGAATTTCGGCAGCCACAGCAGCTAAAAGCTGATCCCTAAGGAAGAAGTCCAGAAGGGACTCGTAGACCTGGGGAATCTTGCATGCATCGAGCCAACAGTGAAGGTGTCTTTGGAGGATGTACCCGTTTTCCCGAAATGTTTGACCAGGACGGACTGAGAATCCATTTGATTTCGGCTCATTTCCAGCTCATGCTGCCTAATTTGCTCACGTTCTTCCATCTCCATTTTGTTCTTCTCCATCTCCCTTTTGTTCTTCTCGATCTCTATGTCCATCTTCAGTTTGTTCTCCTCCTTCTCCATCTTCAGTTTGTCTCCTCCATCTTGTTCTTCTCCATCTCCATTTCCCTTCGCTCTGCCCATTCGTTCCTCTCTTCTTCATGTACGTAATTTAGCAGGTCTTTGCCCGCAAGACCTAGCATTTCACCCTGACTCTTGAATTTTTCAAAGGATGACATTTTTACGCAGTTAACTGAGGGAACACTGATACGCGAACGAGCTAGGACACTACCCACGCGAAACGAATACTTGAATATTCGTGAAGGCCTTGATCACAAAAGGAAATTGATACAGCTACAAACCTCTGCTGTTTCTAAGCGGAAAAAAAAATTAAAATGGTCCTACCGGAATTAGGACACCAAAGACCTTAACTCTTTAAAATTAATAACTAGGAGAGTCTACAAAATTCGAACCCCAGAAAAAAATTAATTACCTGGGGTCCAACACAAAATCTAAATAGATTACGTTCCACTGCTCTTCAAATAACTTGAACTTGCCTTCTGCCAGTACAATACAAAAATTAAAATAAAAGGGATGTACGCGAATAACAAGATAAACTTCTAATGTCGAAATTAAAATGACACGGGTTCGTAAAAAACCCAACACACTTGACACCAGATTTATATAATATGTATATTAATATATATATATATATATATATATATATATATATATATATATATATGTCGTTGTATGACATTATATTACATCAATACTATATTATATCTATGGGTGAGGGACCGATAACTTACAGGTGAACCGATGAAGGGACGGAACACCTCTAGTTTAGACGGGCTGAAATGCGAGATGAGAGTGCGACGAGGTCAGGTAACAAATGGGCAATGACAAAGCTTAGGGTTATTTAAAGAGGCATCTACAGAAATATAATTTTATTTACATAAAAATAATGAGAGAATTGATGGGTGAAATTGCCTCACACAATTAACGGACAAAATCACATCAGTAAACGAAGGGGGGAATTGTAGTTATAAATCAGACTATCAAGTTAAAACTTAAGGTATTACAGGAGGAGTCTATTCAAATGGGGGGGGGGGAATTAACTCAATTGGGTTACTGAAGGGGGGAGAAGGGTTGGCTTACGAATGTCTTCTGCACGTGAGGTGAGGCCGCTCGGAACTTCTGAGCAGGAACTTGAAGTGATGACGGTTCTTCAAAACAGGTGGGGGGAGGGACACATCCGGTCCAGGGGAAAGTATTTCGGCCACCTGAAATAAGGGGCGAACGAAGGAGGGCTTCGACAGGAGTTGATGAGAGATGTCCGGAAAATCACTCGGTGGCAATCGTTAAGTGGAATTACCTCACTGTCTGGGGCTAATTCCAAATACACAAAATAGTTCAGCTGTCACTTTGCTTTGTTGTTAGCACCTGACTTGGAACTATGGGGAATCTTCTGGGGTCGGGGCGGGACTTCTCAACTTTGTGTCTTTTCATGGGAGTCGAGCGCTATTTATGTGTGATGCTTTCCCCGGAGTTGGGGGGGTGGTAAGCGGGAAACAGCTCTACTCTCCAATGGCCTCGAATCTTCTAGCAGAGGCTATTCTGCCCGTGTAAAAGTGAATCGTGGTGGACACGGTTCGAGGCTACCGCTTGTGGAAGGGGGGGGGGGGGTAGGCTTACTAATTTAGGGCTAACCGGGCCTTCTGCAGTGCATGCAAGTTCCGTCTGCTCAAGAGATTCCACGTGGGGTTCCCTCACAATACATAATATGAATGCATTAAACCACATTAATAGAGAAAACGGAATAATTTTTTTTTTCTTACAGTAATATTTATTACCTCTTTTCGAAAGTACCCGTGCAGGGAAACGATTCGAACCATGGACACTGAGCTAGCGAGCACCACTTTTATCACAGTTATAAGTATGTCGTTAGTACACTATGCTACGCAGAAAATCAAAAAATTCTCTGAATAGAATAGCTTTTAAGGAACACTTTTCGCAAGTTAGAATGGGGACTATGATAGAAATAGAAAATTAATCGTGAATTAAAAGAATAAATAAGGCATAGTTAAACGCGTGGTAAATAAACAAATGTAAATAATATCTCTCAAAGTAGCGCGAGAGAATGATGAAGATGAATGCAATAAACCACATTAAAAGAGAAAACGGGGATAAAATTTTTTATTACAGTAATATTTTTTACAATATTTCTGTAAGAAAAAAGTTATTCTTTTTTCTATTTCAATGTGGTTTATTGCATTCATCTTCATCATTCTCTCGCGCTACTTTGAGAGATATTATATATATATATATATATATATATATATATATATATATATATATATATATATATATATATGTATATATATATATATATATATATATATATATATATATATATATATATATATATATATATATATATATATATAATCGATGGGGTTGCTGCTAGCCAGACGAATCTTTAATAAGTGACAATAATTGGTCAAGATAACAATGAGCAAAGATTAAGAATACTAGAATCCCTTTATATTAAATCCCGTGCCCCTAGTCTTAATTGTGACTCGTCTGCTGCTCTCCTACTTATGACATAACTCTACTACCACGTCAATCTTACCTATCTCTACTTCAATCCCCCCTCCCGACTTCTCTCTGGAGTCAGACCAACAATGGGGAGTGTTTTGTTGGTTCTCCCTTGTACTCCTCTGGTTTTTTAATATTCTAACTCATTATAAATTATGTATTTTCTTAGGTTTGTATTATAGGAAAAACGTCTTTTTTTTGTAGATATTTGTCAACAGTTTTAATATTCTAATTTGTAGACATTTTTTTTAATATTATAATTCATTGTAAATTATGTATTTCTTTATATCATAGAACCCGAAGATGAGCGAACAGCTCGAAACGTTGTTTATCCCCAATAAATGATGATGAATTTCTCTGCATTTTATGTACTCTCATTCCTGGTGAAATTATATATATATATATATATATATATATATATATATATATATATATATATATATATATATATATATATATATATATACAGTCCTAATCATAAGTATAGGACCAGTTGAAAAACTTTAAAATGGACATTTCACAGCTTTAGATTCTTATAAGGTTCTAAGTGAAGCTTCGATATACTAAAAGCTAATTGTAGCTGACAAACAAATGTAGTTTAAACAAGTTAAAGAGAAAAGACAGTTTACTGAAATACGCTGCTCATCAGCTGATCAAAAGTTTAAGACCAATACCCTCGAAACATGTAAAAAGCCTCTAAACAGAATTCAACCTTTAGAATATGGACTAAGTAGTGGGTGGCTTCGCCATTCTTGTTGATAACCTCAAAAATTCGCCGTGGCATGCCTGGTAGGAGGGTTTCTAAGAGTGACGGGAAAACATTACTCCAGGTGGTGAAAATGGCCTTACGAAGGGCATCCCACTGTCATGAACTAATGTCCATTTTTGTAGACTTCCCTTGCTTTCCATCCCCAAATGTTTTCGATTGGGTTGATATCCGTTGAACACGCAGGGTGGTGTAAAAGAGGGACGTCATTCTCCTGGAGGAAGGTCTTTGGAAGACCCAGTCATCACACACATACGAAAGCCCTCCATCATGAGGGATGCCCTCTGCAGCATCTCTACATAGCCAGCCACCGTTTGACGCCCCTGCACAACCTGAAGCCCCATTGTTCCATTGAAGCAAAAAGCCCCCCACACTATGATAGAGCCTCAATCACTGTGCCGTGTGGAAAACGTCTCAGGTGGATTCTGCTGGTCATGCTATAACGTTGGAAACCGTCAGGACCGTCAAGGTTAAATCTTTTCTCATCAGGGAATAAAACCTTCCTCCACTTTGTGATTTTCCATGTCTGGCACTCCCTAGCGAACTATAAACGGGCGGTTTTGTGACGTTGAAGCAGACGAGGCGCTTGAAGCCGTTTTTTATCTTTTATGCCCTTCCCTCTGAGATGAAGTCTAATAGTTATTGGACTGCAATTAGCATCGGTAAGTGCCTTAATCTGACTTAAGGACCGCGCCGTGTCTTGACGGACAACCCTGTTGGTCCTCCTACCTACTCCTGGGGTAATTTCTTTCAGTCTACCACTTGACTTCGCTATTACATAGCCCTCGAAATCTTTCAGAAAATTGCAAATCACTGTTATACTGCATCCAATCTCGGTAGCGATGGCCCGCTGCCACATGCCTTACTTACGCAGTTCAACGATCCGGCCACGTTCAAATAATGAAAGTTTATCGCTCTAGCCGTTATGACGTCTTAACACCGTGACCTCCAAACGATAAATGACAGAATCCGAGAATTTGTCGCAAATTTAGATTATTATGCGTGGTGGTCTTAAACTTTTGATCAGCTTTTGAACAGCGCTTTTGAGTAAACTGTCTTTTCCGTTTAATTTGTTTAAACTACCTTTGGTTGTCTCGGCTACAATTTAGCTTTTAGTATATCAAAGCTTCACTTAGGCCCTTATAAGTATCGGAAGGTGCGAAATGTCCATTTTTATAGTTTTTCAACTGGTCCTATACTTATGATCAGGATTGTGTATATATATATAATGAAAATTAATGCAATATAGCAAGAAAAGATGAAGAATTAAACCACATTCTCCGAAGACAATTTAATTCAGAACAGTTTCGGTGTATCTCACACCCTTTTTCAACTGACACTGGGTAGAAAATTAAGGAGAAGTGCATATAAGCATAACACAAGATACCCTCTTTTTTCCCCCAATCCCCTACTTGTGGCTAATCTGGGGGGGGGGTTAGGCCTTAACATATTGAAGGGCTGACATTTAACTATTTGGTTTATATGCTTTCTTATTACAGGATTAAAAGAAAATTGACCCTTAGATAGATTTAAATTAGGAACTGATGATATCAAGCTCGATTCTACGATTCTTCTCTTGACATAGTTAGCCGATTCAAATACCATTTTACTTCCATTGAAATCGATCGTATGATTCTTGTCTCTATCATGGCAAAATATTCCACTGCTTTCGCAGCCCACTCTAATATCCCTTTTGTCTTCGTACAATCTCTTGTCTAGATTTCTCCCCGTTTCCCCTATATAAACTTTATGGCAATCGTGGCATGGTATTGCATATACTTCTATGTTATGATGTTCTCTGTGTTTCCTGGCCATCATCAATTGGTTTAAGGAATTATTATATTTAAAGGCTAGATTAATACCTGCTTTTCCAAATATGTCCTTTAAACTATTTAATTTATTATTAAATGGCAATGTTATACATTTGTTGAAGTCGTTAGTGCGGGAAGGCTTATTACCATAGAATGTTTTCCTAGCTGCAAAATGGGCAGACGATATGAACCAATCGGGGTAATACAAATTAGAAAAAAATGGTCCTGATAATGACAATTTCGTCATCTAAATAGGAAGGATGACATATTTTGTATGCTTTAAGGAAAAGGTTAGAAATTACCGATTTTTTAACAGTATTATCGTGAAACGAAAAATAATGTATATAGGCATTGGGGGGGTTGGTTTCCTATACACGTCAAGTTTATTTCATGGTGATCTTTATTAATGAGGACATCTAAAAATGGTAATCTATTATCATATTCCAAATCATATTTAAATTTGATGGGGACATGCAAATTATTCAAATTATTAAAAAAGGTATCAAAATCATGGCCATTAGGCCATACAGAAAATACATCGTCAATGTACCTGAACCATATAAAGTTAGGGGGAGAAATTGTGGGAAGGAGTTCAATCTCAAAATATTCCATGAAGAGACAAGCCAATATCGGAGATAAACTATTTCCCATGCTAAGGCCAAGTATTTGTCTATAAAACTCATTATTTACTCGAAACACATTGTCAGAGAGACATAATTCAACTAAATCGATAAATTTACTCGTAGAAATGGGAAGATCCAAATTAAGTCTAGGCATGATTTCCCGCAGAAGGCCCATGGTTTGGTCAACCGGAACTTTGGTAAACAAAGAGTTTACATCAAAGCTCACAAGTTTTCCATCCGGTAATTGCAAGTGGTTGAGGCGGTCAACGAAATCTTGAGTGTTCATAATGTGTGCAGATGAGATTCTTCCTACTGCTGGAGATAAATGCTTGGTGAGCCATTTGGAGAGCTTATAAGTGGGAGAATTAATATTGGAAATGATTGGGCGTAAGGGACATCCCTCTTTGTGGGTCTTTGGGAGCCCATACATATAGGGAAGTGAAGTGTTCGTACTCCTGAATTGTTTAATTAAATCTGCGCTTTTCAATATTCTCTTAAATATGTTGTTGAAATTGCTTGTTTTGTTATTGAGCGGATCACTTTGTAGCTTTTCATATGTGTTCACATCATTAAGAAGTTCATTTAGTTTATCATTATAACTATGTTTTTCCAAAATGACTAACTGATTCATTTTATCAGATTTGGTTATAACAATGTTGTTATTAAATTTAAGTTTATTTAACGCAATCTGAAATCTTTTGGGAAAACCAATTTGGTCAGATTTTTCAGAATATAGGGCACTAAGCATACAGCCACTAAAAAATTCACCACTTATTTACTCATGTGAGGATTTGGCTATGGATAAAAAATGGTCTAGTGAGAACTCATGGCATGACTTAATTGAAAAGCTTAAACCGTATCCTAACGCAAATTTTTCATCATCAGTCAGTACATGGGATGATACATTCAGAATATTTTTAATGGGGTTTGAACCTTTAATCCAAAGACTGTTCATAAAAATTCGGTTAAGTTTCCAATCATTTCAAATATTAATTCTCCCACTTATAAGCTCTCCAAATGGCTCGCCAAGCATTTATCTCCAGCAGTAGGAAGAATCTCATCTGCACACATTATGAACACTCAAGATTTCGTTGACCGCCTCAACCACTTGCAATTACCGGATGGAAAACTTGTGAGCTTTGATGTAAACTCTTTGTTTACCAAAGTTCCGGTTGACCAAACCATGGGCCTTCTGCGGGAAATCATGCCTAGACTTAATTTGGATCTTCCCATTTCTACGAGTAAATTTATCGATTTAGTTGAATTATGTCTCTCTGACAATGTGTTTCGAGTAAATAATGAGTTTTATAGACAAATATTTGGCCTTAGCATGGGAAATAGTTTATCTCCGATATTGGCTTGTCTCTTCATGGAATATTTTGAGATTGAACTCCTTCCCACAATTTCTCCCCCTAACTTTATATGGTTCAGGTACATTGACGATGTATTTTCTGTATGGCCTAATGGCTATGATTTTGATAACTTTTTTAATAATTTGAATAATTTGCATGTCTCCATCAAATTTAAATATGAATGGGAATATGATAATAGATTACCCTTTTTAGATGTCCTCATTAATAAAGATCACCATGAATTAAAACTTGACGTGTATAGGAAACCAACCCACTCGAATGTCTATATACATTATTTTTCGTTTCACGATAATACTGTTAAAAAATCGGTAATTTCTAACCTTTTCCTTAGAGCATACAAAATATATCATCCCTGCTATTTACATGAAGAAATTGTCATTATCAGGACCATTTTTTCTAATTTGTATTACCCCGATTGGTTCATATCGTCTGCCAATTTTGCAGCTAGGAAAACATTCTATGGTAATAAGCTTTCCCGCACTAACGACTTCAACAAATGTATAACATTGCCATTTAATAATAAATTAAATAGTTTAAAGGACATATTTGGAAAAGCAGGTATTAATCTAGCCTTAAAATATAATAATTCCTTAAACCAATTGATGATGGCCAGGAAACCCAAAGAACATCATAACATAGGAGTATATGCAATACCATGCCACGATTGCCATAAAGTTTATATAGGGAAAACGGGAAGAAATCTAGACAAGAGATTGTACGAAGACAAAAGAGATATTAGAGTGGGCAGCGAAAGCAGTGGAATATTTTGCCATGTTAGAGACAAGAATCATACGATCGATTTCAATGGAAGTAAAATGTTATTTAAATCAGCCAACTATGTCAAGAGAAGAATCGTAGAATCGAGCTTGATATCGTCAGTTCCTAATTTAAACCTATCTGAGGGTCAATTTTCTTTTAATCCTGTAATAAGAAAGCATATAAACCAAATAGTTAAATGTCAGCCCTTCAATATGTTTAGGCCTACCCCCCCATCCCCCCCAGATTAGCCGCAAGTTGGGAATTGGGGGAAAAAAAGAGGGGATCTTGTGTTATGTTTATATGCACTTCTCTTAAATTTTCTACCCAGTGTCAGTTGAAAAAGGGTGTGAGATACATCGAAACTGTTCTGAATTAAATTGTCTTCGGAGAATGTGGTTTAATTCCTCATATATATATATAAGTATATATATATATATATATATATTTTTATATATATATATATATATATATATATATATATATATATATATATATATATATATATATATATATATATATCACATATTTGGTTCCATAGATTTGGTCACAAATTTTTCGTCTCAAACTTCAGGGGGCCCAAATCTGTCCCCATATTTTTGGTCACACAATTTAATTCCAAAATTTAGTCGTGCACATTTAATCATACCTATTTGGGCCTAAATATTTGATCACTCGAAGATTTGATTCCACAAAGAATAGTTCCAAAGATTTGGTCTCAAAAATTTTCTCCCTATATTTAGTCCCTCTCATAATGATAATAATAATAATAATAATAATAATAATAATAATAATAAAAATAATAATATTAATAATAATTAACGGTTAATTCTAGAAACTAGCAACCAGTTGGCTGAAAATATGCATTTAAAGTAACAGAAAAACATATAAAGAGCACCAAAACTGAAAAACACATACATAGTGAAATATGAAAATGGTTAAACATATCAGATGTTAATGAGTATTAATATTTTTAGTTAGTCTTGGAACTGCACTGTTTATGTAGCGCTCTGTGCACGCTCTGATTGGAACGAGCTTGTTGTGGCACGAAGGGCAAGGTGAGGACGTAGAGCGTCAGAGAGAAGTATGTCTTGATGACGAGGGTTGTTCAGCAGTTTATGGCCAAACTGTTCGAGGCTGGTGGAATACTGAGCTGCTAAACGTGTGAATTGTAGGAAAGAGGTAGCTGCGTCATAGCTCGTGTAATTGATGCCCATAATGATCTTCATGGCACGGTTCTGTACCTTCTCTAGGCGGCCAAGCTGGGTAGCAATGATGCAGGGAGACTGGGCAGGAAACGCATTCATTAATTTTGGGAGAATAAACATTTTAGAAATGTTTGTAAGTTCCAGTGCTGTGATGCCAGTGGACTTCAGTCTATGCAACATGTGCAGCCTATAGGAAGTGGAGCTAACATTGTTGCCGATGTGCCCAGCTGAGCTTTTCGTCGATAGTAACGTCAAGGAGGTTGGTGGAATGGACCAGGTCTAGGGTGTGGTCACCAAGTGTCACCTGACTTCTGCAGGTTATTCGAGGTTGTCTATTTTAGAAGAGCGTTTATACAGCATTAAAGAGAATTGCAATCCGGAAGACTGTTATCGACGGCAGAAGCGATGGTGGAATCATCAACATACTTTCAACGGTGTTTGGTGTCCAGGAGAGCGTCGTTTAGGAAGATAATGAAGCCAAGGGGACCCATCTTTGCGCCTTGGGGCACGCCTCATGCGATGGAGTTGAAGTTGGAGACCGCACCATGTACACGGACAGCCTGGCGACGCCCTGAGAGGAGGTCTACTAGCCAGGATATGAGGCATTCCCGGATGTCCGTTGATATTGCGGCTTTGGTGAGGAGGGTAGTGTTATCAACCAGGTCAAATGCCTTACAGAATTGATGAATGCGCAGACGGCTGAGGTTTTACGTTTGTTCAAGTTTGAATATATGAAATTAAGGAAATTAATGAGGCAGTGCGTAGTGGAAGATGCTCGCATGCTGCCGAACTGCCGTACGTCAACCACTGGAGCTAGATCCTCGTATACCTATTCCACCACGAAGCTCTCACATAGCAGGCTTGGCAGCGGCGTGATTATAATGGGGCGGAGGTCGCTGAAGGTACCGAGGTTGGTGGTCTTGGGGATGGCGGTGACGTAGGAGCTCTTCCAGTAGATGGACACTTGCACTGCTGAAGAGAAGCGTTGATAATGAACGCCAGGGGGATGCTTAGTTCCACAGAAAATTCCTTGATAAGGCGAATGGGAAGATGATTTGGAGTGATTAACCTTTTCTCTCGGAAATTTCTGAGTCTGTAGTACACCTAAAGCTGTGAAACGGTGGGAGGTGCAGAGCGGAGTGGCAGGTACGCAGGGAGGCCTATTGGGTCGAGGGAAAGGGGAGCTGTTGACAGATAGAAGTGAAATGAATGTTAAGTGTTTCGGCCACTTCCTCCCGAGGTCAAGTGGCTGGTACAGGGGAGCGAACCAGGTTGATTGGCCATTCACAGAGCTCTCATACCTCCCGAAACTGAGCTTTAAATTTTGTAGCTTGCTTGCTTAATAAGTCCTCTTTGCTAAATTAATTTTTCGTATTACTTTCTTACGTAATGAGCGATAATTGACACTGTCATGTGAGCGAAAGGCTTGATCCCTGTGAAACATAAGGCGTTTGATGCGGCCCGTGATCCAGGGTAAATCGTAGGGGTGTGTAGTGAGATTTTTTATGGAATGCGTCGGTATGCTAGAGACTTATTTCTCCCATCTTTTCTCTACATCCTCAACTGTAATGACCTCGGTCTACGGATAGTGGGTAATCCATTGCCCAAATTGGGCTCCGGTGAGGCTATGGTACAGTTGGGGATGGGTCCCACAGGACGGATGAATGGGTGCTTCAACCTAGCGGAGTTAGTGGTTGAGGTGGATGGTACCAGTCTTGCAAGTCTGTTAAAAATGATGACCAGGATACTGATGTGTAGGAGAGTCTACGACTTGTACGAGATCTAAATCGTTCTGTAAATCACAGGTTACAATGTAGTTAAAATCGCCGCAGATGATAAGCTTAGAAGCTGGATACTGCACACGCAGTTGATCTGCGGGGTGTGCGTGAGGTGTTCTAGTAGAAGATGTTTGGTAGGGGCTTTATAGGGGTGGTAAACCACGCAGCAGATGATGGAGGCAGCGAAGCGGGGTTGGTGGGGGCGTAACGCGCTCCCATAACACCTCCAGGTCCTCGGAAATTTGAACTGTCAATCATGAGAGGGAGAGATAATCGTGGCACAGCAAAACCACTCCATTCCTCCACTTCTCTGTGTGTAATCGATGGAAAATAGCATAGCCTGGAAGAATTACATTGTCAATGGGTATTTGCCTTGGTTATTGCAACAATACCCGGTGAAAGAGAGGTGATGAGGGCGTGGAGTTCATCATATTTGTTGCTTAAGGAGGTGACATTGGAAAGCTCCAATTTGGGGAAGTTGTACCACAATCGGGGAATTTCAAAGTGTTTGTAAGGTTGATTTGGTCCGTGAGAGATTTTTTCCTGCATATTTGGTCTCTCAGAGATTTGGTCCAACATATTTTGTCCAACAGAGATTTGGTCCCGCATATTTGGTCCCTCGGACCTCTGGTCTCACATATTTGGTCGTTCCATATTTGACCCCTCTCATTTTTTTCTTAGAGATTAGCATCTGATTATTCTCGAGGCGTTTTTCCCGATGTCACCAAATTTGTATTCTTTCTCTCTCAATCTACTTTGCATTACAACACTAGAAAATGTCTTAATCTTTTATGCAATACTTTGAAAAGTATATATATCGAGAGTTTTATGTAGTGGTAAGAGGGGGGAGAGGGGGAAGACTACACATACCGTCTTCCGACGCGTGGTAAAGGAGACTAATCCCTGCTAGTGGCCACTGAGCTGGGAAGTTGAGCTACCAAAATCTCTTTCGCGGCGACCACGGAAACGCGCCTATTAACAAGGCTGTTTCAAGCACCGTTCATTTAAGACAATAGTGGCAGCGATGAGCGCCAACCTCACCGCTTGAGAAACCCAAAACGTGGTTTTATAAAAATAAATGAAAGCGCTGTAGCTAATGCACGTGAGTTTATGCATAATATTTGTTTATGTAGTTTTAATAGAAATAATCCGAAAGTATTATTTCTTATAGGTTAGGTCAATTTTCGCTAGCTGTGAAATCCCCCTAATTTAATACTGTAAATTAATTATTTCTTTTTTTACCTTATTTTATTGCTTAGATTCAATTTCTGGTCTGAAAAGCGGCCAGACGCCCTTTCGCAAGTCCGTATATCAGAAAAGGTCTTCTATGGCAGCCTTAATTAATAAACTTGACTGGCTCTGTCCATCAACCGTATTTGAAATACCCTTAACCCTTTCAGGTAGATTTCTGTGCGTGGATGACTAAATATGCTTAAATTAAGAACAATTTGGCTTATTGTATTTAGAAATAATATTATTTGGGGGTTAAGTTTAGGGAAATAATGGAACTGGGCCCCGATAGTCTTTTGAAATGGGACAAATATGTTCCAACCGATCTGGAAAGGTTGTTAAAGACATGGTGCGTAAAGGTGGCAAAGAAAATGGTAATACAAATGACTAAATTAATTGTAAGTTGGAATGAAATTGCATTTCATACATTATATAAGGTACTTTATCAGAGAAATGATATTAGTCGCGATCTCCTTGGCCGATAAAACGAAACTAGGTAAAGTAGCCCAAAAAGGATCACGTGTTTATGCGTCACATCGTATTTTATTTAGAATTGTAAAAAAAAAGGAAGTTTGTGAAATTTATCCGATTGCATCTCGAAGGAAAATAAGAAATAAATATAGTGGCCGTTGAATTCCTATTTATAAATGTTATTAAAGTTAAATCATTGTGCGTTTGTATGGCTCCATCCCATATAATCTTAGATGGGAATCTTAGTGGGGCGTGACCATTGGTGTGTGAAGGATGGGCTTTTGATCAAAAATGCGATGGTGAATAAACTTTCCGGCATCAGCTCCTTATCAGAGAACTAGATGGTGGCTGAATTTGGATGACGTTGTAATGGGCGGAAAGTGTTTGGTATGACCTGATAAAGTTTAAATTTCAATATACAATCGATAGTTGTGTAATTTTCTGGTGTAATTTCCTATTTTGTTATTGAATCCTTTAATGTCTTAAACACATGTATCGGTCGACCGAGACAGCGAAGAGAAAAGAGAGTGTGTCGTCTACGTATCTGATTATATGGTCGGTTGAATAAGTCTGGGAGAAGTTTGGGCGCGCTCTATTACACTTGCTTAACTTTAACTACAGGGTGTACTCGTATTATTTATTCTACTTCAAAATTCACGAGACACAAACAGTGAAATACATTCCTATAATCTCAAAACTCTCAGCAATTATGAGGCATCGAATTGATGTCAAGTGATTCGCACCTACCTGGCGAGCAAAGTATAACCACTAAGCTACGGTTCACATCACCTCCCAAAAGGGTGGTGAGATATAGATTTAAGTATAGAAGTGATGGTTGGCGGGAATTCTTTGTATTATTATCGTTTATTTTTTCTTGTACCTCTTTTTGAAGGTTGTATAAGGCTTACCTGCAACGCGATTCTTAAAAGCTCTTTCACAACGTTTGGTGGAAGTGTAGCAGAGTAGTCAGTTCGTTTGTGTAAGAAGCGACGACCGCTTAATGGTTTAGGTTTAGCCCGCACCATTTACCATTTCAACGTTTTTGCTAGGATTTTGTTATTACTTTATATCAAAAGGCATTTCAAGCTTATAATCTTTAACATTTCATCGTTTTGGCAGGTAATTTTTTATTCTCTCACTTAAAAAGGCATTTCATACTTGTAATCTTTAGTATTTTCATCGTTTTTGTAGGTAATTTTTTAATTCTTTCACTTAAAAAGGCATTTCAAGCTTGTAATCTTTATCTGTTCTTCGTTTTTGCAGGTGATTTTTTATTCTTTCACTTACAAAGGCATTTCAAGCTTATATTTTTTAACATTTCATAGTTTTTGCAGGTAATTTTTTTATTCTCCCACTTAAAAAGGCATTTCATACTTGTAATCTTTAAAAAAAAATTATTCTTTCACTTAAAAAGGCATCTCATACTTGTAATCTTTACCATTTTCATCGTTTTTGCAGTTGTTTTTTATTCTTTCACTTAAAAAGGCATTTCAAGTTTATATTCTTTAACATGCCATCGTTTTTGCAGGTGTTTTTTTATTCTTTCACTTAAAAGGGCATTTCAAGCTTGTAATCTTTACCACTTCTTCGTTTTTGTAGGTAATTCTTTATTCTTTCATTTACAAAGGCATTTCAAGCTTGTAATCTTACCATTTCTTCGTTTTCCTGGTAATTTTTCTATTATTTTATATTGAAGGCATTTCAAGCTTATAATCTTTACCATTTTATCGTTTTGGCTATAAATTCTTTTTACTATTTTACATTGTGATAGAACGGTTTGAGGCCGCTTAATTTCAACCGTTATCACATGTTGTTTAGAAACACGATGCTACCCACGTGCATCTTCGCCTTGAAGCCGGGCGCGATTATCGCGCCACCTGAGTCAATATTTAACCAAGGAGGTTTATTCCTCCCCCGTTCACCCCATGCGCCGATCACGCCAGATTGAGTTAGGCTTATGGGCAGATAAGGTATTGTTCTACGGCACGGCTGTGCATTCCCTCAAAGCCCCCACTCCATTGTCCCCTACTCTAAGGGGATGTCTCGACTATTTATACGGAAACTTTACCACTAAGAGGAGATTCAAGATCTAGATTTTCTTCGTGAGACATCACTACGATCCACTCTCACCTTGAGCACCAAGGGCCCTCTACCTCGAGATCCACCATCATTGTCCAGGAGAGGACAATATCCCTTGAGTGCCAAGGTTCGAGCCTTCAAGACGCCAAGTCCACAAGGCTTCCCCTGTTGTTCAGAAAGAGAACAACGTTAGAACAGCCATTGTTCTTTGAGCCCGTTGAAAAGAAACGGTTCTCACCCTTCCCCCCTGTTGTTCAGAAAGAGAACAACATTAGAACAGCCATTGTTCTTTGAGCCCGTTAACAAGAAACAGTTCTCACCCTTTCCCCCTGTTGTTCAGAAAGAGAACAACATTAGAACAGCCATTGTTCTTTGAACCCGTAGACTAGAGACGGTTCTCACCCCCCCCCCTGTTGTTTAGAAGAGAACAACGTAGAACAGCCATTATTTTTCAAGCCCGTTCGCCAAGAAACGGTTCTCATTCCCACGACGACACGTTAGGATCATTTAATTCCCCCCCCCCCTTTCGTCTGGAACTCGCCAGTGGACCGAAGATTCCTTCACGTCGCTTTCCTCTGCACAACACGTGTAATTACGTAAGCTGAACGTTACCTTTGAGTATTTAACCCTTTTGTCAACTCTATCCTGTGCTTTAAATGGTTTAGCAAACCATCCCATCCCTTTAACTTTATATTTGTTTTACCTTTTTAAATCTATCTTAATCCTCGGATTAGCTAGATTCCCCACGACCCTTTCCATTCTCTGTTTATGTCAATATTTTCCGGTTTGTGTGTTGTTGATAGTTTTTATTAATAAAACTCTATTTTATTAATGATAGCATTATTATTATCCTTGAGCTCAGTTCCACTTCTTAAGCATATTGAAGATAAATAATATCGGTCAACCCAGACACCACGCACTCTAAATATAAATTAATAATTCCCTCAACGAATAGTCATATATGGTATATCGTCAAGAGTCTATTTTACGACATACATTAAATGGTATTTTAGGTCAGAACCAAATGCAATTTTTAATTTTGTTTATTTACCTTCATTACCTATTTAGGCTACTAATTGTTTTCCTAGAGAACATCATACATTATTCATTCCTATAAGTTTTTAAATTAATTGTTAGAACTGACTAGTGCACGATGTGATTATATGGACCAAAAATAAATAAATCCAAAACCATAAATAGCTTCCCTACAACTTACATGTAAGAGTTGTCATTCGTACATAAAACGATGCCAGTTCGATGAAACCTAGGCTTTGCTCATATTTTTTTCTCCATTATTTATTAATCTAAATTTAATATTAGTATATTAATAGGTATTCGTTTATATATCAGTGCTATTTGCTTACAAATGTCAAAATAATTTAATTTGAAGCTGAGTTTTGCGATTTATTATTGGGGTTTGGAGCTTAAGAATGGATTGCGCGATTCACTTGTTAAATCCGCTTCGTGGAACGAATTTTCAATGTACGATGAGCCTCTGGAAGGAATTAAATTTGGTCAACGGGGGTCCACTCGTATATCTTATGATTAAATCCCTAAATGACATCTTGACAGCCGAAAAAATATATCTTCTCTAAAACAAATTAACGCTCATACCCCAAATACTTTGAAATTTTATCAACGCAACGCAAATTAAATACAAAAAATATTTCGAATTTACAAAATTGGAATTCATGTTTACTCAGAAATGGCAGAAACTTATATAAAAGAATCAGCAAGAATTTCCACCGTAATATAAAGTTATATAAATGTACAAAGATTATAGAGACCTTAAAACTCGAGTCAGGAGAAACATTTGTCCTAACTTAGCAATGCGCATTTTTATGCTCTGAAATGGTGCTCTATATTCTCATTCCGAGGCTAACACAACAATTTAGACTAAGGCAATTCAGGAGGATTCAGACGAAAATAGTGGTTGCCATAACGACCATTTCCTGAGAAGAATTCGACGTTTGCTTATTTATATGCGTTAGCGGGAAAATTTACGGTATAGGGGATTCACATTTGTGTGTTTGTCAGCTTCCATTATTTTTAGGCAAAGATAATAATAATGTTAGGGGATTTTTCATCCTTTTCCTTTGTTTTATTTTAGTTTTGTAGATGGATTGGTCAAAATCAACATGTTCCAATATTCTAAGAATTTCAGAAGTGGGCAAAGTTAATCCGTTAAATGATTTCTGATTTTTTTTTTATAATTTTGGCTTTTTTATTTAATAGTTTGAGCAGTTTTGGCATAATTTTAAAGAAAATTAAAACGTTTTTAGTGAATTAACGATTAACTGGGCCCACCTCTTAAAAAATTACAGCATTGATAAATGAACTTTGTTGACCCCGTGAAGCCACGATGAATTGCAACGAAGAAACGAACGTGAAAACATATAAAATTTAGATAAGCAAAACTTTACCTTATGAACTTTTACCAGAAGGGTCAAAATAGAAGCTGGATATGCATAGTACAACGGAATAAATAATAAAAATTATTCCATAGATTTTAACAGGAAAATCTTTGTTAAAGGCATCAGTCATCAACTCCTTCCACACATGTAGTAACCAAAGATTACTCAAGTTAAGCAGCTAAGCCAGATCTTGCTTGCCTACTGGATAAGCGGTTGGATTTCTGACGTCGAAGTGTTGGCTTCATTCCCTAGTAAGAGCGGAGAACAACGTCACCACATGTAAGAGTTCTGGCCAAGGATTGGCTGACCCGCCGAGCGTATGCCTTAGGGCAGGGGCGGGCAACCTCCGCCCCCCCCCCCCCCAAAAAAAAACTATATATATATTTTTTGGACAAACAGTATTTGTCTCAGCAGACACGTAGAGGTGGTGGAGCTGCGGTGAAAGGAAGAACTGAAGGCGAAGTTCCGCACCTCTTCTCCGCTGTCCTTTTTCAGCGACCTCGTCCTCCTTTCTAGCAATTTTCTAAAATATATTGCGCATGTTCGACGCATCGTGGCCTTGTTTGGCAGCAACTACTCGTGCGAACATCTCTTCTCCAAAACACGAAGTCTCACCTTCGCTCTCAACTCTCGGAGCGCCGCCTCAATGACCTTCTTCTGTTGTCTACCTCATCCATCGAGTCAGACATCAGCACCAGCCGTCTCACTAGTTTGTGTGGTTTTTCAATAAAATTCTTGTAAAATGTATTATAGTATATATATATATATATATATATATATATATATATATATATATATATATATATATATATATATATATATATATATATATATATATATATATATGAGGAATTAAACCACATTCTCCGAAGACAATTTAATTCAGAACAGTTTCGGTGTATCTCACACCCTTTTTCAACTGACACTGGGCAGAAAATATAAGAAAAGAATGCATACAAGCATAACAGGTCGTGAAATATCCCCTCTTTTATCCCCAATTCCCTATTTGTGGCTAATCTGGGGGGGGGGGGGGTCGGCCTGTAATAAGAAAGCAAATAAATAAAATAGTAAAATGCCAGCCCTTCAATATGTTTAGGCCTAACCCCCCCATCCCTGATTAGCCACAAGTAGGGGATTGGGGGAAAAAAGAGGGGATCTTGTGTTATGCTTTTCTCATATTTTCTGCCCAGTGTCAGTTGAAAACGGGTGTGAGATACACCAAAACTGTTCTGAATTAAATTGTCTTCGGAGAATGTGGTTTAATTCCTCATCTTTTCTTGCGATATTGCATTAATTTTCATCATATATATATATATATATATATATATATATATATATATATATATATATATATATATATATATATATATATATATATATATAAGAGGAAGAAGAATTGAACGCGAATGAGCAAATGAGACAAGAAACCGAAGTTTTTTAAAGGCAAGAGAGAGGGACATTAGAAGAATCCAGAATCAAAGGTAGAATAGTCCTGTGTGTGGTGGTTGTATACTCACCCGCAGATCCTGTAGTTGCTCTTTCTTTGTATATATATATATATATATATATATATATATATATATATATATATATATATATATATATATATATATATATATAAGAGGAAGAAGAATTGAACGCGAATGAGCAAATGAGACAAGAAACCGAAGTTTTTTAAAGGCAAGAGAGAGGGACATTAGAAGAATCCAGAATCAAAGGTAGAATAGTCCTGTGTGTGGTGGTTGTATACTCACCCGCAGATCCTGTAGTTGCTCTTTCTTTGTATATATATATATATATATATATATATATATATATATATATATATATATATATATATATATATATATATATATATGGGGATTTCGTTTGTCGCTCCGGCCCGCGGCCTGCTCCCAAAAGTCTTATCTGGCCCTCACTCTGAAAAGGTTGCCCGCCCCTGATTTAGGGTGTTTGTAGATGATCTTACACAGGTCAGTACATGCTCAAACACACACATACACACCGTGAATTAAAACACCGCTGCCTTTCCTCTCCCATCCTCACATCATTACACACTCGCTCTTCTCGTGTGCTTTAAGGAAGCCTGCCGATGGCTGATAGGGTCCACTAACCATGAGTCGCAATGTTCCCCCACCCAGGGGTAACGAAGATGCCTACCTGAATCCTAATTTGTCTCTAAAACACACATATCACAAGCCCTCCTCTCCTAACCCCCTCCTCCACCGAATCCCGTTGCGACGGAGCTCACCAGTGGTTGTCATTCTGCTCATTATGGGTTTTTTTTTATCAGGCAGTCGGAAGGTGGTCTCTACCTACATTCTCGCTGAAACTGACACCCACAAAAAAATACCTTCCAAATTAGACTAGAAAAATAAGATAATTGAAAACTACTACAAAACTATAATAGAAACTATTTTAAAATGTGAAACTTTGCTAAATAAAGAAACAACCCAGATCTATCGCAAAAACTGGGTAAGGGTTGTTATAAAAGACTTTTTAGCTAAATAACAATAGAAAAAGAGATAAAAAAAACTAGATAAACAATAAAATATAAATAGTTTAAAAAAAATATTAAACTATTCTCAGAAAGTCCTAAAACAAATAATACAAATACAGTAATAAAAACAATCCAAAACAAAGAATGATTAAAATGTGAACAAATAAGTGAGTTTACAAAAAAAAATATATAAAACACTAGATAAACAATAAAATGTACTTAGTTTAAAAAAATCTTGCTTATGATCATCTTTTCACTAATTCTATAATTTAAGAAGGGGATTTTTTTGAGTATTTGAATAATAATTTCATCTTAGTTTGGTTATGACTTATGTTTTTTTTATCAAAGTTATTTCTAATAATTCTTTTATAATATCAAAAAACAAAATGGTGAAGTTCAGAAATTAATTTAGGTATCGAAATTTTGTGAATTTTTTAAAACCAAAAGAATTACAAATGGTGAAGTCAGAAAATTTATTTTTATATATCTTCTTCTATAACTATATTTTTTAGCAACATGATATTTTGAAAAGGGGGAAATTTAGTTCAAAGTTCCTTTTTAAAATTATTATAATTAGCAAAGTTCAGAAAATTTATAAAAATTTAACCATGGCTGCTTTTTTAGATTTTAATCTTAGTAGCGAAGCGCAAGCTCCCCACCCGTAAGGGGAGAGTGGCGAAGCCTTTACCTGGTTTCGCAATTAAACAAAGAAGCCGCAAAATCGCCTCTTTATACGTTATGCTGCGTCGCACAGGCAAGTAGCGATTTGTCCCTCTATATATCTTTCTATCTCTGTTTGTCTATCTATCTCTCTTCCTGTCTGTCAGGTCTAAGTAGCTTTTGAGATAAAAGGAACATTGGAAAATCTAGGCCAATACAATGGACTACCATTTACTAGAAGATAGGGAGGTAGGTTATTTGGTAGGTGGTAGGTAGTTAGATAGGTAGGCAAGTAAATAAGTGGTAGGTAGGTAGCGTTGGTAGGTAACGCCACTCGTCCCTCACTCTGGGAGTACTCCGACAGGAAAATGAAATACACATAAAGATCTGAATAACAATAACTGGTGAGTCCCAAGGCACTGAAGGAAGTTCCACTCTGGGGGGGGCGGAGGAAGGAGGGGGGGGGGCCTGTTCGCATTGTACTTGACACCAACCAATAATGGTTGACCCCCAATAGGGGACACAAGCAAACCATCGGCGGGGTCTGGAATTGAGTAGAGAGTGGATTTGTTGGTCCGCGAAGGCAGAAGGGAAATGACTGCGGTGTTGCGATCGGTTATCTGCGTGATGATGTTTGCGGAGTAATATACCACAGAGCTGATTTAGCTATCAGCGTTTTCGCCCAATGGGCAGCCACCTCAACGGCGCTGCAAGTTTTGTATCCCCGCTCACTGAGATCGAACCTTCGCCTCGATATTAGAAACCCAACGCCGTGACCACCCCGGCTACCGAGAGCTCACCCTTATGCACAGTTGACGCACAGGTAAACAACGCAACTGAGATACTCATATACACTGCAAATGAAAGTGAAGGTTTTGAATTTGAGAATGACCGCATCGAAGCCTTGCCATAGCGACCCGTGCATGTTGAAGAGTTAAAGTAAAAGACAGGTTTGGGAGCACCATGTGGAGCACTTGTGATCGAAAAAAAAGGTGATACTCTTAAAATCACCGTCAACCAGAAAAGTAATACCCGGGGTATTCGAATACTTCAAGAGACGAATTAAAGGTAAAACGAGCGTATTAAACAAATACTTCAAGTGAGGAGTTAAAGAAAACGCATAAAAATAGGTAAAACAAGAGTATTTAACAAATACTTCAAGTGAGGGAATCCCCACGTGGAAGATCTTTAGCAGAAAGGAACTCCCACGTGCAGCAGAAGGCCCGGCTAAGCTTAAAGTGGTAAGCCTAACCACCACCCCGTTCCACAAGCAGTAGCCTCGAATCGAGTCCCCCATGATTCATCTTTATGCCGGCTAAAATATCTCTGCAAGAAGATTCGAGGCCCTTCGAGAGTAGAGCTGTTTCCCGCTAACCCCCAAATAACGCTCGACTCCCCGGAAGAGACACAGAGTTGATAAGTCTCGCCCAGAACCCAGAAGATTTCCCCATGGTTCCAAGTCAAGTGCTAGCAACAAAGCAAAGTGACAGTTGGACTATTTTGTGTATTTAGAATTAGCCCCAGCCAGGAGGTAATTCCACTGAATGATCGCCCCGAGTGATTTTCCCGACTTCTCCCATCAACTCCTGTCGAAGCCTTCCTTATTTCGGGTAGCCGAAATACTCTTTCCTGGACCGGAAGTTTCCCCCCCCCCCCTTCTTCTGCTCAGAAGTTCCGAACGGCCACACCTCACGTACAGAAGAGATCCGTAAGCCAACCCCTCTCCCCCTTCCCCTTCAGTAACCCAATTGAGTTAATTCCCCCTTTCATTTACTGATGTGATTTTGTCCGTTAATTCTCTAAGGTAATTTTGCCCATCAATTCTTTAATTATTTTTGTGTAAATAAAATTATATTTTTGTTTATGCCTCTTTAAATAACCTTGAGCTTTGTCATTGTCCACAATTTACCTGACCTCGTTGCACTCTCTCGTTACTCAGCCCGTCTGAACGCGTGGTTTTCCGTCCCTTGTGTCGGTTCGCTTTCAAGCTACTGGTCCTCTCCCATAGATATAATATGGTATTGATATAATGTAATGTCATACCACGACATATATATATATATATATATATATATATATATATATATATATATATATATATTAATATACGTATTATATAAATCTGGTGTCAAGTGTGTTGGGGTTTTTACGAACCCGTGTGTGTTCGAATTTTGGAGACTCTCCTGGTTATTAATTCAAAAGAGTTAAGGTCTTTGGTGTCCTAATTCCGGTAGAATCATTTTTCCCGCTTAGAAACAGCAGAGATAGGTAGCTGTATCTTATTTTTTTGTGTGATCAAGGCCTTCACGAATATTCTTGTATTCGTTTCGCGTGGGTAGTGTTCTAGCTCGTTTGCGTATCAGTGTTCCCTCAGTTAACTGGGTAAAAATGTCATCCTTCGGAAATTCCATAGTCAGGGTGAAATGTTAGGTCTCTCGGGCAAAGACCTGCTAAATTACGTACAGGAAGAAGAGAGGAACGAACGGACAGAGCGAAGGGAAATGGAGATGGACAAGAACAAAATGGAGATGGAAGAACGTCAACAAATTAGGCAGCATGAGCTGGAAATGAGCGGAAATCAAATGGATTATCAGTCCATCGGTTCCCGGGCTGAAATTCCCCAAACTCCTTCAGTCCACCTTCCTGCTTTCAATGATGGAGAGGACTTTGGGTCATTTTTGTCCCATTTTGAGAGAATCTTTCAGATCAATAAATGGGATCTCGAAAATGATGGCGTCGCTCGCTTACTTCCCCTCCTAAATGCCCAGTTAAGGGATATCTTCGTATCCCTTCCCCCGGAATCAACTTTGGACTATTTCACGTTAAAGTCCGAATTGTTAGCCACTGTTCATATGAATAGCGAATTCTACCGCTCCCGATTTCGCCACGAAAGGATCCGCCCTGGTCAAACATTTCGACAACACGGGTACATCCTCCAGAGACACATTCAGTGTTGGCTGAATGCGTGCAAGATTCCCCAGGTCTACGAGTCCCTTCTGGATTTCTTCCTTAGGGATCAGCTTTTAGCTGCCGTGGCTCCCGAAATTCGCGCCTTCCTTAAGGATAAACGTTGTGCCACTTTCAAGGAGTGCTTGGAAGAGGCCGATGTTTACACGGGTAGTCACAATTTATACCCTAAGGATGTTCAAAAGGCTCCCCAATCGCCCCCCAAAACTAAATTTTATGGTCCTAAGGACCCTCCTAAATTGGTTCCAAGATTCACCAAGGTTCCTAGTCCTTCGAAGCCAAGAAACTTCCATCCATCTGAGCAACGAGACGTTAAGCCTCTCCTTTCTTCTCCCCCGGTTGTGCCGTACCAAAAGAACCCGATCATGTGCTACAACTGCGGAGTTCCCGGCCATTACCGTACGAACTGTCCTTAAAACTCCCGATTCGCAAACGCTTAGTCCCCTCAAGTGCACCAAATCTGGGTAGCCCCTGCTCCTCCTCCGTCGCCTCAGGAGAACCCCGAACCTCCCTCGCCCGTCAAAGTTCCAGTCCATCAGGTGAACTTCCTCTTTAATAAGAACAACCCTGGTGGATTGAAATTCGAGAACGAAACCGTGAACGGGTGCCGAGTATCCACCCTCGTCCGTGACACCGGGTGCACTTGTGTCGTAGTGTCTGAGGACCTACTCCCCTCTGTTGGCCCCGACCATAAGAAGTTTGCGGTGGTCCACGACTACCTCGGCCTGGCCAGTCGTTTCCCAGTAACTCGTTGTCACATCGAGTGCGACTATATGTCCGGTTGGGTTGAAGTGGTAGCGGCCCCAATCAAGTTCTGCTCTGTTCTGATCGGTCAGAGCCCTGTAATCCACGACCATCCCGTAACCCAGCCCGTGATTACCCGTACACAGGCAACCCTGGACTCCCATTACCCGATCCCCCTGGAATCCCCTATCGACATGGAGTTCCAAGCCTTCCGGAGCGACAAGTTTGCCCGCGCCCAGAAGGAGTGCACAACTCTCCTCCCCCTTTGGGAGAAAACTAAAACCCTCGAGCGTGAGTCCACTCGAGGTAACAAACGGGTGTCGTATCTCGTGAAGAGGGATTTATTGTATCGTGCCTGCTCGGAAGCACCCGATCAAGAAACACATGTCTTGTGTGTTCCCCGTGAATACGTCCCGCAAGTATTGAAGCTCTCCCATAACAGTTTATTCTCCGGCCATTTTAGCCATAATAAGACTGCGCAATGAGTCTTCAAGTATTTCTTTTGGCCAGGTGCAGCCAGAAATATCGCTGAATATTGTCGGTCATGTGATATCTGCCAAAAGATTTCCGCAAAAGGGTGGGTTAAGCCAGCCCCCATTCAGAGAGGCCCCATCATCACTGAGCCCTTCTCCCGTGTGGCCATCGACCTGATTGGCCCTATTCACTCCCTTCAAGCCAAGGAAATTGCTATGTCCTCACCTTGGTAGACTTCGCTACCCGTTTCCCAGAAGCAGTCCCCCTTAAGAAGATTGATAGTATCACGTGCGCCGAAGCAGTGATATCCATATTCTCGCAGGTGGGAATTCCCAAGGAGGTACTGTCAGATCGAAGGAGACAGTTTATTTCCGAACTCATGGAATATGTAGGGAAGCTTCTGCTGGTAAAACCCTTGTTTACCACCCCTTACCGTCTGGCTGGGAACGGTATGTGCGAGAAATTAAACGGGACCCTCAAGTCAGTCCTCAAAAGGCTCTGCATTGACCAGCCCCGAGAATGGCACCGATACTTGCCGGTTGCTCTTTTCGCGTGCAGAGAGATCCCTCATAGAACCCTTGGATTCGCCCCTTTCGAGCTCTTGTACGGACGGAACGTGCGCGGACCCCTCAGCATCCTGAACGAACTCTTTACTAATCCCCAACTGGACGAGGAAATACAGACTTCCTACTCTTATCTCCTGGATTTGAGAAAAGGGTTAGAAGAGTGTGCTTATCTGGCTTATAAGAACGCGGACGTAAATTTAGAGAGGTATAAGACCTACTTTGACCGTAAGTCACGAGAACGAAAATTCCAGCCTGGCGTGGAGGTGCTTTTACTACTTCCCACGGAAAGCAACAAACTCCTTAGCCAGTGGAAGGGACCCTACGCCGTCCTTGAGGCTAGAGGGCCAGTGGATTACCTAATCCGTACTCCGGTGGGAGCGAAGGTTTTCCACGTGAATATGTTAAAAAGGTACCACCGGCGCGAAGGTACCCACAACTTGGTAGTCCTAGACGAAGAATCCCCGTTGGAAGCAGCATATCCCGCTGGTCCCATCAACGTCGTCCAAGTAGTTTGTATTGAATCAGACAATGAATATCCCCTTCCGTCACTACCAGAATTTCAGAATCCATCTAACGGCGATCGCACTCGACGTCTGCCTCCGGCTAGCTCCCTACTCCAAGAATCAGCTGCAGCAGTTGCTGAACGGAATCGAAGATGTCATTTCTAACACCCCTGGCTGCTCTAATCAATTTGAGCACGACATTGTCCTAATTACCCAAGAATCCGTCCGCTCCAAGCCATATCCCCTCTCCATCTACCTTAGGAAAGCTTTCAACGAAGAGGTGGATAATCTAGTAGCGTTAGATATAATAGAACCCTCGGCGTCCGATTATTGCTTCCCCATTGTTATGGTTCGCAAACCCGACCACACTTTCCGTATGTGTGTCGATTTTTGCAAGCTGAATTCGGTAACGGTGTTCGACGCAGAACACATTCCAATCATAGATGAAAATCTCTATTTTTTTTTAGAAAATGAACTTCATTTCCGAATTAGATCTCTGCAAGGCGTACTACCAAATTTCCCGTCGTCCAAACGCCCGCAAGCATACCGCCTTTCCCACATATAAGGGCCTCATGCAGTTCAAACGACTTCCCTTTGGGCTAATCACTGCATGCAGCAATTATAACAGAATGATGCGAGGAATCGTGGACGGGCTGCCCCACGTCTCTTTTTATTTTGACAACCTGTATGTAGCGACCGCTACGTGGGACCAGCACCTGATCGCTCTCCGCGCCCTACTCAATACGCTTCGTGAGCACGGGCTCACCCTTGAGCCTACTAAGTGCCACTTCGCTTATGATACGATTAAGTATCTGGGATTCAAAATTGGTAAAAATCAGATGAGCCTCCAAGAAGAAAAAGTCAGAGCCATCGTTGAGATGCCCCTCCCCCGCACGAAGAAACAGTTAAGGTCATTTATGGGATCTCTCTCATTTTACCGCCGCTTCATTCCAAACTTCGCGTCAATCGCCACACCGATAACTGCCCTGCTTCCAAAAAAAAATCCCCGGATCCCTTTTCGTGTGACCCCGAAACCTCCGCCAGGTTCCATCAGCTAAAGAACCAGCTAACGTCCGCTCCCATTCTGAGGCTCCCGAACCCGACTAAGCCTTTCGGCATTAGGAGCAATGCCAGTAATGAAGGGATTGGATGTGTCCTCCTTCAATATGCTGATAACGGAGACAGCTACCCGGTGGCTTACGCGAGTAGAAAGCTTTTACCACACGAGCGAAATTATTTAGTAATAGAACGGGAGGCCTTGGCAATAGTCTGGTGGGTTATCAAGTTCAGTATGTATTTAATAGGAAAGCCTTTTGTAGTGGAAACAGACCACCGCCCCTTGTCGTTCCTGAGAAATACGAAAAGTCAGAATGGGCGCATCATGAGGTGGTTGCTGATACTCCAACAATATCAGTTTGAAATAGTGTACATCCGCGGCAGTAACAACTGTGTTGCAGACAATTTGAGTCGTAACCCGGTGGCAGAAGAAGCCGACGAGCCATCAAATTAAAATAACTGTAAATATGGTATTTCTCCTATAACCTAGAGGTTAAATGCTTGGCAAATGTTTGCCGATATTATAATTCCCTATGTATATATATTATCTCATTAATGTTCCTAATTATAATTTTTTTTGGGGGGGTCCTCTAAATTGTTAAGTCTTTTGTCCCATATTTATGCCTCCATTTAATTGTATCCTCTTTTGGGGGGGTTCCACTGAAATGTCGCCAATGTTCTCCTGTGATTTTTCTTTTTTTTAAATTGTATTAGTTAAATTCTCTATAATCGACCTGTTTAAGGCTTATGACCGTAAATTTCCCGCTGAGCTCAGATTTACGTTTTTTTGTGTGTACACCTGTCGTAGCAGGTCAGAATTTCCCTAGACCTTTGATAATTCTAGTTTGACGGGTTGGGATGATCCTTTCCTACACAACTGCTCTGTAAAGCATCATCTTTCGGTTGGGAGATGTGTGAGGGAATCCCCACATGGAAGATCTTTAGCCTCGAATCGAGTCCCCATGATTCATCTTTATGCGGGCTAAAATAGCTCTGCAAGAAGATTCGAGGCCCTTCGAGAGTAGAGCTGTTTCCCGCAAACCCCCAACTCCGGGGAGAGCCTCGGACATAAATAACGCTCGACTCCCCGGAAGAGACACAGAGTTGATAAGTCTTCCGAGACCCCAGAAGATTCCCCATGATTCCAAGTCAAGTGCTAGCAACAAAGCAAAGTGACAGTTAGACTATTTTGTGTATTTAGAATTAGCCCCAGCCAGGAGGTAATTCCACTGAATGATCGCCCCGAGTGATTTTCCCGACTTCTCTCATCAACTCCTGTTGAAGCCTTCCTTATTTCGGGTAGCCGAAATACTCTTTCCTGGACCGGAAGTTACCCCCCCCCCCTTGTTTTTGGAGAACCGTCATCACTCCAATCTTCTGCTCAGACGTTCCCAACGGCCACACCTCAAGTACAGAAGACATCCGTAAGCCCCCCCTCCCCCCCCCCTTCAGTAACCCAATTGAGTTAATCTTCTTTATCCATTTTGACTCTCTCTCGTATCTCCTTAACCTCTTCCTGCAGTACATCTTGTTTCTCAATTAAGTCTGCTTGTATCTTCTCCAGTTTCTCAATATGAGATTTTAATTTTGCACATCCTTTCTTACAGGAGACGCAGTGCCATGTAAACTGGGATCCTGCCTCTTCTTCCATCATAAACTTATAAACATCCTCAGGTATCCTCTCACATTTGGCATGATACCAAGTCACACAGATATCACATAAGAGTGCCATATCATTATCTCTTACCAGTCCACTGCATCTCCCACAGCCATCACCTGCATTTTCTGTTTCCCTTGAAGACGCTTCCGTTGTTGTTCTACTTACTTTTCGTCTTCCTCCACCAGAGTCCATCTGTTTACTTGCCATATTTCGCTAGATCACCAATATAAATGCAAATTTAAAGTATACCTTGTGTTCAAATATATCTCAAGCAAGCTTATGATACTGTATAGCAGCAAACAACCTCAAAGTCATGAATTCAAGAGAGCACAAGCAACACATCCGCCACACGCCACGCAACTTGTCAAGAAAAATTATTGTGGCTTTTGAGTATGAATTGTATAAATTATATTGATATTATTATTATAAATAGTAAATGCATTAAATATTTTGCCACATTAATTGATACCTTTGTGGCAATATTTTAGACAATCTTTGTTTGTAATATAAGGATATACGAAACTAAGTGAGACCTTCGTAAGTTCAGGCCTTCGTCCTAGAAAGCAATGCCTAAATGCTAAGAATAAAGCTAATAGGATATTGGGATTCATTAGGAGGAGTGTAAGCAATAAGAGTGCTGAAGTCATTCTAAAACTGTATTTGGCGCTAGTTAGGCCTCATCTAGACTATGCAGTACAATTTTGGTCACCATATTATAGGAAGGATATTGATTTGCTTGAGTCTGTGCAGAGAAGGATGACAAAGATGATTGGTGGGCTAAGGAACTTACCTTATGGTGAAAGGCTCAGAAAACTAAATCTACATACATTGGAAAGGAGAAGAGTCAGAGGGGAATTGATTGGTCTTCAAATGGGTAAAAGAATATAATAAAGGGGATCTGGGTAAGGTTCTTATACTTAGTGAGCATGACAGGACACGTAGCAATGGGTTTAAGCTTGATAAGTATAGGTTTAGGAAGGAGATTGGGAGGAATTGGTTCACAAATCATGTGGTAGATGAATGGAATAGGCTCACTAGACATGTGATAGAAGCCTCCTCTCTGGGTAGTTTTAAGAATAGATTAGATAAATATATGGATGAAGCTGCTAGATGGGACTGACTTTTTTATGTACATATGTATATATTTTTCTAAGGAGTGGGGTGATTATATTTTGCGGTTGCATGAATGGACATAATCCTCTGGATGCATTTTATGTATATTGTAGATTAGATCTGACGAACTCCTGTAAAGCGTGACAATGTTGATGACTTTTTTCTGGTAAGAAATCTTTTGTGTGTTGACTGGAACAGGAGCTGCCAAGTGTAGGCCATGAATGGTCTTTTGCAGTCTCCTTCTTTTCTTATGTTCTTATGTTAATTCCCCCTTTCATTTACTGATGTGATTTTGCCTGTTATTTCCTTGAGGTAATTTTACCCATTAATTCTCTCATTAATTTTGTGTAAATAAAATTATATTTTTATACATGCCTCTTTAAATAACCTTGAGCTTTGCCATTGTCCATAATTTACCTGACCTCGTTGCACTCTCTCGCTACTCAGCCCGTCTAAGCTCGTGGTTTTCCGTCCCTTTTGTCGGCTCGCTTTCAAGTTATTGGTCCCTCCCTCATAGATATAATATGGTATTAATATAATGTAATATCATACCACGACATACTTCAAGTGATGAGTTAAAAGAAATACATAAAATTAGGTAAAAAAAGAGTATTCAACAAATACCTTCAGTGAAGAGTTAAATAAAATGCATAAAACTAGCTAAAACAAGAGTATCCAAAAAAATTCTTCAAGTGAAGAGTTAAAGAAAATGCATAAAAATAGGTAAAAACAAGTATATTCTTCTTTTTTTTCCCTCAAATTAATCTGCAAAGACGGTATCTATGAAATCCGAAGCCATAGCAATGGACAAGATGCTTCTCATCCTCACAATGATAAGGACTCTAATCCAATCGACCCTAACAGTCCTGTTATATTGGTCTATTTGATACAAACCATTGGCTAGGCGGATACAAGGAGGGATGTTACTGGTAGCATGTTTCCTACCAGTAGGCTTTTGCTGTAGTATGATTCCTATCTTAAAATAATAATAATAATAATGCTAAATGATTTTTTTAATCGAACCCTACTTTTTTATAGTCTTGCTAAACACTACCTTCGGCATTTAAAAAAAAATAATAATAATTTTTATTTTTTAATTATTTTTAAGATAAATAAAATGGTTTATTGTCTTTTTAGTTACATAATTATGGTAAGAATCAAGCCTATTGGTAAGAATCATACTGCATTACTTAGTTGTCCTTCGATTTCGGCGATGACGTCACTTCATGCCCTTAAAAAGAATAAGTTGGGCATAGAGAGAAACTTGCACAAGAGATGCTTAGAGTGGGAATGGCGTGTGCATTCCTCTTCTTGGCACTCCATAGTTGGACTGGTGTCAAGGTGGTCCAAGACGACCAGCGTTTGTGGAGTGTCGTCGGTCTAATAACGCTCGCCTAGTGCGGGTTGCCACAGCAGATTTTCCATTAGGGTTTGACTCCTCTAGTCTTTGTCCAGTCAAAGACATCCACAGGACAGTGGGTCAAGAGTTGGCGATGGACCAGGGTGTGTCCACACGTTGGTTTTTGATGAGATGTTCCTATTGCTCAAATAGTAAACCATTGCTATTTTTAGCATCGTCCATGATTCCAATCGATGAGCAAGAAATACTTGTTTTAAGGTCGCTTCTTTGCCGAATTGAGCGGCACTTAGCAAGAGAAGTGATGAACATGGAGGTAGGACGGACCTCAAAAAGAGAAACACCGAAAATGAGATGGAAAGACTGTATTCTGAGTGACATGAGAAAGAAAGGACTAAATAGAAGTGCACTAAACAGAAATATTTGTAAACGACTCATCAAGAAAGGCGACTCCGTTTATGGAAAATCCGAGAAGAAGAAGAAGTCTGAAAAGGACAAAGAAAACATCGTTTGGGGCCAACTTCAAAGACTTTGAAACACTTTTTCTCCATCGCGCACAGTTTTATAGATTTACTTATCATTGGCAATGTTGTGTTTATTAACGTTTTACTCAGACTAAGTATAAAAAAACAATATTTCACAAATAAAGCAATTTAATATAATTGACATCTATCTCAATCTAATTTGATGATATTTCAATCAAAACTATTTCTACACTTTGCTTTAAAGGTTGTGAGTGGCCTCAGTTTCACGCAAAAGCCCATCATATTTCTGGCCAATTTCAAACACTTTTTAACGTTCATCATGTAAAATAGTTAACACCACTTCCCCGCACACATTGTAGCAGTCGAAAACTAAGCATTTAATGGGGGACTAACACAAATTAGGGTAGATTTTTTAGAATTATTATCCGGGATTTGGGTCGGTTATGGACGTGATATAATATTATGATCGCCAGTTCCGAGAAATGTTTGCTATTTGAGACTAGAGTTCTCTTCCGCGGCCTCTGATGTCTTGACCCATGTTGTCAATTTGATAGCCTTATTGTTTGTTCCACTCAATAAATTACAATGAAACACAGGTATTGTACTGGTAGCTCATGGCCATTGGTGTATTTGACAACCTTAAAGAACTGACCAAAGTTCCCATTTGGCCAGGGATGATTTAAATCAGAGACGGCCGTTACGACCAAAACTCGCTCTATACTACATATTCTGCCTAAAATCCGATAACACGACCATTTCTCATCCTCGATTTTTCTTGTAGTATGTTTGGAATAAAATTAATCACATGAGCGGCACAAAGCATGTGCGGAACTCCAAACGTACACAAACTACACTAAAGTCAACCAAGGAGTCCCACAACCTTACAATTAGGACACTATCTGCAACATAAACCACGTAAATAACATAGACAACCCGACAGTCTCCGGGTCTCAACCGAAACGCCAAAGCACGACATTTCGGCGAAGTAAACAAAACCCCAACAATGCACGGATCACTATGGCAAGGCTTTGATGCGGTCATCATGCCATAATAGACATAAAAACGATGCATGTAACAAGACATAACTCAAAATATGTATACGCTCAACCCTTACACGATCTATGTATGCAGATACACGGAGGCACGAGCTCACAACTTTCAACGGAGTCATAAGCTGGCTGTCCATTAAGAGGATACCCTGATGCTCACTTCCCCAGGGGTAAGTAGATCCTCACGCATAATCAACTGCATAACCAATCCCAGCCTCGCTATCATTTCCCTATCTGCTTCCAGAGCAGAACATACCCACTCTCACACCTCTGATCCGGAACCCTTTCGATGGGTACTAGTGTCCACTACGAGGCACTCGTACCCACGTATTCCTGACGCGTGTTAAAACAAAATACACCCTCCCACACCCATACACACAGAGGTGCCTTCGCGCTCACCAGTGATTGCCAATTAGATCTTTATGTGCATTTCCCTATCATGTCGGAGGGGCTCATCAACCATGCGAGGGAGGGAGGGCGTTATCTACCAACCTAAACTTGAAAAAAAGCAGATATAATTAGTAGATACACGAAGTGTTGGATCTCTGGGAGAACTCCGTCCGACGCAGACTTCTGCACCCATTTCCACCTGCAACCAGGCTCAACACATTCACAACACGTCAGACGTTTTCGCGCGTGAGGCCAACCAGAACCCAATTCCGGATTTCTCGGAGAAACATGCAGATTGGGGAGGTTCGTTGATGCTGCCGCAGTCTCAAACGGACCTCAGCAGGGGCATTTCAAGACAACAAAATTAGGTAGAATTCAAGGCTGGCGGCAAACTGACTCTTCAGAGAGAGTCATAATTCTGCGGCGACTAAAAAGGCCCAAAAACTTACTCTTCAGAGCGAGTCGTAGTTCTACGATGACTAAAAAGGTCCAAAAACTTACTCTTCAGAACGAGTCGTAGTTCTACGGCGACTCACAAGGTCGAAAAACTTGCTCTTCAGAGCGAGTCATAATTCTGCGGTGACTCAAAAGGTCCAAAAACTTACTCTTCAGAGCGAGTAGTAGTCCTATGGCGACTAAAAAGGTCCAAAAACTTACTCTTCAGACCGAGTCGTAGTTCTGCGGCGACTCAAAAAGTCCAAAAACCTACTCTTCAGAGCGAGTCGTAGTTCTGCGGCGCCTCAAAAGGTCTAAAAGCTGAGTCTTCAGAGCGAAACGGAGTTTTGCGGTAACTCAAAATGCCCCCCAAAAGACAGTTCTAACTTACTGAAGGAGAAAAGGATCATGGGGTATGCTACTAGGTTAGCAAGGTCAAAATGGCAATTTAATTATTTTACTCTTATTGGTAAAATGAAAAGGTTAATTGGGATCAATTTGGACTACTAAGAACCTACGTCGCTGCTTGGAGGGCACGTAATTCTTTCGAAATTAGATGCACCGCGTTTGGTCAATAGTATAACTGAAACCCCTTCGCTGGGTAAAGTAGTCATATGTGTCAAATCGAGGGTATTTTATTATCTTCCTCTCGAGTTTGAGGTATTATCCAAGATTTTTTTATGGCTTTCTGTGGGCACCGTACGTGTAACTGACGATTGAGGATTGTATGCCCCTCCCATCATGCTCCAACGCCTACACGGAGCTCTTCCTTCGTTTTTAAGCTTGACTGATTCGAGAGAGTTGCGTGGCTTTATTGTCCAAGCACTCCGAGTAGTCTCCTCTTTAGACTCTTTGATGTTTGTGCTTTTCGCACATTCTCACTTTTTCTAACTTCACTAATATCTATACAAACCTGTAATAATAATTATGGTAATATTAATAATAAGAATAATAAAACTAATATAATTAGCCTATTTACGAGAAAGTGTGGTCGGCGCTTATTGAAGCCCATAAAAACGACCCGACACTCTCTCCTATTTATCCCCTTTTAAGCATAGAGTCATCCATAATTTTGTCCAGTGAGGGTTCATATGGAACCAAGCAAGTCCCATCCCAAACCCCCTCTATGCACAACTATCACACACATTATCATCGACTCTTTCTTCAGTCCTCCCTTTACATCTCAAATACTCATTCAGAAAATCAAGACCTTATAACGCGGTCTTCCAATCCTTCTCGCACTCTTACACTCATTTTCGTATATTCCCTCCACAAGTTAATTTGCGGACTTTCTTCTTGCATGCCTCGAGGAACCTTCCGGCTCCCGCTGAAACCAGCGAGAGAGAAAGAAACAAACGTTCCCTACGCCTCGGGAGATAAGAGCGTTTATAATCTCTCTTCCCTTTCCGCAGGGGATAAACTTGCTTTGGAATGGAACACTTCCCCATATAGGGAACATGCTAGACTCCCTAAGTTTGGGCAAGACTGGAACCCGGTTTGTCGAGAGCACTTCAGATCTCTTCAGACGATTCAAGTCATCCAACCTTCTCAGTACGCAGAGACGCCTGCAAAATGAGTAGCTCTTATCTCCCGGTGGTATCCATGGTGACGCTCTATTGCTATGAAATGTACATCTTTGTTCATCGTCGAGAGAATCTACATCGAAACTTGCATTTACACTTTTCCCTGCAAGTTTTACACACGCGTTTCCATTAACTTCACCAAACTTAAAAACATTTAATTTACTCCCCGATTTCACAAATGGTAACATACGTCGAAAAGTATAATTAAAAATTAACATATTACAGTGTTTTAACAGTGCTTAAAGTGAAGCTAATAAATTCAGTGCAGTTAGAAGCGATTTAATTCTCAGTAGCAATTCACACTGAAGTAAAGTCCATCTTTTATGTGATACTATATTTTCGCATATGTAGTTAATATAATTAAATTATTTTCTGTAATAAAGTAAAAAATCAAATATCTTTCCTTGCAACCTTCCAGAGTAGATATTATACATTCAATTCCTTCATAAGTTCATTCTGTGAGGAAGGCGAATGAAAGCAAAGCCAAAGCAAATACATATGTCCTACTGGTTTAGCACCAGTGGTTCCTACAGATCTAGTACCGTAAATCGGCAGCAAGACTTTTATTTCTCCTTCCTTAGCATAGCCTCACCCCAATCGCCAACATTGACACCATCAAACTTTCATGCAGCTTTTTGGAACCTCCACAATCAAACACTTATTCGTACCTTAGCATTCACTAACGTTTGGATCTAATAGACCCAGACTTTCTTAACGTCACTGAAGTTATTGATCATATATGTGCGTACATAGGCACATGTTTATGTAAGTAAAGGTGATGTAAGTGTATTTATATATGACAACCTATGTGTACAGAGGAAAAATTCAATTTTACAGAGTTCCTAATAACCAAATTTCCAGGCTCCACATACATTTAGACTGTAGCCCCGATAGAAAATTTCATGATCAATGGGCAAACATAACCCAGGACCCGCGAATTAAGGACCAGTTTTGTAAATCAGAATAATACCATTTTGAGAACTACACTGACAAATGGATAACAAAGCGAAGCCACCCTTATGGTTGGGTTCATAGAGGCAAGATTGGCTTATGCGAATGCTTAGGGCTCTCTGACGCGTAAGGAACGGCTGTCTTGTCTTGATTTTAATTATCGGTTGTAATGAAGGAGGGAATAGGTATTCTAGGGTCTTGTAGGATGGTTAATGGTTTTCAGGGTCTTCCAGCGAGTTTTCAACTCCTGACGATTTTACAAATTCTTACCACTAAGGTGGGAGGAGAATGAGGAGTTTCTTTTTAATTGCTCTTTAAATGTGTTGAGATCGTCGTAAATAAGAACGATTTACTTGTATATAGGTTAGCCTGTCCATCATTTCACACACGCCCTCTCTCTCTCATATATATATATATATATATATATATATATATATATATATATATATATATATATATATATATATATATATATATATATATATGCGAAAATAATCACCAAAAAAACACGTGATCTAAGATGCTTGAAATATCCCAAAGGAAAATAATACACAGAATAAGCCGAAGCGATTTTGTGTTTACATCATCAGGGGCAGAAAAACAATGAAATAGAGAAACAGTTAATAAACAGAGAAATATGACATCATTCAACGTACTGACGAACAAAGACGATCGTTTAGGGGGAAAAAAAAACAACTGACGAACAAATGAATAGCCATCTGCGAAACTACAATATACAAATCAATTAAACAAATTAAATTTACATTGCAAACAAATATTATTCATGATCCAATTATCTAATTTAAAAAGACCCTCACTTTGATTGAAATTAATGTTATGGGACAATTTGATCATGGCTGATTCCATTAAATTTCTTTCAATAAAATTGTTCACAAAAATAATGGATTTCGCATTAGAGCAATCTATTTGATGGTTCAAAGTAGATTGATGAATAAACAGTGCATTTGAAGTTTGCCCCGTTCGACAACAGTACCTCTGTTGTTTAATTCTAACATGTAGGCATTTTGTTGACTGGCCAATATAAAAACCAAGACAAGATTTGCACGGCATTTTATAAATGCAGGCCATTTTTATTAGGACGAGAATTTTTAATTACTAAGTTTTTTAACGTGGAATTATTAGAGAATACAATAGTAACATTAAAATATTTTAATAATATCGGAACATTGGGCAAGTTTTTATTAAAAGGGAGCGCTAAAATATTATTTCGCGCAAATGAGTATTTAATTTTATTTCCATTAAAGGACTGCTTAGCTCTGCGCAGGGAATCATTTAGAAAATAAGATGGATAATTTAACTTTTTACTAATGATTAGGTTATTTGGGGTTTCGTTTGGTTACGTTACGTTAGGTTAGTTTAGGTTAGTTTTGGTTTGGTTAGGTTATGTTACGTTAGGTTAGTTTAGGTTAGTTAAGTTTGTTTAGGTTTTATTATATTAGGTTAAATTTAGTTTGTTGGGGTTATGTTAGATTAGAATATCACAATACCTTTTTAGGTTTTTTTATAATAATAAAAAGATTTCTAACCAACGGGGGAATTTTAGCACAATGATGAAATACCGTATTAAAATATAGGAACAAATCCCTTCCCCCTTACAGGGGGTCTTAAAAATTAAATCTCCCAATATTCGCCCCCTCCCCCTCATGGGTAATAAGGTGGAAGCTCTCGACGCTCGTAGTACTTTATTCGATTCCTGGCGAGAGAGGGCAAAAAATACGGGGGTCGCTGGGGGTTTAAGATCCTAGCCCCCTACCGTGGAGTGGGTGGCTCTTCCTTCAGCCATGAAGTAGTAGAAATGTTGCTGGCTGATAGCACTCCATAGTAATGCAGCTCTTAGTACCCCTCTACATGGGGACCGCTCTCTTATGTATTCAAAATTATCAGTAAATGTCATGGTGATCTTTATGTCGATTTCATTCCCCTGTCGAAGAAATTGACAATGAAAGGGGAATGATGGTAATGCTAGTGAAGCCACTACTAATATGAATAAAAATAATGATAATAATAGTAAAAATAATACCGGTTTTATCTTGCGTAATTTCCCTTGTGACAGTAAATGGTTTAGGTCCGAGACATAAAAAAAGAAATTTTGTTTCTAAATTTAAATTGCAAATCCGAAAAAGTGATACAGAAACATCTCTTTGAGTTAACTAATAGTCCATAATCAAATTTTCAATTTATATATAAAATCCAAAAGCAGAATTTTGATGTAATTCAACCAAAATAATAATATATCAATGACGTAAATTAAAAAAAAAAATGGAAAAAGAATCGCTAAATGTGACATCACTAAACACTAATGCAACATCGATGTTAATTTAAATTGAAAAGCCAAATAATAGCGCGAAATAATAGTGAATTATTGATATATAATTAAATGACAAATTGAAAAAGTAATAGTTAAAGGTGTCATCAAACTAATTAATAATTATCGATTTAAAGTTAAATAAACAAATTGAAAAAAGTAATAAATACATATCTTAGTTATCGAGCTAGATATTAAGGCTTTTCGATGTAAACTTAAATAAACGAATTTAAAAAGCAATTGAAAGATGCGCCTTTGAGCTAGATAATAGTACATTTTAGATGTAAATAAAAATATCTCTCTGACCTAAATACAAGAGTGCGATTTATGTAAATATAAATATGTCATTTGTTTAAATAAAAGGTTTCTTCAATTTAAATGAAACGATATCGTCGACGTAAATCTAAGAATGTGTTCGAGATAACGTAGGGCATTGATAGAAATTCAAATATGTCATCGATATAACTAAAGGGCTGTCGTTTATGTGAATAAAAAGCAACACCTAAATAATACTTTATCATCGAGGTAAATAAAATAGTTTATTGAAGTAAATGAACGGGAGTCGTCGTCGTAAATCAAAATATGTTATCCATGCGAATAAAAGTATGTTATTGAGATAAATAGAATTATGTCAAATCGAAATACCTCATGGATAGAAATAAAACCCTTGCATCAGTTTAAAGAAAAGGGTCCTCCAGCCCCAAGGGGCAGGCGACGACTCTTCGCCCTAAGGGGGCTGGATTTGCTATAAATACGAGCAATTTTTAGATTTAGGTATATAAAAGTAACATTGACATAAATAAATATAATATCAACATAAATATAAGTATGTCGTTGTAAATAATAGTAACTGATTCACGTGATATAAAATATTATTGATACTAGATAAAAGTATGTCATCGACGTAAATATAAGTATCGAGTCTAAATACACGTATCATCGAGGTCATCAACGTGGAGATCCCTAGAGGTCAAGGTGATGAGCTTCGTTCTCATAGTGCGATGATTTTCTGGGAACTCGGAGAAGATTGATGATCCCGATTCTTACAGGTCGTTCCAGATAGAGAGTTAGGTCTCGGTTCCTGCTTCCGTTGTCCCTGCAATAGCCTCCTTTCTTCAACTTCAGCGCATCTACTGAGTTGTAGATACGTTCCTCCTCTGATGAAGGATATCCAGAGTTCCCTGGCCTTAGCAGCTGTTTCCTACTTTTCATTATTTATGTTGTATTTCTTTATGTTTGCTTTCAGTGTGTCCTTAAATATTTTCCTTTGCCCGACTATTCTTCGTTTACAATCCCTCAGTTAGGTGTAGGCTTGCTTCGGTAGGCGTTGTCCTGCATCCGACCAACATGCCCATTTTCCAGCCTACTTTAGTTTCCTCATAATGTATCGAGCAAGGCTTCTGGTGAAAAATAAAAACATCAAAACCACATAACTACATAAATATCCTATAGACCACTGACCCATATCTACATTAGGGTTTCTTAACCTCACGCGAACCCCTCCAAATCAACTTCCAATAATGATTATTACCAATAATCAATTTTCAAATTTTACATTCATGCCTTTAGGCCTAGAGATTGAATCTTAGGGTAGAGTATTTTTTTACCACTTGTAAAGTGTATTTAGTGTCCTAAATTTAAGTAAGAGTTCCACAAAATGGAATAAGTGTATACAACTTGTGTACCACCAATGGCTCAACATAGTGATCGACCTATAAGGTGATGATATGGTACATAAGCAATGGAGATTTAATGGTTTTTAAATGATTTGTGGCTATATTTCCCTATATTTACGATCCTGAGGAGTATAAACCTTCATAAGCATACTTCCTGTAACCTCTCCCCCATCCTAAGGAATTTTTATTTATTGCTTCTAAACTGTAGAAGATAATGACCAATACAACCAGTATTGCTCCACAATGACACATTCGAAGCTCCTGACGACCTTCAGAACCTTATCTCTAAGAACCTTTAATTCCCGTTGGTGCCATCATTCTTTCGCCCCCCCCCCCCGTTTTCAATGACGTTCAGCCCCCACGCTTGAAATTGGCTCTCCCAATTGAAGAGGGACCCGATTCGGTGCCATTTACCATCCAAATGAATTTTCGTTCTTTAATGGGGGGAAAAAAGGGGTCGGAATGGCACCAGCATTAAACTGATTACAATTTATGGTTGCCAATTTAAACAGAAGCGCCAGTCTCCAGAAAGCTCTCAGGATCTGCTTGTGTATTTTGTAAGTCTCATTTGATACACAGATATTAAGTTAATTCTCCGTCTGATTACAGAGTACACAGAGGAATCCATTCATTTCTGAATATATATATATATATATATATATATATATATATATATATATATATATATATGATGAAAATTAATGCAATATCGCAAGAAAAGATGAGGAATTAAACCACATTCTCCGAAGACAATTTAATTCAGAACAGTTTCGGTGTATCTCACACCCTTTTTCAACTAACACTGGGCAGAAAATATAAGAGAAATGCATATAAGCATAACACAAGATCCCCTCTTTTTTCCCCCAATCCCCTACTTGTGGCTAAAATAGTCAATTAACCTTTATTCAATTTGATAAACTCGGTAATTCGTAGAGAGGATAAGCGTCTCCCATGAGTGCCCGCGGCAGTGTCAAGAAGACAAAGCATTGCCTTTTTAACGTAATTTACAGGTTGTATACAAAGTTCCGGCTGACAAATTACATTTAAAGAAGAAACCTAAATTTAAATAAACTTCCGTAGTATAAAACTTCTGAAAGCATTAGCTTTTATTCCATAAATTTAAGCATCTTTATGGCAATTTCCTGATGGATCTGTAAAGGATGTTCCTGGTTTAATGGTAATCTATTGAAGCTTCTATAACAGCGCGCATCTCATCCCCGGATGGGAACTTCCGACAAAGGAGCACAACTTTATAAGGAAACGGGAATACTGCAAATTTAGCAATACTGCTAACAGATATGATATAGCGCAGGTACTGAACAGTTTTAGCGACAGTATGAAGCTTCGCGTTGCCATAGAAGTAGTGAAGTTTGTTATATCGTTCATTAATTAGTCGCCGACGTTTTTACTGAATTGCTACCTTCAAGAAATCTAATTGTTGACATCACCTATCAATATCCATAGTTTATAATTACGTTAAAGTACCTTGGAATTATAACACCCTAGTAGTCACAATATACCGAGAGTAGATGTTCACGAATGGCCAACATCCGTTGAGTTTCAACATTTGGTATGCCACTGAATCATCTCCAAAACCTATGATGGTAGAAGCCGACATTGTCCAAATAGATTTTAACTTCGTCCCTAGCAAATAATTGTTACATTAATTCATTTGTAGCATATATTTATCCAACTCGATACATGTTCCTTCACAATTTGCCTTTTGTTCAACCGTTACATTAAAGAACGGGCTGTGGAGGAGCTCACACCTTGAATTGAGAATGAGTCAGTAAAATGCATAGGTACCTGTAATAAATAAGACGTTTATCATGTTCTTCCCGCTGGGGGGTAGATGTTGTAGCATTGGTGGCCATGCTGTTGCTGATACCTGGGGTATTGTGAGTCCTCTACACCAACGTCTGCAGGTCCATTTCCGGCTATAAATATTCCACACATTTTTACTTTATCTTCGCTTTTTACAAGCTCCTTTTTTACAAATTTTATGGCAGAGATGTGCTCTCTGAACACCCTTTGAGCCCTCTATAAATACCAATTGAGCCCTTCCTTAGTACCCATTGACCCTCATGTACTGTGAACCTTGAGCTCCCATTAAAACCTTCCTGAAAACCAATTGAACTGTCTTTGATCAGTATTTGAACACTACTGAACCTTCCTCAAGCCATCGGCAGACCATCCTCTACCTTAGTTAGAAATGTAATCCCAAGCCTTTCAGTCCAAGGGCCACATAACTAAACGTAAGGAATCCCGAGGGCGCATCCTCGGAAGGATAAAATGAAATTATAATAGCACGGACGGACCAATCCTAATTTATTATACATAATGAATACACAAAGCAGTGTTCGCCACATTCACCAGAAGGGTCCCATCCGAGGAACGGATGATCTTTGTTTCACTACCAATTACCTTGATAAAGCCACTCTCTGGTGGAACCTGTGATCTTAGGCCAACATAATGTCATCAGTAGACTTGAACAGAATGAATCGTTTGAAGCCAGTGGGCTCGAAAATACCTGGTAGTCTCTCGATGATAATCCACGACGTCATTGAGACTCGACTCAACTTACCTTCAAATTTAGTCTCTTCGGTCTTACCCACTCCATCCGAGGGCGCCGCGGGACCGGATTTGCCAGACTTTTTACCTTTCCTTTTTTGTTAGTTTTAAAAGAAGAGGGAGAGGAATTTCAGTTTCACCTTGCAAGTGGGGTATTGATGTGGCTTGTGTGCAGCCCGCGATTGTCGTAAGAGCTTTATTTTACGTTGATTATTTATTTAGTTCTAACAGTGATTGGGTGTCAGAGTATGACTTTTCTGTTGGTTTTGTTACAAATGTCTTCTAATATGGTGTGTGAAGGTCATATGTGTATCATAGGTGAGTTAGAATACCCCTGTCATTTTATTTAGTGGGATGCTGTGAATTAGTTGGAATAAGTATTAGGGTGGTCGTTTGATTCTTGCCTGTGTGAGCTGAATAATATTAGTATGCACTTTTGTGAGGAAGATTTTGATTCTGTTGTTTTAGAGTTATATTTGAAGTGGGTGATATATCTTTTTAGGTTTTCTTTGCCTGTATTTATGTTGTTGTGAGATCTCATCGACATATGCTTGTAATCTTACGAAAAGAGTGCTAGGGGTGAGTACTTCATGCATGAATAGGTTGAAAAGGAGAAGGGGGAGAATGACACCTTTTGGAACACCCCTGTATTGTGCTATGTATTTTAAATGGATACTGAATATTTGTTTGTAAGGAAATCGGTTGGGAAGTTCCTGATGTTTCGGTCTATGTGTGCTTTGTATTTTTTTATATAAGGATATGACGAGGAGGGGGGGAGGGTGCGCTCTGTTGTACGTTTTGTTTATTTATCTCACTAACACTATGGTTCTTTCTGGTGGTGGCGCTAGATTAAAACGATGTAATACGTGTTAGACATGTGAGTAGAGTTATTTAGGAGTGAATCTTACGGAAGTTATGTGCTAGAGGGAACAGGTTTGGGTTAGCGTTGAGACTTGTTTTGTATTAGTTGCTCTAAGGCTTTGACTAATGTTGAGAGAAGCGAGATAATCTGTATGTTTAGCGGGTCAATAGCGGTAAGTTGAGTATACGCATATCAGCGTATTATGGTGAAAAGCGCTTTGAAATCGTCAAATTATATAGACAATAGATTTTTCCAGCCTTAAATTATAAGGTGAAACTTGGAGGTGAAATTTGAAGGTGAAACTTGGAGATGAGACTTAGAGATGAAACTTGGAAGTGAAACTTGGAGATGAAACTAGAGGAAATTTGAAAATGAAATTTAGAGATGAAACATGGAGATGAAAGTTGGGGATGAAAGTTGGAGATGAAAGTTGGAGATGAGACTTGGAGATGAAACTAGGAAGTGAAACTTGGAGATGAAACTAGAGGAAATTTGGAGATAAAACTTAGAGATGAAACATGGAGATGAAAGTTGGGGATTAAAGTTGGAGATGAAACTTGGAGATGAGACTTGGAGATGAAACTTGGAAATGAAACTAGGAGATAAAATTTGTAGATGAAACTTGGAGGTAAAACAGGGAGATGAAACTTGGAGGTAAAAATTGGAGATGAAAATTTGAAGGGAAACTTTGATATGAAACTAGAGGAAATTTGGAGATGAAACTTGGAGATGAAACATGGAGATGAAAGTTGGGGATGAAAGTTGGAGATGAAAGTTGGAGATGAGACTCGGAGATGAAACTTGGAGGTGAAACTAGGAGATAAAATTTGTAGATAAAACTTGGAGGTAAAACAGGGAGATGAAAGTTGGAGATGAAACTTGGAGGTAAAAATTGGAGATGAAAATTTGAAGGGAAACTTTGATATGAAACTAGAGGAAATTTGGAGATGAAACTTGGAGATGAAACATGGAGATAAAAGTTGGGGATGAAAGTTGGAGATAAAACTTCGATATGAAAATTTGAAGGGAAACTTGGAGATAAAACTAGGAGATGAAATTTGGAGATCAAACTTGGAGGTAAAACATGGAGATTAAAGTTGGGGATGAAACTTGGAGATGAAACTTGAAGGTGAAACTTGTAGATAAATCTTGCAAATGAAACTTAGAGATGAGACTTGGAAATTAAATTTGGAGATGAAACTTGGAGATGAAACTTGAAGATAAAACTTGGAGATGAAACTTAGAGGTGAAAATTGAAGATGAAATATGGAAGTGAAAGTTGGAGATTGTAAGGGCAGCTCAACCTAGCCGCATGATTTATCATATTTTTCGATCTGTTCCGCTCGCACGCCCACCTCGAGGCCATAATCTGCGAACAACCTACGACTGACTCATCTTGGAAATGTGTCAGCTATCGCGAAAGGTACGCGCCCGCGCGCGCCGAATAACCTACTAAGCTACTATCGGAAAGCAGTGTACCTAGCCCCCGACTGCGTGACCAACGTCACGTACGCTCCTTGGCGAGCTCGTATAAATAGGGGCTTCCTTCCCTACTCGCAAGAGAACCGTTCTGGACATCGTTCAGCGAGGACCTTCTGCCATTATACCCGGCCAGCTTTGCTGTTGCAACGGTTTTTGCTGTCTCCATACTCGTACTGCATTAGTTCTCCGTTGGGAATCCGATTAACGTGGGCTATTTAAGGTTATCCCTCGTCATTCTACCACCTCCACCCTTGGGTACTCCGCCATCTCCACCACCTGCACCCTTGGATACTTTGCCATCGAGTCTTCAGTCACCCGTAGATCCGTCGTCATCTAGACCTCATTCACCCGTGTGTCATTCATCCTCTAGATCGCGCCGCCCGTGGGTAATCGTCACCACCTGTGTGTTCTTCGTCTATTTGATTTTCGTCACCTGGGTGTCGCTCCACTGCTTTCGTATCGGTATTTGTAATATTTCTTTTGTCTTACGACCTTTAATTTCTTCAGTGCTCGTGTCGAGACTTATTTCTTTTGTTTGAAGGACGGAGGCGGGGGGGTATTATTTTTTATACCTCTTACCTAGGTATTGTAGTTAATTATTTTTAACGATGCGTGTCGTTTCGGCGTAAAGTGCTTGATATCCCTTATTATACACGGATTTTATTTAATAACGACGTGTTGTCGTTAGGTGGTTTCGAAGTTTGTGACTTTTTATTATTTTTGGTACCCTCTTGTACTCCATTGACAGGTTACCTTTTCTTTTTGTAAATAATACGGTTGGATTTTTCTGTGTATTTATTTTACCCTTGCGGATATTTGAGTACCGTCCTGGTAACCTTTTGTAACCTTTTTCTTGTGTGTATTTTGGGGCTGAGAGAACAGAGTTCCTTGTTTTCCCCTCACAGAGATGAAACTTGGAAGTGAAACTTGGAGATGAAACTTCGACAATGAAAAAAAAAAAAGTGTTTAGACGTTGATGACGCTTCAAAGAAACATGAACAGATACATGCTAGGAATAATCCGCAACAACCATAAAATAAATACAGTGATAAATTACACGGTGAAAGTGTGGAGGACGTCGCTGGGCGAAACAAAAAAAAGTCGGGGCGAAATAAATCCTAGGTTAAGTATCTTTACACATAAAGATGACCAGGAGACGACTTCATGGAAGGTGGGAGGATGAAATTCCCTCACAGACAAGAGTAATGTTGCAATCTGGGGCCGTAGACCCACGGCTCCAGTGGAAAAATCTCTCGGCCCCCCTTTGCTTGCAGTGGGATCCAAATTGGTATGAAAAGATACTTGATGCGCCGTTGATTCGTCTGCCATCACCTCAGTGTTCATATAATCTTTCCTTGGGTGAAGTAGTGGCATTAGGTTAATAATGTTACATATCTCTTTGCCTCTCCCATTCCTTTCTAAAAGAGGCCGCTATTTACCGATCCCCTGGCCATCCTCCTGGAAGCTTCTCCGACGAGGTGGATGAGTCCGTAAAAGTGACCATATCTACTACTTTCTTAACCTTGCTTAGCTTTGGTGATAGCATCTCTCACCATACTCATTTATAGCTGTGACCTCTCTATATAGTTAGCATTAATCCTTCTCTTAATTTGTCCCTTCCCTCTCTCACACTATATTTGCTCTTTCTGCTTCCTTCATCCAAATGCATAGCCCCTCCCGAGCGAGTCCTTGAACAATAAATTTGGACCCGTTCCTATACAATTCTGTTTATCCCTTCTCCTTATACCCATCCTTAGCGTAATTGCTACTCCAACTTCTCATCATAGTAGACTCTCCTCTAAAGACATAGAACTCGAATACTTTGTATTTGGCCCCAATCCTTTCTTAGCTTCAATCCACCACTCCTACAACTGGCTTTAAAGAACCCTTCGCAATTTTTATCGGTTCCTCTCTTCTTCCTTTGAAGTGTATGCGTTTCTTCCTCCCTGTTCCTCTCGCTGACGGAGCGTCCTTTGGTTCTTTGATTCTATTCGGGGAGCAAAGCTCCACAGGCGTCTCTCTGAGAGGCACTTTTGGGTTTCTCGCGTTCGGGGTACGGCAACATCTTCCTTTGCTTTACTGCCTTGGTACTTACTCTTACGCCATCCTTCTAAATTCTGTTCATAATGCCCACATGTACGCCGTAGACTCGCCGATAAAAAAAAACAATCTACAGTTTGTTCGGGGTTCTTTCACGTCTCTCTTTCCCCCTGACATCCCACTCTTCCCCTTTTATCTATTATCCGATCCATGTGCCTTCTTCTCCGACAGTTCACATCCGATCTGAGATTCTTTCTGCCATTGTCTTAGCCACTTTGCTCTTGTGCCTTATGAGGAACGAAACACCCTCACTATTATCTTCCTACAAGACCTGGTGTCAGCCTGAATTCTAGATTGCATTTCTTGCTCTAACATTGGTAACATATTCTAGCATGGTATTAAGACTGAAACTACACTGAATCCGATCTCCTAAATTGTGCGACTTCTTAGATCAGCTGAAAATGATCTGTTTTTCATTTTAGTACCCATCGATCGCCGAATGCTTTCGGTATTGAAGACCACAAAGTTCTTCTTCATCGTCTTCGTAAATCCATTGGTGTTTATTAGATGCTCTCGACTGGTTCCGCTCGTAACTATCATTTCACACTTAGTCTCTTCATCTCAGAGATATTATATCTAGTTCCACACTTAAGCTTCTATGTTCCACAAGGTTTGGTTCTAGATGCGCTCCTCTTTTCCTTATATAATTTCGTTCCCTTGGCATTGTATACACCACCTTGGCTTATCCGAAAATCCTCTCTCCTCTTTTCTACAATCTTAGCTATATCCGCTTCCGGGAATCTCAGCCGTATCCGCTTCCAGTAATCTCAGCCGCATCCGCTCTCCTTAATCTTAGTCGCATCCACTCCCAATTGGACCATATTAGTTTCAAGATGGCCATCCACGCTTTCTTTACATACTTCCAGTCTTGACTACCATAACTCACTTCTGAATAGATAGAGCCCATGCCTCCATTCTTTGAACCATCCAACTTGTTGTAAACATTCGAACCCGTGGTGTTCTTCTCCTCCATGACCTGATCTGGCTACCCATCTAATTCAGAGTCACCTTCAAGGTCCTCCTACATGAAAATAAGTTCGTAAACGCCACTGTGCCCGCCTTCCTCCCTCACTCAACCCCTGAGAACGATATCAGGTTTCTCATATTTGCTCCTAGAATTTGGAGTGAACTGCCTGCTGTTACACGCTGTTCGCACTTCCTTGGCGCCTTCAAGTTTATCTTGAAACCGCCCTTTTCGCCACGAAGCCTTTTCTTATTTTGTAGCAGGCGCTCTAAAAAAAATAATAAGTACTTTTGTATGGCGTTATTCAAGGTCATGGGCCTTCACAGAACGCTTGTCTGACAATCAAGAAAAGTGTGGTCTTCAAGGCACGATTGAAGGTATTGGGGAGGGAAAAGGTGGGGATCACAGCAGGCAGCGCATTCAATATTCTAGGAGTAAATATAGAGGAAGCACGAGCACAAACAACTACGAAGAACGACACATGAAAGGGGAGGGGGGCAGATCTAGGACAAATGACTATCAAGGGCCGGGGCTGGGACATAATATACTCGTACCTCTATTCCTGAAGAAGGTTTAATTTGAACAATTGTGCAGGATCAGGTACCCCCTCCTGCCCCGGGTGTATGGTCATTGGGGCACTTGATGGTCGCAGCGAGGGAATCGGATTTACGTGTCAGACCATATAGACTGGAACCCCAACCTGACGACATCCAAGAGTCACGTTTCCCTTCGTGTTACTAGCTAGGTACCACCGATCCAGACTCCCCGCTGCTTTTCGTAATGAGGACTATTCTAGAAGATATCCGAACCATAGGTTGATCTAAACCAGGGCCAGTAAATTCAACCAGTATCCAAACTTCCATCCGACAAATCATACCCAATGGGCGTATCCCTTTTTCTACTCGATGGGGCAAATGTAAGAGAATTCTGTATATAGTTAGCATTAATCCTTCTCTTAATTTGTCCCTTCCCTTTCTCACAATATATTTGTTATTTCCGCTTCCTTCATCCAAATGAATAGCCTCTTCCTAATGAGCCCTTCCAGAGTAAATTTGTACCCGTTCTTATACAGTTCTGTTTATCTCTTCTCCTTATACCTATCCTTTGCGTAATCGCTACCCCGACTTCTCATCATAATCATAGTCAGCTCTCCTCTAAAGACTTAGAACTTGACGACTTTGGTTTTTTCCCCAATGCTTTTCTCACTCGAATCCACCACTCCCCTACAACTGGCCTCAAAGAAGCCCTTTGCAGTTTGTATCGGTTCTTCTCTTCCTCCTTTAAGTGCATGTTTTCCTTCCTTTGCGTTCCTCTCCCCAAGGCGTGTTCTTTGTTTCTTTAATTCTATTCGGGGAGTCAAGCTCCACATGCGCCCCTCTGAGAGGCACTTTAGGGCTTCTCGCCTTCGGGGTACGGCAAGATCTTCCCTCGCTTTAATGCCTTGGTACTCATTCTTACACCATCCTTCTAAATTTTGTCCATCATGCCCATATACGCCGTATCTTTCACTTACGCGTTAAGGTCCCGGTTTAGTGTCCCGGTAGTTTTCGAATTGTCAGGTCTCTTTTATTACGGCATTGGGTTTTAATTTATACCCTTATATTTATGAGAATCCCTTAACGTATATTTCCGCAGAATTGGACCTTACTACGACTTCATGGCTCAGGAATGTGAAAAGTACAGGGTGTCCCATATTTAAGTAAACTGGATCTGTAGCTGACAAGCCTCGGAGAGGACCTCAAGGATAGTTTCGTACCACCATATCAAAACCAACGTGTTGGGTAGGTTTGCTGTCAGCCACAAGAACCCACTTCGATGCATATTAGCAGCATTCATCGCATCTCATATACATATACATGTACATATACATATGCATATTTTACTCTTTGTTTCTTTGCCATTATATATTAAAAAAAAAATATTTCTTTTCTTCATCTTTTATTGCTCTTCCTCCTGATGGTGAGTACAATTGTATACCATGTATTTTTTAGCTGGGCGCCGATATAGGCAGTATATATGACTTTGGCTTTATGTAAAATCTATGATGTCGCTGGTATCACTCCGCCCTATATAATGATCCCTGTGATATTTTACTCTATAATTAAATTAATTAAAGTAAATAAATAAAAGACGAAAGCAACTTTCGAGGGAGGGAGTATTTTCGTCACATGCTTAGGAAGGGTGAATGAGCTGAGTGTGGATTGGCAAAGACGCTTTACAGCAAGCTGGTGATGTGTAATTTCAATTTTCGCGTTGCGACACTTAATTAAAAAGACCGTGGTGATGAAATGAGTATATGTGCTGGTTTTATGATGACGTGTGTCGGCTCTTATTATGGTAGATGCGTCTTATAATGATACATACATATATGACGGTTTTATGATGGAATATAGCAGTATGGCGATAGCATCTGCTGGCTTGATGGGAGTATAGGCCCGTTTATTATTGTATATGCCAGTTTTATCACTGTATGTTGGTATGTGCTAGTTGTATTATGGTACATGGCAGTTTTATCACAGTGGATGCGTTGTATTGGGATCTGAGTTTTCTTATGGCATATGCTGGCTTCATAATGGTATGTGCTGGTTTATCATGGTATTTACAGGATTCATTGCACTCTTTTAGTATATGTCCGTTTAATCGTCTTATATACCGTTCTCCCGGTATGTGCGAATTTTATCCTTGTATGTACTGGGTTTTTCAAAAGTTCTGTTACACTTGATTTTTTTTTATCCTTCGAGAGGTCCATGTGTATTATAAAAAAAAAGTTCCATCAAACAAACAAATTTAAATGTATTTTTCCATTATGTAGAGGTGTGTCTAGATGGAAGTGAAAGGAATCGAGATCTCTGCTCTCCTGCGCACCGGCCACAGTATGATCGACATCGTCAAGTGGCTCAACGTCAACCGGATGACCGCTCACAGAGTCGCGTAGAGGCTCAAGAAAAGGAAGGACCTCACATATTGACCTCTTTGAATAATACCTCAAGTTCTCAACCGTTTGGCCTTGAGAAAGGCCTCTGAAACTGCTCCGAAGCTCAAATTGACTGCCCTTGCGACCAAGAACATCTCGATGGCCACAGTGTCCAGAGCCGTCAAGGAGGAGGGCGGTAAGAGGTTAAGGTGCGTGGATAGGCCTCTGCTCACCGACCATATACGAGAACAACGTCGAGAGCGCTGTCGTCGCCTTTTCAACGCCTTGAAGACTCATGGAATTCGAATTTTCATTTATTCTAATAACCCCCCCCCCTCACGGTCGATACCGTCATCAACAAGTAGAACGACAGCGTGGTAAACTTCGGCCAGGAAGTCTCCGAGGTTCGCTACGTGTCCACGACCATGCACCCAGCCTCCGTGATGATGGTCGGCATCGTGGCTTCGAATAGCGAGAATATACAGCCGATGTGGTTCGTTACACATTCACTGTGGCCAATTACAGAAACATCTTGGCCACGGAATTCCTGCCACGGGTGAGAAATATCACTAATAAGGCGGATTACGTCTTTTAACAGGACGGTGGCCCTGCCCACACGGCCAAGACCGTGGAAGAGTGGTTGGGGTCGAACAGGAACTTTTGGTGGAAGCACTTTTGGCTGCTGCAGTCGCCCGACCTCAACCCTCGCGACTGTGGGCGCTTGCGGGGGGCAAAGCCTCCAATTTCCGCCACAGTAACGTCGACGAGCTCAAATCCTCTGTCTCTGGCCTAGCATGAGGAAGGACTTCGTCGGCAACGCGTGCGTGGCCTTCGGGTCTTGTCTGGAGCTCGTGCTCACCGCCAGGGGCGGCTACATCTGTATCTATAAGACGTTCTATATCTTCCTGCAGCCAGAACGTTGTTCGCTCATAACCTACAGTCATTCACTCTCGCGCATGAACTGCAGGGCGCAAGCGCTGAAATGTTTACTCATTTCCTCACAGTCAACGTTTTCGGAAATAATGCTTCCCAGATATTTAAATTCCTTCACTTTTTGGATAGTTCTGTCTTGAATTTGAACATTTACACCCAGTCTCTCTTGCCTTTTAGTTATTCCCATTCCCTATTTTTTCTTGATGTTTATCCCCATTATCTAAGCCAAAAAGTTATTTTACCATTTGTGCACTTCTTCCCCCAAAATTCTGTGTTATAAAAATATACCCAAAATTTTATATAATGACCTTTATTTTATAAAAGTTTCATCCCTAACTTTATATTCTGTTGCGTTGTTCATTTGAAAACTTTTCTTTAGAAGGGAAGTTTTTTTCTCTAAATATTAATCAAAACTTATCTAATAATATTTTTTTAAACGATCAAAATTCCCTGCCGTTTCTTCCAAAGCAGTTTTTGAATTCCTTTGGTGTTTTAAAAAACAAAATAATGAAGTTCAGAAAAATAAATATATTATCCAATGTTTTGAAATTTTTTAAAACAAAAAAATTAAAAATCATGAAGTTAAAAAACTGATTAAAATATAGGCATGTCTGCTTTTATTATTTTATCGTGTATTTGAAAGTTTTATTGAAGTTGGATCTAAAATAGATAATTTAATTTTAATACGGTCATTCATTAGCTATAAAAAACTACTGTTTTTAAATTATCTTTTCAAAGGCTAATTGACTTAGTAAATGACCTTAAGACAATTTTTACATAGAATAAGTCTTTATAAAAAAGGATTCATCTTTCATTTGTTTTTATTTCATGTCCCTAAATGCAATGGTTAGTGAGATATTGCTTCTCAAAAACGATCCAATTTGTTTTTCGGGGGGGGGGGGGAAGGCCACCTTGTATAAAAGAACAGTATTAGTGCTGCTCGTTATTAAAAGCAAACGTAGCTAAAATCCAACCATGTAAGATAGATAAATATCTATCTTGAGAACCAAGTAAATAGCTAGCAAGAAATGAAATACGTCTCTCTTTTGTAAAGAAATTAAAACACCTCCACACCCCCAAAATCTTCCTTTGTAACATGGATCTCTATAAAAACACTCCTGAACGTAAATTTATAAGTAAATGACATTGATAAACATTGAAGTATAAGTAAAGTCCTCTGTTGCAGAGAGAAACCATTAATCGAGTGTTTTCTTCTTCCAAATTCTTTGAAAGGGTGAGAAAATCGCTATTTTATTTTCAATGGAATCCTTTATAATAACTTTTTGTGACTCTCTTAAAGATTTAATCTCTTTAAAACAAGAAATAGCTTAAATATAAGACCTAACTGTCAACTTGAGAGTCTCCATCACAAGCTCTACAAATCGTTGGTCTACAGAAGCTCAGAAAGATGGCATACACAATGTTTTCCAAGATACATTACAGTCGTACATGTGTTCAAATTTACAACATTGCATTAATGAAAAATAACTAAATATACAAATTAAAGATTTGTCTGAAAAGGCAATTTGGAAGGTTTCAGTGCACACGCTTGAAAAATCGGGGGCCAATTACACACGAAGATTATGTGGGATTTGTCAAGGCACATTCTTTTCTCCTCTTCTATTTCCTGGACTATTCGGCCATTATTGGGCGACTCATTTATAGTAATTTTCGAATTACTTTTGTTGTTGTTTTTTTCATACAAATGTACTAAATAATTTCGAGATAATTAAATAAAGAGAAAAATAAGTGGCTAGGCAGATTTGTTTCCTAAAATTCTGTTCCATAAATGTAAAAAAAAAAAAAATTCAAAGATAGATTTCATTTCGTATAATGAATTTTCTAAATGTTAAAAAAAAATTTATTATAATCATCGATAGATAGCCAGGATACATAGATAAATATTTAGTAGGGATAGATTTACGTACAATTAATTTAGACATGTTTAAAGTGTATAAAGTTTATGATAAAAAGATAGGTAGGTAAAGATATCCCATTATCTACTATGTACCGACTTTGTTTCTCCTCTCTTTAAGCCACGCCCCTTTTCTTTGGCCCTGTAAGTAATTAACCCATAGCAAAATAAGTAAGTTCAAAACTCATTTAACACCTGCAATTACCCTATGCTGCCCTCGCAACAGACTCCGCCAGGTAATTAAGCTTCCCCCTTCATCTTACTGAGTACTTTGCTCTTAAAGGAGTCCGAATAAGGGCTCCAGAAGACCCTTAACTTAGCCCGTGAAGACTCGACGAAACAGCCATGCCGGCAAGTAGGTAATAAATACGCGTAAGTCACTGGAGATCGCCCATCGATACATATGGAAGTCCTTTTGGAGATGTTTATTCGCCAATATCACTTTAATTCGGTGGAAATTGGGATTCGGGGGGGGGGGCTTTAAGGGGAACTGTTATTTGGGGGGTAGAAAAGTATGGGGTCTTTGTAGGGTTGGGTATTTGGGGGTTAAGTCGAGGAAGGAATAAACGCTGTTTTAAAGTGTGTCTAGCTGTGCTGGCTGCCTCCGCTGTGTCGGGCGGAGATAATTGATAGATTCAATTTCGACTAATGGCGGGGGGGGGGAGTAGGGGGTAAGAAAGGGGAGGGTTTGAGGGAAAGCGCTTATGGTTGCCTTTATTTAATTATGGGGGAAGAAAATGATTCTCCTTTCTCTTATTAATTAGACTTAGTGGGATAAAGGAATCTCCAACTAAGTTATGATATTTCTACACCACTTGGAGTTGCTGTACCCCAAATAAGGCCACTGGTGTATTATCACTCCAGGATAGGAGTTTCTACCCCCATCGCTTATACCAAACGACCAGGAATGTCTACCTAGGTACTACACGGACTTCATTACAAAAGATTAAGCAGTCTACTTTCCGCTCGGCGAGGTGAAGGTAACTTTAGTTGCCTTAGCGGGAACAACCATTCAATCCTGTCAAGTTAGTTAAGCCATACCAGACAATTAAAAAAAAAATGACGGATTAGCTCGTGTTTCCGACCATGGGTAGCGTCATCACACTAGGACAAAGAATCAGGAAACAATCGCTGGAGCGTTATTAATTACAGGGCGCGCCTCAAGCAAAGATTTCTTGTAGCTATCGTTCTCCGTCGTCCTTTTCTCACTCCTGTCAATCACTGGTTTTTTGCCATCCTCCACAGGGTTTCGAGATGGCTTAAGAGGCGTATGGCCAAAATTACATACGGAATAGCCAAAAACGCTAGAAAAAAATGAATTTAATAACGAGTACACTTGCTCAAGTTAAAAAATAAAAATTCATCTGGTACAACACAATAGAAAAAAAACCGCAAATCAGTTAAATTATAAATAGTGGAAAATGAAAAAAACAAAACAAAAACGTCCTAAAGCTTTTTAGAAAGCCACAATTTTTCCCCCCGAAAATTTTAGCATTGAAATAGTCAAAATGGTAACCAGGGTTCATAATAAATTTCTCATGGCGAATAAATAGAATAATTTATCTCTTACTTTTATTTGCCATTATGCACAGTCTTCTAAGCCCTGGTGTTGACGACTGACCGTCTGCAGACCTTTGCTTTTTTAAAAAAGTAATAAACGCTTCTCTCAGGGACAAGTTTAATTGTCACCCTCGAGACATTGATAGCAATCCTTGTCACCTTCGAGCCTTTTATAACAATGCTCCTCACCCTCGAGCCTTTATAGGAAAGGTAGAGGAAGAGAGACACGGGGTTCTCTAGGAAAGGTAGGGGGGAGAGAGACACGCTTAAAAATATTTAAATATTAAACATACAAATCAGTCTAATGAACGTATACTATATATATATATATATATATATATATATATATATGAATCCATTAAACCACATTGAAAGAGAAAACGGTGCATACTTGTTAACTGTGATCAAAGAGGTGCTCGCTGCCTCAGTGTGCCTGGTTCGAATCGCTTCCCTGCACGGATTTTCGAAAAAAGGTAACAAAAATATTACTGCAAGGAAAAATTATTCCGTTTTCTCTTTCTATGTGGTTTAATGGATTCATTTTATCATTCTCTCGCGCTACTTTGATATATATATATATATATATATATTTATATATATATATATATATATATATATATATATATATATATATATATATATATATATATATATATATATAATATATATATATGTGCGTGTGTGTGCGAACTAACTGACCTCGTTCAGCACTTTGATTTGCCGTTTCCTTAGTCGGTCGACTTAGTCTTTATATATATTTTGAACTACATTACCGTAATTTTTCAAAATATCATTAAATTTATTTTGCCTTGACAATTTCTTGACTTGGAGAGGACACTATAGAAGGTGGCCGTTTCAAAGTTGGACTGACTTTGAGAAGCAATATCTTAATAACAAAATAAAAGATGAATCATTTATTATTAAGACTTATTCTTTTTAAGTCAAGATTACAGTCCATGGTTGACCATAAAAGATGGCATATTGAACCATTCATTAAAATTTAAATTTAGTTTAAAATTTTGAGATTTTTCAAAGGTTCCAAGGTAGAATTAAATAAAAAAAACCGATTTTTTACATTATCTTTTTAAAGGCTAATTGACTTAGTAAATGACCTTAAGACAATTTTTACATAGAATAAGTTTTTATAAAAAAGGATTCATCTTTCATTTGTTTTTATTTCATGTCCCTAAATGCAATGGTTAGTGAGATATTGCTTCTCAAAAACGATCCAATTTGTTTTTTTTTTGGGGGGGGAAGGCCACCCTGTATAAAAGAACAGTATTAGTGCTGCTCGTTATTAAAAGCAAACGTGGCTAAAATCCAACTATGTAAGATAGATAAATATCTATCTTGAGAACCAAGTAAATAGCTAGCAAGAAATGAAATTCGTCTCTCTTTTGTAAAGAAATTAAAACACCTCCACACCCCCAAAATCTTCCTTTGTAACATGGATCTCTATAAAAACACTCCTGAACGTACATTTATAAGTAAATGATATTGATAAACATTGAAGTATAAGTAAAGTCCTCTGTTGCAGAGAGAAACCATTAATCGAGTGATTTCCTTCTTCCAAATTCTTTGAAAGGGTGAGAAAATCGCTATTTTATTTTCAATGGAATCCTTTATAATAACTTTTTGTGACTCTCTTAAAGATTTAATCTCTTTAAAACAAGAAATAGCTTAAATATAAGACCTAATTGTCAACTTGAGAGTCTCCATCACAAGCTCTACAAATCATTGGTCTACAGAAGCTAGTAACCTCTAGCTTTTTATAGTATTTCATTTGCCCCCACGACCCTTTTATAGCAGTCTTCTTTCCCCAGAACCTTTCATTACAATCATTATCACCCACGAGCCTTCATAACAATCCTTGTTACCTCGGGCCCTTTTATAGCAGTATTCTTCCCCACGCATAGTAGTCTTTGGCATCTTCAAGCCTTCATAGCAGTCATTATTACCCTAGAGACATTTATAGCAGTATTTGTCCCCACTGAACCCTCATGACAATCATTATCACAGTCGAGCGTTTTATAATCGTCATTATCACAGTCGAGCGTTTTATAATCGTCATTATCACAGTCGAGCGTTATACCACAGTCACTGTCACCCTCGAGTCTTTTTTAGTGGTCGGTATCACCCTAGAGCCATTTCTAACAGCCATCATCACTATTGATCCTTTTATATCAGTCCATATCAACCAAGATTGTTCTATAGCAGTCCTTGTCACACTCGAGCCTTTCATAGAAACCAATATCATCTACAAGTCTTTCATAGCAATGTTGTCACCCTTAAAATGACTTTTATAGAAGTCATTTTCACACTATAACCTTTTCTATGATACTTTGTCACCATTTAGCCTTTTATAGCAAGAATTAATACTTTCAATCAATTAATAGCAGTGTCAGTTACCATCGAACTTCCAATAGCAGTTCTACTCACAATAAATCCTGTTATATCATTTCGTATCATGATCGATCCTTCTCCCAGTTGTTTTCATTCTCGGTCTTTTTAGAGGATTCCGTGCCATGGGCGATCCTTTTATGACCAGAATTTATAGTCTTCGTTTTTTGTTTTTTTTAATATTTCGTATATTGAGTGACCCCTTTCGAGTACTAGTTTTCACTCTCGGTCCTTGTATAGCATTCCTGCTATGATCGATCCTTTTATAGCAGTAGTTTTCACTCTTGGTCATTTAATAGGCTTGCGTCTCAAGAAGGGTAAGCGTAGCTTTCACTTTGGGTCCTTTTACAACGTTCAGTATCCGGAAAGATTATTTTATAGCATTTGTTTTCACTCTAAGAACTTTAATAAAATTTCGTGCATTAATCAATCCTTTTATAGCATGTGTTTTCACTCTCGGTCGTTTAATAGGATTCCTTGGGGTTGATCCTTTTATAACACTAGTTTTTACGCTTGGACCTTTTATAGTATTTCGTATCATGATCGATCCTTTTATAACAGTAGTTTTCAATGTCGATCCATTTATAGGATTTAGTTTTATGCTCGATAGATTTATTAAAGTACTTTTCACTCTCAGTGCTTTTATAACATTATGTATCATGCTAGATCATTTTATAACAGTTGTTTTCACTCTCAGTCCTTTTACATCATTCCGTCTAATAATCGATCCTTTTAAAGCAGGCGTTTAATTATCGGTCTTTTTTATAAGATTTCAGGTCACGATCGATCCTTTTATAACATTAATTTATGCTCTCGTCCCTTTTATAACATTCTGTGGCATTAAAGGATGGTTCTATAGCGGTAGACTTCACTCTCAGTACTTTTATAGCATTATGTGCCATGATCGATACTTGTATAAGAGTAGGTCTAACCTTCAGTCCTTTTAGAACAGTAGTTTCTCTCTCTGAACTTTTATAACATTCCTTTTCATGATAGATATTTCTTAGCAATAGTTCTCCATCTCTTTCCTTTTATAGCATTTCTGCAATGATCGATCATTTTATAGCATTAGTTTTCACTATTGGTCCTTTTTAGGAGTCCCTTTCATGGTCGACCCTTTTATTCCACAAGTTTACAGTTGTTGTCTTTTTACATTACTAGTTTTCACTCTTGGTACTTTTACATCATTACATGTGATGATAGTTCGTTTTATGGCAGTTGTTTTCAATCTAGGTCTTTCTAAACCATTCGGTATAATGATCAATCCTTTTACAAAGGTAATTTTCCCTCTCCTCATTTTCAAAGCATTCCGTTTATGATCACTGATTGTATCGCAGTAATTTTCGCTTTCTGGCCTTTTATAGGATTTGGTAGTATGATCGACCCTATTATAACTGTAGTTTTTATTTTCGGTCCTTTTATAGCATTCCATGTTATGATCGACTCTTTTTAATAGCAGTCTTCACACTTTGTTTTTTTAATAGCATTTCTTGTTACACTGCAACCTTTTATGACAACACTTTCCGCTCTCGGCTATCTTATAGCATTTCGTTTCATGATCAATCCTTTTATGTCAGAAGTTTTCACACTCAGTCCATTTATAGCTTCCTGTGTCATGTTCGATACTTTTATATCAGTACGTTTAACTCACAATCATTTTATCAGTGATAAGCGATCCCTCTATATCATTAGTTTTCACTCTCTAACTTTTATAAAATTCCGTGAAATTATCGATCCTTTTATACTATTACTTTCACTATCGGTCCTTATATATTATTCCGTGTTATGATCGATCCTTTTAAGGCAGTAGTTTTAACTCTCGCCCATTATATAGCATTCCGTGTCATGATCGGTACTTTTATAAAAGTAGTTTTCATTATCGAATTTTTTTTATAGCTTTCCGTGTCATAATCGATCCTTTTTCATTAGTAGTTTTCACTCTCGTAACTTCTATTGCATTCCATGTTATGATCGATTCCTTTATCGCAGTAGTTTTACTCTCGGTCTTTACTCCCTGTCGTGTTCGATCTTTTTATAACAGTAGTATTCAAATTTTCATTCTAGGTCCTTTTATAGCATTCAGGTCGGAATCAATCTTTTTATAGCATTTCGCGTCATGATCGATTCTGCTATAGCAGTAGTTTCCAATATCAGTACTTTTTATAGCATTCCGTTATCATAGTCGATTATTTTATATCGGTAGTTTTCTCCATCGGTCCTTTTATAGCATTTCTTGTCATGATCGATCCTTTTATAATAGTACGTTTTACTCTCGGACTTTTTATAGCATTCCCTGACAGTATCAATCCTTTTTTAGTATTAGTTTTCAATCTTGGACGTTTTATAGTATTCTGTGTAATGATCAATCCTTTTATATCAGTAATTTTCCCTCAATGTTCTTGTATAGTATTTCTATTAATTATCAACTCTTTTCTAGAAATAATAGGCAATCGCTGTCCTTCTATAGGATTCCATGTCATGATCGATCCTTTTATGCCAGTTTTTACCTATCGGTCTTTATATAATCAACTGTGGGATAATCGATCATTTTATGTAAGTAGTTTTCAATATCTGTCCTTTTGTAGCATCTCATATCATGATCGATCCTTTTATAGCAGTAGTTTTTACTCTCGGTCCTTTTATAGCCTTTTGTGTCCTGATCGATCCTTTTATAGCAGTAGTTTTTACTCTCGGTCCTTTTATAGCCTTTTGTGTCATGATAGATCTTTTTCCTTGATAGTTTTCACTCTCGATCCTTTTATACCAGTAGTTTTCATTCTTGGTCCGTTCCTAGGATTCCGTTTCCGGATCGATCTTTTTATTGCAAAAGTTTTCACTTGCGGTTCTTTTATATTAGTAGTTTTCATTCAAGGTACATTTATAGAATTCCATATCATAATAGATCCTTTTAGAATAGTAGTTTCTAGTATGTCCTTTTACATCATTCCGTTTCCTGATCAATCCATACTATACCAAATGTTTTCACTCTCTCCTATTATAGCATTCCGTGTCATGATTGATCCTTTTATATCGGTAGTTTCCTCTCTCTGTCCTTGATAGCCTTCCGTTTCATGATCGATCCTTTTATAGCATTAGTTTTTAGTTTCGGTCCTCTTCTAGCATTCCGTATCATGATCAATTCTTGTATAGGAGTTATTTTCACCATCCTTTTTTTATAGGATTTCATGTAATGATCGATCATTAGATATCTAATTTTCACTTTTAATCCTTTTATAGCTTTCCGTACCATGATCGATCCTTTTAAAATAGCAGTTTTGACTCTCGCTCCCTTTCTTCATTGGGATGATAGATCCTTTTATGACATTAGTTTTGACTCTTGGCCCTTCTATACCATTCCATCATGAGTGAGCTTTTATAGCAATAGTTTTCCCTCTCCTTTATTTTATAGCATCTCTCTCATGATCGATCCTTGAATAGCAGTACTTCCACTCTCGCTCTTTTTAAAGCATTCTGTGTCATGGTCGATCCTTTTATATCCATATTTTTTCACTCTCAGGTTTTTTAAAGCATTTCATTTCGTGACGGATCTTTTTATATCAATAGTTTTCACTCTCGATCGTTTATAGTTGTAGTTTTTACTCCCGGTACTTTGATTACATTCAGTGTCATAATAGATCCTTTTATGTGAGTAATTTTCACTTCCGGTTTTTTACAGCATTTCCTCTCACGATCGATTCTTTTATAACACTAGTTTTCCCTCTTCTTTTCTTTTACATCATTCCGTGTTATGATATATCCTTTTATGGCTGTAGTTTGCCTTCTCAGTTTTTTTAAAGCATTTCCTGTCATGGTCGATTCTTTAATTTCAGTATTCTTTAGTTTTGTTTTTCATAGCACTAGTTTTCACTTGCAGTAATTTTATTACATTCCGTGTTATGATATATCCTTTTATGGCAATAGTTTTGACTCTCGGTCCTTTTATAGCTAGCATTCTTAGGCTACCAGCACTGTTTAACTAGGATTAGCTAGTGTCACCAGGCCATCATATTCCTAGTCAATATCTTCACCAGGCTCGTCTAGTCCTCGTTAATAGCCTCACCCTGTGCTGGCCTTATCCAATTTAATCGCATCAGCAGGCGATAGCCTAGTCTTAGTTAATGGCCTCACCAAGCGTAGGCTAGGCTAGGCTCGTCCTAGTTAATAGCCTCAACCTGTGTTAGTTCTAGTTAATTCCCGTACCATGCGCTAGCCCATTCCCTGTTAATAACATCACCAGGCGCTAGCTTAGTTCTAGTTAATAGCATCACGAGGCTAGCTACCCCTGTCATCATTAATCTCTCTGAAAGAGGTGCGTCTTTAGCTCGAAATTGGTTTCATCCAGTTTTTTTTTAAGAATTTGGTTGTTGTTGTTTTTTCCTCGTCTTTGAAATCATTTAGCCTTTTATAGTTGTTCTTGACACCATCTAACCTTCAATAGCAGTCCTTATTCATCATCCTGTATAATTTTATAGTCGTCATTTCACATTCGATCTTGCATAACCGTCCTTATCAGCCTCCATCATTTTATATAACTATGGCTATTCTCAAGAAACAGATAATCCTCCTATTCCTTACATAAATGAAATTATATAATACACTGCACGACGCATAAAAATAAATAAACACACTAATATGAAACTACCAACAATTCTAATCAACTGACACGTCATGTCAGACGAGGAATCCTTAATGTTTCTTTTTTAATACATACATACATACATACTGACATATATACGTAATTGGTGCTCGCACAAACAGTCAGCAAATGGTTCAAATAACAATAATCAAAATTTTGCCAAGTTCTGAGAATTCATTAATTAGATCTCCTTGTAATCCATAAATTAGGAGACTTTGTCTAGTTATATACGGCCACACAAAAACATATATATATATATATATATATATATATATATATATATATATATATATATATATATATATATATATATATATATATATATATATATGGGGAAATTCCACGTAGAATTTCTTTTCCAGCACGGAAGTGACGTCCATGCGTTAAAGAAAATTCTAGAATTTTGTTAGGCTTAAATTGGTAAGCCTCCCCCCACCCTTCCCATCCACAAGCGGTAGCCTCGAACCGCGTCCACCCCGGACCACCTTTTCGCGGGTTAGAATCGTCTGGGCGTGAAGATTCGAGGCCATTCGAGAGTAGTGCTGGCCAAACACCCCATGTTTTCCCCACCCCTGCGGGGGCAGTTTCGGATATGTAGGAGTCATCTTCCAGGTGGGAGACACAGAGTTGAGGAGTTCCGCCAGGATCCAAGAAGCATTTTCCCTAGTTCCAAGTCAGGTGCTTAACAACGAAGCAAAGTGACAGCTGAACTTTTCGTGTCGTTAGAATTAGCCCAGCCAGTGAGGTATTTCCATTTGACGATCGCCACCAAGTGACTTTTCCGACTCCACTCATCAACTCCTGTAGAAGCCCTCCTCGTTCCCTCCTCGTCTTCGGGTGGCCGAAATACTCTCCCCTGGACCAGACGTTACCGCCCCCCTTTCCCTTGGAGAACCGTCATCACGTCAACTTCCCGCTCAGAAGCTCCGAGTGCCCTCGCTCTCACGTTTATTGCCTGCAGAAGACATCCCTGAAACCTTACCCTGACGTCTCACCCGGAATCCTCCGTAAGCCAAACTGCTTGAGTTAATCCTTCCCATTGGAATAGTCTCCTTCTGTAATGCATTAATTTCTAACTTCAGAGTCTGATGCATAACTCTGCAATTACCCTCCTCATTTACCAATATAATTTTGCCCATTGATTCTCTTATTTTATGTAAATAAAATTATATTTTTGTACATGCCTCTTTAAATAACCTTGAACTGTGCCATTGCCCAAATTTTACCTGACCTCGTTTTGCACTCTTTTCTCGCTGCTCCGCCCGTCGAAACTCGTGGCGTTCCGTCCCTTCGTCAGTTCGCCTTTAAGTTATTCATCCCATCCCCATAGATATAATATGGTATTGATAAAATATAATGTCACACCAGAACAATATATGATGCGTTAAGGTATTTGTATTATTAGACAACTGACTCTACTTGAGGTCCAGCGTAATACCCTACTCCTCGAACTCGAAAAAAACACATTCCAAAGGACCCCCTTTATGTTAGTCTCATTCACCGTCATAGAAAACTGATATTTTTAAAATATAACAGCGATGTCTTAGCTAAATACATTCGGAAGCTGAAAAAAAAACAAGACAAATTGGTGCGGTTAATGTATTTGCATTATTTGACAACTGACTCAAATTTAAGTCCAGCGTGACACCCTAGTCCTCGAACTGGAAGATAACACTTAGGGACACCTTCTAATGTGCCCCAAAAAACACATTTCAAAGGAACCCGTTTATTCCAAGACAAATTTGTGCGGTTACGTTAAACCGCATTATATATATATATATATATATATATATATATATATATATACGATGTAATCCCAAAAGTAAGGTCTCCAAAGCACTGGGAACGCAGGGAAACTGATCGTGCGGCTGTTGGTAACACTGTTGTGTTTGTTGCTCTTGCGCCTGTGCCTGCCCCTGCCGCGGCTCACTGCCACGTTCAGTCTTGGCTTGGCAGCCGTTTATGATGTAGTTTCCGATTGATGCTACCGCCAATTGTGAAGTTCACGCTGTTATTCGGGGTTTTTTAACGCAAGTGCATTAAACCGATTAAAATTTATTGCCAATTAACGGAAGTGTATGGCGAGTCGTGTATGGATGTCAAAAACCTCAGCAAGTGGTGTAGGAAGTTTGCAGTTGGTCGTGCTGAAATTCATGACGAAGAAAGAAGCGGGTGACGATCAATTTCCAACGAGACAGTCGCGAAGGCTAAGCAAATCCTGCGTAAAAATCGGCGGGTAACTCTGGATGATCTCCGCATCTTGATTCCTGAGGCACCATTCATATGGTTTTGATGGAAACGTTGCAATATTGGAAGGTGTTCCCAAGATGAATCCCGCGAATGCTCATAAAAGACGATCAGCGGCAACGAGTTGACTCTACCCGCGAATTTCTTCGCTGCTATGCAGTCGAAAATGGCCTCTTTCTGGATCCGATTTTCAAGGGTGATGAAACATGGGCGTTCCAATTCACACCTGAAACCAAACAACACTCACGCGAAAATTCAACAAACACAGTCTGCCGGTAAAGTTGTGGCATCTGTGTTTTGGGATCGAAAGGGGGGTTATTGTTGGTCGACTTCATGGCTTCGGGGGCCACAATAAATGCAGACAGGTACTGTGAGGGACTGAAACAGCTCAGACAGGTGGTTCAGAAGCGGACAAGAGGAATGTTGAGCAAAGGCGTATGCATTCTTAACGACAACCCTCGCCCACATGTGATCCGTCAAACAGTCGCTCTTCCGCAACAGTTTGGATGGGAAATCATCATCCACCCACTTTATAGTCCGGACTTGGTACCCAGTGACTACCACCCGTTCCCTAAGTTGAAAGAACATTTGGCCGGAACGCGCTTCAGCAGTGACGACGGGATGAAAAATGAGATTCAACGCTTCCTCAACGACATGGCGGCGAGCTGGTATGACATGGACATACAAGCACTGCCACAGCGCTTACAAAAATGCATCGACTGAAATGTCAATTATGTAGAAAAATAGATAAATGTTTAAGCTTAAAAATGATGTAAACATTATTGACAATAAACGTCTCTGTGATTTCTAAATATTTTGGAGACCTTACCTTTGTGATCACCCTCGCATATATATATATATATAGTGATGGGGCCAAAAGTTTTCAGACGCCTGTAATTTTTATTATTCCCTAGGTACTGTATGTCTATCAATATGATGGTCTAGTTTTGGAATGCATGTGTCCAATACATCTGGAAAGAAAAGTATAAGGGTCTTATAAATATTTTTTTAAATATCTAAAATGTTCGATGCTGTTGAAATGTATGACCTCCTGGTATCACTAAGCGGGATGTTATAGTCAAAATGTCTTCAGATAAAACATCATATTTGTTGATTAAGATATTATTCCATGTCGACAAGATCTGATAATAATATGACAATCGCGAAAACACGCAAGCATACTTAGAGGAAAGAAGTCTGATACACCCGCTGCACAGGAAAGGTCCCATCTGTTGACAAATCGCCCCAAGGCTCAGTGGATCACATTCCGATCCAGGGTCAGTACGCAGCGTGACGACAGGTCTCTGCACCGCATGAGACTTCGGGCTTGTAAGAAAACTGCAGTATAGCTGCTATATGAATGTTGGGGGGATGCAAGTTATGCATCCCTCAAAACAGTCCATCGCAGACTGATTACACAAAGCCTGAAGTCACGACTGCTATGGACACTTGTTCATAGCAACTTGACCATGTGTCAGTGGCGACGTGTCTTTTGGTCTGGCGATTCCACGTTGCTGTTGTTTTCGACACCAGACACCGTTAGAGGCTGCCGGAGGCCATGAGGGCAGTGGAACTGATAGTGCACAGTGCCCAACAGTAAAGCATAGTGGCGCCTCCCTAAAAGTATGACGCTGCATGTCAGGCTCAAGTGTGGGTCCCCCTCGCAGTTTGTGATGGTACCATGAATTCAGAGAAGTACCAAGCTGTTCTGAGAGGTCTTATGCTGATCTCAGTTGTAGACCTTTTCAGAAATGCCTCGAATGTCATTTTCCTGCAGGACAATGCTCTATGCTACAAGTCTGCGTCGACCCTACGGTGGCCCCGGGACAAAAATAGGACAGTGATGGACTGGCCATCTCAGTCTCCGGATATGAATCCACTAGGAAACATCTCGTAGGACCTGAAGTAGGTCATAACACGTTCGACAGTCAGCCTCCAATGAGAAACTGAAGGTAATTGTCACCTAGGGGCGGCACGGTTGGCAAATAAATAAATAAACAGCCTTAAATAACCGGGTTTTATTCCTGGGGGTTTGGGGGCTTTTTAAAGTGTAATTTGAAAAAATCCGGGTTTGTTGTTTTTTTCAAAATGACACTTTCTTTTTTCAAGAAATGAATGCTACTTATGATTATTTTATTCAAAATTCATATTTATGTTTAGAATTTAAACAAATATGTATCAAATTAAGGCTATTTCTCTGATACTGACTCATAATTCATCTCTCCTTCTACAGGTTATGGCTATCATGGGTACCCACAATTCTCGATCAGTGATCTGTTCTTACTATAATATAATTATTAAACTAAGTAATTATTGATATTATATAAAAATAGAGATAGCTATTCTTTTTCTATGTTATTCTAATGCTTGGAGGGTTTGTTTTTTTAAAAAAGACAGAATAAAACCCGTAAAAAAAACCCCAGGGTTTTATTAGGCGTTTTCAAAATTTGGGGGGTTTTGCTAACCCTGAGGAGTGGGGCCAGCCCCATACCTCTGAGGTGTCACCCCCTCGTGGAGAGGGTGCCTCAAAGAATATATTGCTATCTTCATTGCCAAGGGACTCTCGGCAAGATACTGAGCATCTTGTATAAGTTTGGTGTTGCTGTAATTATCAGAGAACTTCATCTATTTATCTGTTATATATTGCTTATGTTACATATTTAAGCAAATTTTGTGTTTTTTTTATTCTTATTGATTTTCTTGAGCATATAATATAACTTAATGCTATATATTCGTCCTTATTTCAATGTTATATTCATATTGATGTGTAAATAAAAACTTTACAAGCCTACTGCGTTATCTAATTTCCTAGGTGTCCTAAATTGTTTGCCCATGGTTATATATATATATATATATATATATATATATATATATATATATATATATATATATGTGTGTGTGTGTGTGTCTATTTTAAAGGCTCGAAGAAATAAAAACTGGTAACACAACCCGGAAAAACGCTAAGGAAATTATTATTAGGTGTACCATTAAAGCTTAAGAAGGAAATGGGAGATATAGTAACATAAAAATAGGGGCAAACTATTTTAAGCCTTATAAGAAAATGAAAAAGGGAGTTGGAATCGAACCTGTGTCATTAAGCACTCTTCGTTCGCTAAAATGACCACGACGCTCATCTCCACAGCTACCATCCTCAACCCCCAGGTTAATGACACAGGTTCGAATCCAACTCCTTTATTCATTTTCTTATAACAATTAAAATAGTTTGCCCTTATTCTTATGTTACTATATCTCCCATTTTCCTTCTTAAGCTATAATGGTACACCTAATAATAATTTCATTAGCGTTTTTCCGGGTTATGTAACCAGTTTTCATTTCTTTGAGCCTTTAAAATACATCTATTATATATCACGTGTTATGTGATTTCCAATTATTATATATATATATATATATATATATATATATATATATATATATATATATATTGGTAAACCCCAACCCCCCACCCCCCACCCACCCCAAGTCGAATGCATTCCAAGTTGAACAAAAATTAGGGCAAAATTTCGCCTCCCATCTCGAACGTCGTCTGCCAACAAAGGCCGCCCAGTCTCGCGCATTCTCTCGTACTCTGCAAATCATCGCCTGTTGTGCTGACATTTTTTTACATTTTTCCTTCAAATTAGCCCTCGTTATATCTCCTAAGAAAGTAAAAATTGACAGTGCAAGTTGTGGCAGTAAAAATAATTTTCACACGAAGCAGGAAATAATACAGAAAAGAAAGAGGGTTGAGTGTAGGTTAGTAACCTAGCCAAAGAGTAGGGAATGTCTAAGTCTGTACATTTTATGGAACATAAAGACACACTAAAGGCCGCTGATGTGGCTAAAGGAGTCTGGAAAATTAAATAAAAGGCCACAAATTTAAGAAAAAGTAGAAGTTGCTCTTAGTTTGGATAAATGATATGCAACTCAAAGGAGATATTGTTACTGAGGCCAAAATATGTGAAAAGGCTAAGAAGTTGCACAGTGATTTAGTGGCTAAAACACCCAGTACAAGTGACTCTGACACTCAAGAATTCAAAGCAAGTAAAGGTCGGTTCGAGAAGTTCGGTAAACGAAGTGGCATTCATAGTGTTTTAGGGCATGCTGAGACAGCAAGTTTTGATAAAGATGGTGCTGAAATGTTTGTGGGTGAGTTTCTTGCTTATTTTCGAAGTGAAGGTTACCTCTCACAAGTTTTTACCTGGGATAATACTGGACTATTCTGGGAAAAAAGGCGAAGAAAAACCTACATCACTCAAGAGAAAAAAACACTCCCTGGGAACAAGGCAATGAAAGACGGGTTGTCTCTTTTAATGTGTACTAATGCGAGTAGGGACTGCAAAATAAAACTAGTTTTTGTCTATCACTCAAGAAACTGACGGGTCTTTTAGAGGAACAATCTGCACAAGTCTACATTGCCACTAATGTGGATATCAAATTTAAGGGCTTAGGTGACGAGAATTCTTTTTCGGGAATGGTTGAGAGATGTGTTTGCTCTAGCAGTCAGAAAATATCTTATGGGGAACAATCTGCCATTAAATTGTTTTCTTATTATGTATAATGCTCCTGCATATCTTCCAAGTTTGGAAGATCAGCTACCTACTGCTCTAAACTTTATTAAATTTAAATTCCTACCACCCAACACAACTCCTCTACTGCAGCTAATGGACCAGCAAGTGATCAGCAACTTCAATAAGTGATTCACCAAGCATCTTTGGGCAAGGTGTTTCCAAGTTTCAGTGGTATGGACTTAGCCTTAAGAGAGTTTTAGAAGGACCAATTCCATATTATCCATTGCATAAACCTCATTGACAATGCATGGAAAGAGGTTTCTAAACGCACATTACAGTTTACTTGGAAGAAACTTTGGCCAAGTTGTGGGCCTGGAAGAGATTTTGAAAGCTTTGGGGAGGCACCAGAAGAGACAATAGAGTCAATAGTGGCTGAAGTAATGACCCTTGGAAAAAGTTTGGGATTGGAGGTTGACTCTGATGATTTAGAGGAACTTGTGCAGGACTACAAGTAAGAACTCAACATAGAAGACCTTGTTCAGCTCAAAAAATGAACATATGAAGGAAGCAGAGCTTCATCTATTTATCTGTTATATATTGCTTATGTTACATATTTAAGCAACATAGAAGACCTTGTTCAGCTCAAAATGAACAGATGAAGAAAACAGAGCAGGAATTTTCATCAGGAGATGAAAGGGAATAGGTTTTTAGCGCTGAGGCCTAAGAAATGTGTGGCATCTGGGGTAAACTGTAGATGTTTATTGAAAAGTATCATCCCGACGAAAATGCGAACAATAGTGTGTTGGACAATATGAATGACATTGTTATGTCTCAATTCCGAAACCTTCTCCAGAAAAGAAAGAGACAAACCACTCTGGATAGTTTTCTTGTGTAAAAAGAAACCAGAAAGAAATCTTGCAAGAGACCAAGACGAGAATAAACACTGTTTTCATGGAGGTGACTCACCATCCAAGCAAAAGACATCCCCACCACCCACCATCCACCTCTGCCAACAACTCTAAAGAAGCAAGATAAGTTATTAAATTTATTTATACTACATATTAAAATTTAAAGGTATTTCTGCTTTATTTAAGTTCTTTTCTGCTTGCCATTATACTTATATTTCAGGTTTCTGGCCACAGAGCTCAACAGAAACTCATAAAAATGTAAAATAGATATGGGGATTTTTGCCTGGAACGAAATAATACTTTTTAATTTAATTTTAATAGAAAAAATTGCCTACTAACTAGAATATTTGTAAGTCGAAGGGCTCAAGAAACTGATTAGATTCGACTTGGGAGGTACCATTATATATATATATATATGATTTGTTGAAGTTGATAGCAACGCCTGCTTGGTTGAACTTGCTCTTCAGCTTTCTAACCTTTTCAAATACTCTCTTTTCAAAAAGCAAAAGCTGATGAAAAATGTTGATTATTGGAATTTTTATTAGCCAAGACTCCTGGTAACCCTTTCACGAGTCATTTTCTGGACGAACAATAAAAAAATTACCGAAAATGGGTACTATTTATGCACTATTATCTTAACAGGAGAATATTAGTTTGGCCCAATCTGATGAGAGGAAATTAATAAAGATTGCATAATTTTTAGATAGATGAATTATAAATCAATGCCAAAAATAAAGGAGGTAACGCTTCTGACTGCTTCAGTCAACAGGATAAGATTCAATACGGATTTTGCTTCACGGTCCATTGCCTATCTCGATTGGAACTATTTTGTGTTTTTCTCAAACGAATAAGTGTTGACGCCGCAAGTGTATGTTTTCCGGGACATGGCTTCTGGCTTAGCTAGTGAGCTCGGGAGTGTTTTTCGCCTGCACTGGCTTCGATGAAGGGTAGTAAAAGGAAGAAAAGAAAGAGAGATAATATCAAGAAAGGAACAACGAGAATCCGACTTTACGCAACCCTACGGAAGGTAATGTAGTTGCTAAACAGTCCTTGGACGTTTGCCTTTCTACTTTCTTCACCCACCTCCTTTTTAATATCACTTTAAAGACGCTTCCCAACTACATACATTCACACGCACAGTCAGACACCCACACCGCGAGTTTCCCACCTTCCCTTCATAATTGCTCTCTTGGGTAAAATAAAGGAGAGATGAAGAAGAATCGGCGCATTACCCGAAGGACTTTACGTGGCCCACAAAAACTGGAAAGGGGCAAAGTCTTTGAATATACGGTTAACTGCGCATTGCGCTCGTTAAGCTCATTGACATCCCCCTTGGATACGCAGCAATTTTTGTTAGGGAAGATAACACTGAGGCCCTCACCTCTCCTCGCGCCACAGAATCCATGAAACTTATCAATTTCTAACCACAAACACCACCCCATATACGCTCACACAGGAGCTTGATTTGCCGATGGCTCGACCCCTAGGTTGGAGGTCACACGGCGAAAGAAATCACGGTGGTGATTCTCAGGAATCACACGTGGGCAAAATTAGCCGCGGTGATTAGGTTCAAAGGCTACACCCACGTGTTCAAAGTGGTTTTCTCTGAAACCTCATTGGTCATAAAAGCTAAAGAAAACGGACTCCTCCTCTTCAGCGTATGCGTCTGACCCAAGCAGATTGAACGTGAAGAATTCGTTGACCTACAAATGTGTTTTAGATAATACAGTTAGGATGAACGCACGACTGCTACTTGCATCAATACGAACACCCTGATGTGTTCTGTCTGCACGCTATAAGGGCACGTCCGGCGTGATTGCAAAAGCGATTCCCAGAAGTGTCTGAGTTGTGGTGGCCCACACAGAACCATGTTGATGATCTGTCCAGTTAAACAAGACATCATTGGCAAAACAAAAGAACAGGGAAAAATAGAGGAAGAGAAAAGAGCTAATGCAACTTATGCGAAGGTTGCCAAGGCAGCAGTTGCGGAAAGTGGAATAGCACCCAAACCTGCAGTGCTAAAAATCGAGAACTAAAAATCTACATAAATAATGTACTACAAATATTATGCAAACATTGCCAACCTCACTTTACCTGGTTGCTCTGTTAAGGAAATGAACGCCATGCTCGTGTCGTGAAAAACGGTATGGGAGAAATGTGGTTTCTTAGAACCTCCCCTCCGACAAAGTTCTTCGTATCAACCTCCAACCCCAAAGAGGGCTAATTTTAAGCTTATTTGACAAATTTGATCAAATCGGCCCCACGGCTTAAGGGAGCCCCTTACCAGATTAAATTTTGCCACTTTAAAACAGAACACTGATGAAGAGGTAGTTACTGAAAAAAATAAAGACTTGGATTGCTCTCTGTTGGTTAAAGAACTTGAAGCTCTGAAAACTTTTCTTCCCTTCAGTGTCATTAAGCCTCAAGCTCTGTTTGAATACTTGGTAGTGAACAATTGATTTACAGCGTTTGCTAATGTTTTTATTGCTTTGAGGATTTACTTTAAAATGCCTGTAACAGTCGCATCGGGTGAGTTTTTCAAAACTAAAACTGATTAAAATTCTTACGGTCATCAATTTTACGAGAGAGACTAAACAATTTGGTGATGCCATCTATAGAAAATGACATTGCTAAAACCATCAACTTTGAAATTATTTTTAAAGACTTTGCAAATAAAACAGCCAGGAAGTCTTTTGATAAAATGATTGTGTATACAAAATATGTTGGTAATTGCCTTATCTTGCATTAAAAATTAAACTTTCAATATTTAGTATATCAAACATTTATTTTTTGAGGGGAGAGGGGCTAAAACAAGTATACTACACGAAATATAAACATACAGTAATTTTGACTTATGTAGAGTAGGGGGCTTCACTATCAATTTTCTAATTGGGTCCCGCAATTCCTAGCACCGACCATAACCCCACATCGAGAAGAGCTGCCCCCAAAATCCCAGCTCCCAGCAATGCCCTATCACGAGACACTGGAATCCAGGCTATGGTAAACAAGGTCTGCTGACCAAAGTCGCGTGCTCTTACTTATTCTAATTTATGACCTTACGACCTTCAAAACTTTCAATAATTCCTAGACTAACCTTGGGGGGACCTTGCCTATTATATCATTCGAAAGAAAATGTAAAACAACATAAGGGTTTCAAATTTCGTTAGAATCGACTGAATAGTTATGATGTTATTGCCAAATAATTCCCCGATAAACTTGGGAGGACCTTGGCAATTATACCATTCAAAAGAGAATGTAAAACAACATAAGGGTTTCAAATTTCTTTAGACTCGGCCGAATAATTACAATGTTACTACCCTCCCCCGCCTCCCCCCCCCAAAAAAAAGCAAAACGGGGACCGACGGACCGACCGACATAGTGAGATGTGGAGTCGCACGTGGCTAAAAAAGGCAACTAACACACACACTCACAAACACAGTCACCGAAACAAATCCAACTGAGCTACGAGTTGAGCAGATGGAGGCCCCACCTGCGAGGCCTAAAAAGTAATCTAACCTAAGATTACAAAATTCCCAATATTGAAATTGTAATCCTTATAACCAAATACGACGTACCGTAGTGGCGGAAACAACCTGCTGCCACAACTGCTTGAATGCCATTTTTGACGGTAAATTAAAACCTCGAATGAAATATACAGGGTGTAGCAAAAAAAAGAAACCAACTTTTAAATTTATATATCTCTGAAAGTATTAAAGCTAGATAGTTTCTAAAGACTTATTTTTTTGTCTATCTTTTGTGCATCTATGTTGAAAATCTTATAAACTTATATCTATAATTGTAAGTTCTGCAATGAAGTAGATGAAGGACCTAAAAAGTGTGCTTGCGCAAGCAGGTAAAATACAGAATCAAACTTCAAATAGACACTTCAAAACCATTTCGTAAAAGGAAGCAGAAAAAAATACAATTTAATTTCTAATATTTATTACAAAAACATAGTTAATTATTTTTTATAATGTAAGAGGTTAATATCCGTTTCCTTCGGTATGGCCTCCATTTCTTTTTACACATACTTGCATCCTTCTTCGTATTTCTGCCATAATTCTTTGCTTCAAATCATCTGTGTTTTCTGGTGGAGAAAAGTACACTTACTCTTGAGATGGACCCACAAAAAAAATCGCAAGGTAAGTCCGCAGATCGGGGTGTCCACTCAATTGGATGGTTCAATGCAATAATGTGGGTATTAAAAATGCCCCTCAGCAATTTCCGCACAGCATGAGTTCTATGTGCTGGAGTGCCATCTTGAATCCACCATAGCCTATTAAATCTGTGTCCATAAATTTGACGCAGTTCAGGAACTATCCTTTCTGTAATTAGGTTCAGGTATGCATCTTCAGTCAAGTTATTGTAGTAGAAAAAAAGGGCCACAAGACTTCCGTTTCCACACATTCCAACCCACACAAAAACCTTTTCCCTGGATATGCCTACATTAAAGTTAAAATTTGGAGGATTGCTTTGTGGCGCATACTGGCGAATGTTATGATTGTTGACTCTTCCATTCATATGAAATTCAGCTTCATTGCCGATTACAATGTTTTCCAAGAAGCGAACATTTCTTTGCAGAAACCAGTTGGCAAAATTTAGGCGGTGAGGTAAATCTTGTTCAAAGAGTTCTTGCTCTACTTGCATTTTGTAAGAATACTATTTCAAATCGCGTTTAATGATTCGGTGAAACGTATCCTTACTGATGTTGAAACCATTCTTTCTGACTAATATTCTGGGATCCTGAATAAGCTTTTTTTTTAAAGATTAATGTTTTCTTGTGTCCGTTCTGTTCTCCTGCAACCCGATCGATCTTTGTTTAAATTTAAACTTGTTCCTTCAGTCTTGTACATATTAACATTTGTCCAGATGTTTTGGGGGGTTTGGGAAACTCTATCTGGAAAGCGTTGTTCAAAAAGTTGTTGAACTTGTTTAAAGCTTCCAGTCCTTAAATAATTTGTGACCACAAAAGATCGTTGTTCACTTGTAAGTTGCATTTTAGGGTGCATGAAGAATGAATAAAATTGAAGGCTTAAATTGACTGGTGGCGATTCTCCAACAACGTCTTAGCAGGAACTAGGCTAATAATTTTGGTAAGCTTAGTAAGCTAAGGCTAGGCTAAGCCTAGGCTTTAGACAATTGTATTTTTTTCTGCTTCCTTTTAAGAAATGGTTTTGAAATGTTTATTTGAAGTTTGATTCTGTATTTTACCTGCCTTCGCAAGCACACTTTTTATGTCTTTCATCTACTTCATTGCATAACTTACAATTATAGATATAAGTTTATAAAATTTTTAAAATAGATGCACAAATGATAGACAAACAAAATTAAGTTTTTGGAAACTATATAGCTTTAATACTTTCAGACATATATTAATTTAAATGTCGGTTTCCTTATTTTTGTGACACCCTGTATATATAAAAAAAAATAAATACACTCCAGAGCTACTCTATCACCAAGAAACTATCTATCACCAGTTTTTCAAAAATTCCAATTTTTAAATCCAATGACAGAGCGACCCTTTCCCCAGGGAACACCCCTCAAAATTTCAAACTCTATCTAATTTCCCTATAGTTTTACCATATTTCTCCACTATACCCTCTCTTACTACATATATAAATCTCTTCTACTATTTTAATATCGCTATTAATACCTTAATATGTCCATGTCCAATGAGGCAACGCTTCTACTCCTATTCCTGTCTCTTGGTGCAGACTCCAGTGACCTCTCCTCTCTCTCTCCTTCGAGTATTAGTAATTATGTAGAAATCTGATTATGATGCAATGCGGTTACAATTAAGACTGCGAGTGGTGGGCAAGCTGGTTTGTGGCTGGAGCCGCATGTTTATTTTGGATCTTTTGTTTCCATGTTGTGACGGCTTCAGCCATGCGCAGTCGTCCTCGATCCCTTCCCCGGAAAATGATGGTTGTTTTGCTATTTAGCAATTTTCGGGTAAGGGTCGTCCGATACTTCGCAGTGTGGCGCTTGATAGCTCCGTCTTTGAGCTATGCTGTTAACACACCTCCAAACGTGTCTAACTGCATCGTAACTATCATTGTACCTTTTGTTGAGAGCATCGTAACGAGTGTAACATGACTTAGGCAATACCCGGTATATATATATATATATATATATATATATATATATATATATATATATATATATATATATATATATATATGAAAAGAAACTCACAACTTGCACGTGAGTCAAAATTATGATAAATAACAGCCACAAGGAAAATGGAAAAACGATTCCGAGCGCTTTCGTCTTTATTCTAAAAGACCTCTTCCATGAAGAGGTATTTTAGAATAAAGACGAAAGCGCTCGGAATCGTTTTCTCCATTTTTCTTGTGGCTGTTATTTATCATATATATATATATATATATATATATATATATATATATATATATATATATATATATATATATATATATATATATATAAATATATATATATATATTAGTCTGCCAAAGCCTAATCAATAAATAGCCTCTACGAGCCAACTCCTGTTCCCCCCAACCCAGTTCAGTCCCACCTACCACCCTCATCCATAAAGCTATGCAGTCTATTCTTAAAACTCTGCAGTGAGGACGCTTCTATCACATGACTATCGAGTCTATTCCATTCAGCTACCACTCGGTTTGTAAACTAATTTCTACCAATGTCTTTCCTTAACCTAAATTTGTCCAGATTAAACCTATTGCTACGTTTTTTATCCTGTTCCCTAGAAATAATAACCTTACCTATGATAACCTTTTATGCACTCGAAGATTTCAATCAAGTCCCCTCGAAGTCTCTGAAATTCATTAAAAACTGATTTTAACGTTATGGGAATAGAGGAAGGGCAAAACCCTCTATTTAACTGACGCGTTTCGATACACTTGTATCATCCTGAGAGATAAAATAAAGAAAAAGTAGAACATTGAATGGACACACTTACATACAAACAAAGCGATCGGCAAGTGCGAACGTACTGACAATCTTGTGACCAAGATAAGACAATGTCGAAAGGGGTAAGCTTATGGGCGAAGGTCAAATGCGCGTTCAGGTCAAAAAACATACCCCTCGTATATCGGCTCCTAATTCTACCACTCGGCAGTATTCCGTGCGAGTTGAATTGGATGTTTATTTTGGGTTGTTTTTCTTATGTATGGATGTCTTCTAGGAAATTCAAAAAGGTAAATGTGCAGGTGAATTTGAAAGATACTTCACAAATTTAGAATGGGAAATGTGCAGGTTAATGTGGAACATATTGCACGATTCCACTAAAGCAAATGTGCAATTAAATTTGGAATATCAGCATATGACTGGAGGAGAAATTTGCGGTTGAATGTGGAAGGTTCTCTACATATTTAGTATAGATAGAGAATGTGCAGTTTAATGTGAAGATGCTCCACGACTTCAGAGGGGAAATGTGCTGCTGAATGTGGAAGATGGTGCGCAACTTCAGTAAGGGAAATGTGCAGTTAAATATGGAAAATGCTGCATAACTTCGTTAGTATAAATGTGCAGTTGATATTAATAGATGTACACAAATTTGGTAGCGGAAATGTGCAGTTAAATAGGGAACATGCTGCACAGTATCAGTTGTGAAAATGTGCAGTTGAATGTGGAAGATGTTGCACAACTTCAGTAGTGGAAATATACAGTTGAATGTAGATGTTACTTCCCAACATTAATAAGAGAATTGAGCAGTTGCGTGTGGAAGATGCTACAGAACTTTGGTATGAAAAATGAGTAGTAGATTTTAGAAGCTTCTTAAAAAATTTAGTAATGGAAATTTGCAGTTAAATGTGGATGTTGTTGCTCAAAATCATGGTGGGAAATGTGCAGTTGAATTTGAAAGATGCAGCTCAACTATAGAAAGAGAAGTGTGGCGTTAAATGTTGAACATGCCTCACACATTTAGTATGCAAAATGTACATTTGAATCTGGAAGATGTTGCACAATTCAGTAAGGAACTGTGAGTTTAATGTAGAAGATACTGCACAACATATATAAAATAAATATTTAGTTGAATGTTGAAGATGCGGTACTACTTCAGCAGAAGGAGAAGTGTGCCTTTGGATGTAGGAGATGCTGTACAAATTTAGTAGTGAAAATATACAATTTAATGTTGAAGATGCTATAAAAAAGTGCATGGAATGCGGAAGATGCCTCAAAACTTTACTAAAGGAAATGTGTAGTTCCCTTTGTGGAAATGTGCAGCTTAATTTCAAAGGTGCTATACATGGTCTTGAGGAGAAATGTAGAGTTGAATGTAGAATAAGATGCACAATTTCACTAGTGAAAATGTAGCTTTAAATGGTAAAGATGCTGCACAACTATACTATGGGGAATGTGCATTGGTTAGTTAATTCTGCTGCACAATGTCATGAGCACAAATGCACATTTGAATGTGAAAGATACTGCACAAGTTCAGTAGTGGATATTATGCAGTTTAATGTTGAATATGCTGCCCAAATCGGTATGAAACTGTGCAGTAGAATGTGAAAGATGCTGCACAACTTCATTAGGAGAAATGTTCAGTTGAATTTGCAGATGCTGCACTTTCTTAGTAGGAATATTATACAGGCTTATTTTGAAGATGCTGCACAAACTGAGGAGAGGAAATGTGCAGTTGAATGTGGAAGATGCTGCACAACTTCACTAGTGGAAATATGCATTTAAATTATGAATATACTGCACAAATTAAGTATGGGAAAAATGCATTTATATGTAAAAGATGCTGCACAAATTCAGTATGCGAAATATGCATTTGTATGTAGAAGATGCTGCATAAATTCAGTATGGGAAATATGCATTTGTATGTAGAGGATGCTGCACAAATTCAGTATGGGAAAAATGCATTTGTATTTAGAAGATGCTGCACAAATTCAGTATGCGAAATATGAATTTGATGTAGAAGATGCTGCACAAATTCAATATGGGAAATATGCATTTATATGTAGAAGATGCTGCACAAATTTAGTATGGAAAAAATGCATTTGTATGTAGAAGATGCTGTACAAATTCAGTATGCGAAATATGCATTTGTATTTAGAAGATGCTGCACAAATTCAGTATGGGAAATATGCATTTGTATGTAGAAGATGCTGCACAAATTCAGTATGGGAAATATGCATTTGTAGGTAGAAGATGCTGAACAAATTCAGTATGGGAAATATGCATTTATATGTAAAAGATGCTGCACAAATTCAGTATGGGAAAAATGCATTTATATGTAGAAGATCTTGCACAAATTAAGTATGCAAAATATGCATTTGTATGTAAAAGATGCTTCACAAATTTAGTATGGGAAAAATGAATTTGTATGTAGAAGATGCTGCGCAAATTCAGTATGGGAAAAATGCATTTATATGTAGAAGATGCTGCACAAATTTAGTATGCGAAATATGCATTTGTATGTAGAAGATGCTGCACAAATTCAGTATGGGAAAAATAAATTTGTATGTAGAAGATGCTGCACAAATTCAGTATGCAAAATATGCATTTGTATGTAGAAGATGCTGCGCAAATTTAGTATGGGAAAAATGCATTTGTATGTAGATGATGCTGCACAAATTCAGTATGGGGAAAATGAATTTATATGTAGAAGATGATGCACAAATTCAGTATGCGAAATATTCATTTGTATGTAGAAGATGCTGCACAAATTTAGTATGCGAAAAATGAATTTGTATTTAGAAGATACTGCACAACATATATTGAATAAATATTTAGTTGAATGTTGAAGATGCGGTACTACTTCAGCAGAAGGGGAAGTGTGCCTTTGGATGTAGAAGATGCTGTACAAATTTAGTAGTGAAAATATACAATTTAATGTTGAAGATGCTATAAAAAAGTGCAGTGGAATGCGAAAGATGCCTCAAAACTTTACTAAGGGAAATGTGTAGTTCCCTTTGTGGAAATGTGCAGCTTAATTCCAAAGGTGCTATACATGGTCTTGAGTAGAAATGTAGAGTTGAATGTAGAATAAGATGCACAATTTCACTAGTGAAAATGTATCTTTAAATGGTAAAGATGCTGCACAACTATACTATGGGGAATATGCATTGGTTAGTTAATTCTGCTGCACAATGTAATGAGCACAAATGCACATTTGAATGTGAAAGATAGTGCACAAGTTCAGTAGTGAAAATTATGCAGTTTAATGTTGAATATGCTGCATAAATCGGTATGAAACTGTGCAGTAGAATGTGAAAGATGCTGCACAACTTCATTAGGAGAAATGTTCAGTTGAATTTGCAGATGCTGCACTTTCTTAGTAGGAATATTATACAGGCTTATTTTGAAGATGCTGCACAAACTGAGAAAAGGAAATGTGCAGTTGAATGTGGAAGATGCTGCACAACTTCACTAGTGGAAATATTCATTTAAATTATGAAGATACTGCACAAATTCAGTATGGGAAAAATGCATTTATATGTAAAAGATGCTGAACAAATTCAGTATGCGAAATATGCATTTGTATGTAGAAGATGCTGCATAAATTCAGTATGGGAAATATGCATTCGTATGTAGAGGATGCTGCACAAATTCAGTATGGGAAAAATGCATTTGTATTTAGAAGATGCTGCACAAATTCAGTATGCGAAATATGAATTTGATGTAGAAGATGCTGCACAAATTGAATATGGGAAATATGCATTTATATGTAGAAGATGCTGCACAAATTCTATATGGGAAATATGCATTTGTATGTAGAAGATGCTGAACAAATTCAGTATTGGAAATATGCATTTATATGTGAAAAGATGCTGCACAAATTCAGTATGGGAAAAATGCATTTATATGTAGAAGATGTTGCACAAATTAAGTATGCAAAATATGCATTTGTATATAAAAGATGCTTCACAAATTTAGTATGGGAAAAATGAATTTGTATGTAGAAGATGCTGCGCAAATTCAGTATGGGAAAAATGCATTTATATGTAGAAGATGCTGCACAAATTTAGTATGCGAAATATGCATTTGTATGTAGAAGATGCTGCACAAATTCAGTATGGGAAAAATAAATTTGTATGTAGAAGATGCTGCACAAATTCAGTATGCAAAATATGCATTTATATGTAGAAGATGCTGCGAAAATTTAGTATGGGAAAAATGCATTTGTATGTAGATGATGCTGCACAAATTCAGTATGGGGAAAATGAATTTATATGTAGAAGATGCTGCACAAATTCAGTATGGGAAATATGCATTTGTATGTAGAAGATGCTGCACAAATTTAGTATGCGAAAAATGAATTTGTAAGTAGAAGATACTGCACAACATATATAGAATAAATATTTAGTTGAATGTTGAAGATGCGGTACTACTTTAGCAGAAGGGGAAGTGTGCCTTTGGATGTAGGAGATGCTGTACAAATTTAGTATTGAAAATATACAATTTAATGTTGAAGATGCTATAAAAAAGTGCAGTGGAATGCGGAAGATGCCTCACAACTTTACTAAAGGAAATGTGTAGTTCCCTTTGTGGATTTGCGCAGGTTAATTTCAAAGGTGCTATACATGGTCTTGAGGAGAAATGTAGAGTTGAATGTAGAATGAGATGCCCAATTTCACTATTCGAAATGTAGCTTTAAATGCTGAAGATGCTGCACAACTATACTATGGGGAATGTGCATTGGTTAGTTAATTCTGCTGCACAATGTAATGAGCACAAATGCACATTTGAATGTGAAAGATAGTGCACAAGTTCAGTAGTGAAAATTATGCAGTTTAATGTTGAATATGCTGCCCAAATTCGGTATGAAACTGTGTAGTAGAATGTGAAAGATGCTGCACAACTTCATTAGGAGAAATGTTCAGTTGAAATTGCAGATGCTGCACTTTATTAGTAGGAATATTATACAGGCTTATTTTGAAGATGCTGCACAAACTGAGGAGAGGAAATGTGCAGTTAAATGAGGAAGATGCTGCACAACTTCACTAGTGGAAATATGCATTTAAATTATGAAGATGCTGCACAAATTCAGTATGAGGAGAATGCATTTATATGTAGAAGATGCTGCACAAATTCAGTATGCGAAATATGCATTTGTATGTAGAAGATGCTGCATAAATTCAGTATGGGAAATATGCATTTGTATGTAGAGGATGCTGCACAAATTCAGTATGGGAAAAATGCATTTGTATGTAGAAGAGGCTGCACAAATTCAGTATGGGAAAAATGCATTCGTATGTAGAAGATGCTGGACAAACTCAATATGGGAAATATGCATTTATATGTAGAAGATGCTGCACAAATTCAGTATGGGAAAAATGCATTTGTATGTAGAAGATGCTGCACAAATTCAGTATGCGAAATATGCATTTGTATGTAGAAGATGCTGCACAAATTCAGTATGGGAAATATGCATTTGTATGTAGAAGATGCTGCACAAATTCAGTATGGGAAATATGCATTTGTATGTAGAAGATGCTGCACAAATTCAGTATGGGAAATATGCATTTATATGTAGAAGATGCTGCACAAATTCAGTATGGGAAAAATGAATTTATATGTAGAAGATGTTGCACAAATTAAGTATGCAAAATATGCATTTGTATGTAAAAGATGCTTCACAAATTTAGTATGGGAAAAATGAATTTGTATGTAGAAGATGCTGCGCAAATTCAGTATAGGAAAAATGCATTTATATGTAGAAGATGCTGCACAAATTCACTATGCGAAATATGCATTTGTATGTAGAAGATGCTGCACAAATTCAGTATGGGAAAAATAAATTGGTATGTAGAAGATGCTGCACAAATTCAGTATGGGAAAAATTCATTTGTATGTAGAAGATGCTGCATAAATTCAGTATGGGAAATATGCATTTGTATGTAGAGGATGCTGCACAAATTCAGTATGGGAAAAATGCATTTGTATGTAGAAGATGCTGCACAAATTCAGTATGGGAAAAATGCATTTATATGTAGAAGATGCTGCACAAATTCAGTATGCGAAATAAGCATTTGTATGTAGAAGATGCTGCACAAATTCAGTATGCGAAAAATGAATTTGTATGTAGAAGATACTACACAACATATATAGAGTAAATATTTATTTGAATGTTGAAGATGCGGTACTACTTCAGCAGAAGGGGAAGTGTGCCTTTGGATGTAGGAGATGCTGTACAAAATTAGTAGTGAAAATATACAATTTAATGTTGAAGATGCTATAAAAAAGTGCAGTGGAATGCGGAAGATGCCTCACAACTTTACTAAAGGAAATGTGTAGTTCCCTTTGTGGAAATGTGCAGCTTAATTTCAAAGGTGCTATACATGGTCTTGAGGAGAAATGTAGAGTTGAATGTAGAATAAGATGCACAATTTCACTAGTGAAAATGTAGCTTTAAATGGTTAAGATGCTGCACAACTATACTATGGGGAATGTGCATTGGTTAGTTAATTCTGCTGCACAATGTCATGATCACAAATGCACATTTGAATGTGAAAGATACTGCACAAGTTCAGTAGTGTAAATTATGCAGTTTATTGTTGAATATGATGCCCAAATCGGTATGAAACTGTGCAGTAGAATGTGAAAGATGCTGCACACCTTAATTAGGAGAAATGTTCAGTTGAATTTGCAGATGCTGCACTTTCTTAGAAGGAATATTATATAGGCTTATTTTGAAGATGCTGCACAAACTGAGAAAAGAAAATGTGCATTTGAATGTGGAAGATGCTGCACAACTTCACTAGTGGAAATATGCATTTAAATTATGAAGATAATGCACAAATTCAGTATGGGAAAAAGGAATTTATATGTAGAAGATGCTGCACAAATTCACTATGTGAAATATGCATTTGTATGTAGAAGATGCTGCACAAATTCTGTATGGGAAAAATAAATTGGTATGTAGAAGATGCTGCACAAATTCAGTATGGGAAAAATTCATTTGTATGTAGAAGATGCTGCATAAATTCAGTATGGGAAATATGCATTTGTATGTAGAGGATGCTGCACAAATTCAGTATGGGAAAAATGCATTTGTATGTAGAAGATGCTGCACAAATTTAGTATGGGCAAAATGCATTTATATGTAGAAGATGCTGCACAAATTCAGTATGCGAAATAAGCATTTGTATGTAGAAGATGCTGCACAAATTCAGTGTGCGAAAAATGAATTTGTATGTAGAAGATACTACACAACATATATAGAATAAATATTTATTTGAATGTTGAAGATGCGGTACTACTTCAGCAGAAGGGGAAGTGTGCCTTTGGATGTAGGAGATGCTGTACAAATTTAGTAGTGAAAATATACAATTTAATGTTGAAGATGCTATAAAAAAGTGCAGTGGAATGCGGAAGATGCCTCACAACTTTACTAAAGGAAATGTGTAGTTCCCTTTGTGGAAATGTGCAGCTTAATTTCAAAGGTGCTATACATGGTCTTGAGGAGAAATGTAGAGTTGAATGTAGAATAAGATGCACAATTTCACTAGTGAAAATGTAGCTTTAAATGGTTAAGATGCTGCACAACTATACTATGGGGAATGTGCATTGGTTAGTTAATTCTGCTGCACAATGTCATGATCACAAATGCACATTTGAATGTGAAAGATACTGCACAAGTTCAGTAGTGGAAATTATGCAGTTTATTGTTGAATATGATGCCCAAATCGGTATGAAACTGTGCAGTAGAATGTGAAAGATGCTGCACAACTTAATTAGGAGAAATGTTCAGTTGAATTTGCAGATGCTGCACTTTCTTAGAAGGAATATTATACAGGCTTATTTTGAAGATGCTGCACAAACTGAGGAAAGGAAATGTGCATTTGAATGTGGAAGATGCTGCATAAATTCACTAGTGGAAATATGCATTTAAATTATGAAGATACTGCACAAATTCAGTATGGGAAAAAGGCATTTATATGTAAAAGATGCTGAACAAATTCAGTATGCGAAATATGCATTTGTATGTAGAAGATGCTGCATAAATTCAGTTTCGGAAATATGCATTTGTATGTAGAGGATGCTGCACAAATTCAGTATGGGAAAAATGCATTTGTATTTAGAAGATGCTGCAGAAATTCAGTATGCGAAATATGAATTTGATGTAGAAGATGCTGCACAAATTCAATATGGGAAATATGCATTTATATGTAGAAGATGCTACACAAATTCTGTATGTGAAATATGCATTTGTATGTGGAAGATGCTGAACAAATTCAGTATGGGAAATATGAATTTATATGTAAAAGATGCTGCACAAATTTAGTATGGGAAAAATGCATTTATATGTAGAAGATCTTGCACAAATTAAGTATGCAAAATATGCATTTGTATGTAAAAGATGCTTCACAAATTTAGTATGGGAAAAATCAATTTGAATGTAAAAGATGCTGCGCGAGTTCAGTATGGGAAAAATGCATTTATATGTAGAAGATGCTGCACAAATTTAGTATGCGAAATATGCATTTGTATGTAGAAGATGCTGCACAAATTCAGTATGGGAAAAATAAATTTGTATGTAGAAGATGCTGCACAAATTCAGTATGCAAACTATGCATTTGTATGTAGAAGATGCTGCGCAAATTTAGTATGGGAAAAATGCATTTGTATGTAGATGATGCTGCACAAATTCAGTATAGGGAAAATGAATTTATATGTAGAAGATGCTGCACAAATTCAGTATGCGAAATATGCATTTGTATGTAGAAGATGCTGCACAAATTTATTATGCGAAAAATGAATTTGTAAGTAGAAGATACTGCACAACATATATAGAATAAATATTAAGTTGAATGTTGAAGATGCGGTACTACTTTAGCAGAAGGGGAAGTGTGTCTTTGGATGTAGGAGATGCTGTACAAATTTAGTAGTGAAAATATACAATTTAATGTTGAAGATGCTATAAAAAAGTGCATGGAATGCGGAAGATGCCTCACAACTTTACTAAAGGAAATGTGTAGTTCCCTTTGTGGATTTGCGCAGGTTAATTTCAAAGGTGCTATACATAGTCTTGAGGAGAAATGTAGAGTTGAATGTAGAATGAGATGCCCAATTTCACTATTCGAAATGTAGCTTTAAATGCTGAAGATGCTGCACAACTATACTATGGGGAATGTGCATTGGTTAGTTAATTCTGCTGCACAATGTAATGAGCACAAATGCACATTTGAATGTGAAAGATAGTGCACAAGTTCAGTAGTGAAAATTATGCAGTTTAATGTTGAATATGCTGCCCAAATTCGGTATGAAACTGTGCAGTAGAATGTGAAAGATGCTGCACAACTTCATTAGGAGAAATGTTCAGTTGAATTTGCAGATGCTGCACTTTATTAGTAGGAATATTATACAGGCTTATTTTGAAGATGCTGCACAAACTGAGGTGAGGACATGTGCAGTTAAATGAGGAAGATGCTGCACAACTTCACTAATGGGAATATGCATTTAAATTATGAAGATGCTGCACAAATTCAGTATGAGGAGAATGCATTTATATGTAGAAGATGCTGCGCAAATTCAGTATGCGAAATATGCATTTGTATGTAGAAGATGCTGCATAAATTCAGTATGGGAAATATGCATTTGTATGTAGAGGATGCTGCACAAATTCAGTATGGGAAAAATGCATTTGTATGTAGAAGATGCTGCACATATTCAGTATGGGAAAAATGCATTTGTATGTAGAAGATGCTGCACAAATTCAATATGGGAAATATGCATTTATATGTAGAAGATGCTGCACAAATTCAGTATGGGAAAAATGCATTTGTATGTAGAAGATGCTGCACAAATTCAGTATGCGAAATATGCATTTGTATGTAGAAGATGCTGCAGAAATTCAGTATGGGAAATATGCATTTGTATGTAGAAGATGCTGCACAAATTCAGTATATGAAATATGCATTTGTATGTAGAAGATGCTGCACAAATTCAGTATGGGAAATATGCATTTATATGTAGAAGATCCTGCACAAATTCAGTATGGGAAAAATGCATTTATATGTTGAAGATGCTGCACAAATTAAGTTTGCAAAATATGCATTTGTATGTAAAAGATGCTTTACAAATTTAGTATTAGAAAAATGAATTTGTATGTAGAAGATGCTGCGCAAATTCAGTATAGGAAAAATGCATTTATATGTAGAAGATGCTGCACAAATTCAGTATGCGAAATATGCATTTGTATGTAGAAGATGCTGCACAAATTCAGTATGGGAAAAATAAATTGGTATGTAGAAGATGCTGCACAAATTCAGTATGCAAAATATGCATTTGTAAGTAGAAGATGCTGCGCAAATTTACTATGGGAAAAATGCATTTGTATGTAGATGATGCTGCACAAATTCAGTATGGAAAAAATGAATTTGTATGTAGAAGATGCTGCACAAATTCAGTATGCGAAATATGCATTTGTATGTAGAAGATGCTGCGCACATTTAGTATGGGAAAAATGCATTTGTATGTAGAAGATGCTGCACAAATTCAGTATGGGAAAAATGCATTTATATGTAGAAGATGCTGCACAAATTCAGTATGCCAAATAAACATTTGTATGTAGAAGATGCTGCACAAATTCAGTATGCGAAAAATGAATTTGTATGTAGAAGATACTACACAACATATATAGAATAAATATTTAGTTGAATGTTGAAGATGCGGTACTACTTCAGCAGAAGGGGAAGTGTGCCTTTGGATGTAGGAGATGCTGTACAAATTTAGTAGTTAAAATATACAATTTAATGTTGAAGATGCTATAAAAAAGTGCAGTGGAATGCGGAAGATGCCTCACAACTTTACTAAAGGAAATGTGTAGTTCCCTTTGTGGAAATGTGCAGCTTAATTTCAAAGGTGCTATACATGGTCTTGAGGAGAAATGTAGAGTTGAATGTAGAATAAGATGCACAATTTCACTAGTGAAAATGTAGCTTTAAATGGTTAAGATGCTGCACAACTATACTATGGGGAATGTGCATTGGTTAGTTAATTCTGCTGCACAATGTAATGATCACAAATGCACATTTGAATGTGAAAGATACTGCACAAGTTCAGTAGTGTAAATTATGCAGTTTATTGTTGAATATGATGCCCAAATCGGTATGAAACTGTGCAGTAGAATGTGAAAGATGCTGCACAACTTCATTAGGAGAAATGTTCAGTTGAATTTGCAGATGCTGCACTTTCTTAGAAGGAATATTATACAGGCTTATTTTGAAGATGCTGCACAAACTGAGGAAAGGAAATGTGCATTTGAATGTGGAAGATGCTGCACAACTTCACTAGTGGAAATATGCATTTAAATTATGAAGATACTGCACAAATTCAGTATGGGAAAAAGGCATTTATATGTAAAAGATGCTGAACAAATTCAGTATGCGAAATATGCATTTGTATGTAGAAGATGCTGCATAAATTCAGTTTCGGAAATATGCATTTGTATGTAGAGGATGCTGCACAAATTCAGTATGGGAAAAATGCATTTGTATTTAGAAGATGCTGCAGAAATTCAGTATGCGAAATATGAATTTGATGTAGAAGATGCTGCACAAATTCAATATGGGAAATATGCATTTATATGTAGAAGATGCTGCACAAATTCTGTATGTGAAATATGCATTTGTATGTGGAAGATGCTGAACAAATTCAGTATGGGAAATATGAATTTATATGTAAAAGATGCTGCACAAATTTAGTATGGGAAAAATGCATTTATATGTAGAAGATCTTGCACAAATTAAGTATGCAAAATATGCATTTGTATGTAAAAGATGCTTCACAAATTTAGTATGGGAAAAATCAATTTGTATGTAGAAGATGCTGCGCGAGTTCAGTATGGGAAAAATGCATTTATATGTAGAAGATGCTGCACAAATTTAGTATGCGAAATATGCATTTGTATGTAGAAGATGCTGCACAAATTCAGTATGGGAAAAATAAATTTGTATGTAGAAGATGCTGCACAAATTCAGTATGCAAACTATGCATTTGTATGTAGAAGATGCTGCGCAAATTTAGTATGGGAAAAATGCATTTGTATGTAGATGATGCTGCACAAATTCAGTATAGGGAAAATGAATTCATATGTAGAAGATGCTGCACAAATTCAGTATGCGAAATATGCATTTGTATGTAGAAGATGCTGCACAAATTTAGTATGCGAAAAATGAATTTGTAAGTAGAAGATACTGCACAACATATATAGAATAAATATTTAGTTGAATGTTGAAGATGCGGTACTTCTTCAGCAGAAGGGGAAGTGTGCCTTTGGATGTAGGAGATGCTGTACAAATTTAGTAGTGAAAATATACAATTTAATGTTGAAGATGCTATAAAAAAGTGCATGGAATGCGGAAGATGCCTCACAACTTTACTAAAGGAAATGTGTAGTTCCCTTTGTGGATTTGCGCAGGTTAATTTCAAAGGTGCTATACATAGTCTTGAGGAGAAATGTAGAGTTGAATGTAGAATGAGATGCCCAATTTCACTATTCGAAATGTAGCTTTAAATGGTGAAGATGCTGCACAACTATACTATGGGGAATGTGCATTGGTTAGTTAATTCTGCTGCACAATGTAATGAGCACAAATGCACATTTGAATGTGAAAGATAGTGCACAAGTTCAGTAGTGAAAATTATGCAGTTTAATGTTGAATATGCTGCCCAAATTCGGTATGAAACTGTGCAGTAGAATGTGAAAGATGCTGCACAACTTCATTAGGAGAAATGTTCAGTTGAATTTGCAGATGCTGCACTTTATTAGTAGGAATATTATACAGGCTTATTTTGAAGATGCTGCACAAACTGAGGTGAGGAAATGTGCAGTTAAATGAGGAAGATGCTGCACAACTTCACTAATGGAAATATGCATTTAAATTATGAAGATGCTGCACAAATTCAGTATGAGGAGAATGCATTTATATGTAGAAAATGCTGCGCAAATTCAGTATGCGAAATATGCATTTGTATGTAGAAGATGCTGCATAAATTCAGTATGGGAAATATGCATTTGTATGTAGAGGATGCTGCACAAATTCAGTATGGGAAAAATGCATTTGTATGTAGAAGATGCTGCACATATTCAGTATGGGAAAAATGCATTTGTATGTAGAAGATGCTGCACAAATTCAATATGGGAAATATGCATTTATATTTAGAAGATGCTGCACAAATTCAGTATGGGAAAAATGCATTTGTATGTAGAAGATGCTGCACAAATTCAGTATGCGAAATATGCATTTGTATGTAGAAGATGCTGCAGAAATTCAGTATGGGAAATATGCATTTGTATGTAGAAGATGCTGCACAAATTCAGTATATGAAATATGCATTTGTATGTAGAAGATGCTGCACAAATTCAGTATGGGAAATATGCATTTATATGTAGAAGATGCTGCACAAATTCAGTATGGGAAAAATGCATTTATATGTTGAAGATGCTGCACAATTAAGTTTGCAAAATATGCATTTGTATGTAAAAGATGCTTTACAAATTTAGTATTGGAAAAATGAATTTGTATGTAGAAGATGCTGCGCAAATTCAGTATAGGAAAAATGCATTTATATGTAGAAGATGCTGCACAAATTCAGTATGCGAAATATGCATTTGTATGTAGAAGATGCTGCACAAATTCAGTATGGGAAAAATAAATTGGTATGTAGAAGATGCTGCACAAATTCAGTATGCAAAATATGCATTTGTAAGTAGAAGATGCTGCGCAAATTTACTATGGGAAAAATGCATTTGTATTTAGATGATGCTGCAAAAATTCAGTATGGGAAAAATGAATTTGTATGTAGAAGATGCTTCACAAATTCAGTATGCGAAATATGCATTTGTATGTAGAAGATGCTGCGCAAATTTAGTATGGGAAAAATGCATTTGTATGTAGAAGATGCTGCACAAATTCAGTATGGGAAAAATGCATTTATATGTAGAAGATGCTGCACAAATTCAGTATGCCAAATAATCATTTGTATGTAGAAGATGCTGCACAAATTCAGTATGCGAAAAATGAATTTGTATGTAGAAGATACTACACAACATATATAGAATAAATATTTAGTTGAATGTTGAAGATGCGGTACTACTTCAGCAGAAGGGGAAGTGTGCCTTTGGATGTAGGAGATGCTGTACAAATTTAGTAGTTAAAATATACAATTTAATGTTGAAGATGCTATAAAAAAGTGCAGTGGAATGCGGACGATGCCTCACAACTTTACCAAAGGAAATGTGTAGTTCCCTTTGTGGATTTGCGCAGGTTAATTTTAAAGGTGCTATACATGGTCTTGAGGAGAAATGTAGAGTTGAATGTAGAATGAGATGCCCAATTTCACTATTCGAAATGTAGCTTTAAATGCTGAAGATGCTGCACAACTATACTATGGGGAATGTGCATTGGTTAGTTAATTCTGCTGCACAATGTAATGAGCACAAATGCACATTTGAATGTGAAAGATAGTGCACAAGTTCAGTAGTGAAAATTATGCAGTTTAATGTTGAATATGCTGCCCAAATTCGGTATGAAACTGTGCAGTAGAATGTGAAAGATGCTGCACAACTTCATTAGGAGAAATGTTCTGTTGAATTTGCAGATGCTGCACTTTCTTAGTAGGAATATTATACAGGCTTATTTTGAAGATGCTGCACAAACTGAGGAAAGGAAATGTGCAGTTGAATGTGGAAGATGCTGCACAACTTCACTAGTGGAAATATGCATTTAAATTATGAAGGTACTGCACAAATTCAGTATGGGAAAAATGCATTTATATGTAAAAGATGCTGAACAAATTCAGTATGCGAAATATGCATTTGTATGTAGAAGATGCTGCATAAATTCAGTATGGGAAATATGCATTTGTATGTAGAGGATGCTGCACAAATTCAGTATGGGAAAAATGCATTTGTATTTAGAAGATGCTGCAGAAATTCAGTATGCGAAATATGAATTTGATGTAGAATATGCTGCACAAATTCAATATGGGAAATATGCATTTATATGTAGAAGATGCTCCACAATTCAGTATGGAAAAAATGCATTGGAAAGGAGAAGATGCTGCACAAAATAAGATGAGAACAAAATAATAATAGGACAAAATAATATTAAAACAAAATAATGTTAAAACAAAATAATATTAGAACAAAATAATATTAGGACAAAATAATATTAAAACAAAATAATGTTAAAACAAAATAATATTACAACAAAATAATATTACAACAAAATAATATTAGAACAAAATAATGTTAGAACAAAATAATATTAGAACAAAATAATATTAGGACAAAATAATATTAGAACAAAATAATATTAGGACAAAATAATATTAGAACAAAATAATATTAGAACAAAATAATATTAGGACAAAATAATATTAGAACAAAATAATATTAGAACAAAATAATATTAGGACAAAATAATATTAGAACAAAATAATATTAGGACAAAATAATATTAAAACAAAATAATATTAAAACAAAATAATGTTAAAACAAAATAATATTAGAACAAAATAATATTACAACAAAATAATATTAGAACATAATAATGTTAGGACAAAATAATATTAGAACAAAATCATATTAGGACAAAATAATATTAGGACAAAATAATATTAGAACAAAATAATATTAGGACAAAATAATATTAAAACAAAATAATGTTAAAACAAAATAATATTAGAACAAAATAATATTAGGACAAAATAAGATTAGAACAAAATGATATTAGGACAAAATAATATTAGGACAAAATAATATTAGAACAAAATAATATTAGGACAAAATAATATTAGAACAAAATAATATTAGAACAAAATAATATTAGGACAAAATAATATTAGAACAAAATAATCTTAAAACAAAATAATATTAGAACAAAATCATATTAGAACAAAATAATATTTTTAAAAAAATAATATTAGAACAAAATAATATTAGAACAAATTAATATTAGGACAAAATAATATTAAAACAAAATAACATTAGAACAAAATGATATTAGAACAAAATAATATTAGGACATAATAATATTAGAACAAAATAATATTAGAACCCAATAATATTAGGACAAAATAATAGTAGGACAAAATAAAATTAGAACAAAATAATATTAGAACAAAATCATATTAGAACAAAATAATATTTTTAAAAAAATAATATTAGAACAAAATAATATTAGAACAAATTAATATTAGGACAAAATAATATTAAAACAAAATAATATTAGAACAAAATAATATTAGGACAAAATAATATTAAAACAAAATAATGTTAAAACAAAATAATATTAGAACGAAATAATATTACAACAAAATAATATTAGAACAAAATATACGAACAAAATAATATTAGGACAAAAAAATATTAGAACAAAATAATATTAGAACAAAATAATATTAGGACAAAATAATATTAGAACAATATAATATTAGAACAAATTAATATTAGGACAAAATAATATTAAAACAAAATAATATTAGAACAAAATAATATTAGGACAAAATAAGATTAAAACAAAATAATGTTAAAATATAATAATATTAGAACAAAATAATATTACAACAAAATAATATTAGAACAAAATGATATTAGGACAAAATAATATTAGGACAAAATAATATTAGAACAAAATAATGTTTAAACAAAATAATGTTAAAACAAAATAATATTAGAACAAAATAATATTACAACAAAATAATATTAGAACAAAATAATGTTAGAACAAAATAATAATAGAACAAAATAATATTAGAACAAAATAATATTAGAACAAAATAATATTAGGACAAAATAATATTAGAACAAAATAATATTAGGACAAAATAATATTATAACAAAATAATATTAGGACAAAATAATATTAAAACAAAATAATATTAAAACAAAATAATGTTAAAACAAAATAATATTAGAACAAAATAATATTACAACAAAATAATATTAGAACAAAATAATGTTAGAACAAAATAATATTAGAACAAAATGATATTAGGACAAAATAATATTAGGAAAAAATAATATTAGCCAAAATAATATTAAAACAAAATAATGTTTAAACAAAATAATGTTAAAACAAAATAATATTAGAACAAAATAATATTACAACAAAATAATATTAGAACAAAATAATGTTAGAACAAAATAATATTAGAACAAAATAATATTACAACAAAATAATATTAGAACAAAATAATATTAGGACAAAATAATATTAGAACAAAATAATATTAGGACAAAATAATATTAGAACAAAATAATATTAGGACAAAATAATATTAAAACAAAATAATATTAAAACAAAATAATGTTAAAACAAAATAATATTAGAACAAAATAATATTACAACAAAATAATATTAGAACAAAATAATGTTAGAACAAAATAATATTAGAACAAATGATATTAGGACAAAATAATATTAGGACAAAATAATATTAGAACAAAATAATATTAGAACAAAATAATTTTAAAACAAATTAATATTAGAACAAAATAATATTAGAACAAAATAATATTAGAATAAAATAATATTAGAACAAAATAATATTTGAACAAAATAATATCAAAACAAAATAATATTAAAACAAAATAATATTAGAACAAAAAAATATTAGAACACAATAGAAAAAAAACAACTAAAAAATACAATCAGCATTAAAGCGATAGGAGATCAAAACAAACTTAAGATTAACTCTGGATCAAAGAACAATTTTAGAACACGAACAAGAATTTTACAAATAAAAAACATTTTTTCGAGCAAAATATAACAACTCTAAAAACAGAGACAATTTTCGAATAAAAACAACCAGATAAGTTTAGAATAAGAAAAATGTAGAGCAAAACAAGGAAAAACTAGAATAGAACAAAGTTCGAACTTAGAAAGATTAGAACACTAAAAGCTTAATTTTTTACATATAATAGCTTTGTATCCATTCTAGTACAAAAGTAAGTTAATGCAACTTGAGAAGAGAACAATTCTGGAACACGAACAATTTTGGTACAAAACAGAATTAGAACAATTCTATAAAATAAATAATTTACAATATAAAAGCGATAGAGGAGTTCTAGAAAGAGAAGTATTTTAGATCACGAACAACATTAGAATTTGTCTACGACAAGAACATTTAAAAAAGATAATAACTTAATAACGACTCTCAAACAGAATGACAATAATTAAACAACTCCAAAACCAAAAACAATTTTTCACATTCTCATAAAACAAGAAATATTTGAGAACAAAAAAAAAAACATTCAACAACTTTAGGACAACATTAGAACAGTTTAGAATATGAAATGTTTTATTCTAAAAGATCAGAACAACTCTCCCCAATGAACTATTTGAAGGGGGGGGGACCAAAATAACAATAGAATCATTCAAGAAGAATATTTTTTTTTAGAACTAAATCAATATTAGAGCAACTCTAGAACTCATTAAATTCCAGAACAAAATCAACATTGTCCTCCCAAAAATGCACGAGAGGTACAACACTCGTGGTAATCCCGTACTAAAATACAATAACGGGTACAACTCTGCAGGTTGTTCTTACACTAAGGCAATAAATCACAATAGCCTTCCGAGACGCACGAAACCGATCATTATAAACAACTTACCCAAAGAACAATAACGAAATTAAAAGAAACTTTTATTTCATTACAAAACGAAGTAAAGCAAAAGATTATAACAACTCATTAAAAAGAACAAGATTAGAGAAAGAACGTTAGAAGAACAGTTTTGAACCAAAACAAATGTTAGAACAAGTTTAGAACACTATAATGACACCAATGTTGTAATAAAATATAATTACAACAAACTTTAGAACAACCTTAGAACAAATCCAAATTTCGAACCCAAAAGCGTTAGAACAACTCTAGATCATCCCTAGCAGGATATAATTTTCAGAACAAAAATACTGTTAGAACAAATTTAGAACACCTTTTGATCAGTTCTCAATTTTTTTGGAATAAAAAATCATAACAACAAAGCTAGATTATAACAATAACTAGAACAACATTAGAATACCTGAATCGAAAACACCTTTTTAAAAGAGTTAGGACGTCATAATCCGAAAACTTCAAAACAACTTTTCAATAACCTTAAAACAAAATATTCGTTATAAAATTAGACAAAAACCTCTACAAGAAAAAATAACTTTAAAACGATCTAAAAAACTCATAATAACAATAACTTTAGAAGAAAAGTTCACAACAGAACTCTCCAATCAATTTAGAACAATAATAACAAACCTACAATTTAGAACAACGCCTATTTTATCTTGTTAACTTTGGCACTGTGGAAGTGGGAAGAGGACGGAAATAGTTTCCCAATTAAGATAAATTGGCTGGCAAACAAGGGCTCCCTATTTATTCTTTTCTCGTCAAATCCCGCTGGCCTTTGGAAATTGCCGCCGCTTTTGTGGGTAAGGGGCAAGGCACCGCGCCAACACCCTCATCTCCTCAGTCGTGGAGGTGCTGACAGAGATACGAAAGTGTTCGAGTATCATAATCCGAAGCAGAAGGCGTTGAAGAGGAAATCGAATAATGAACTGCTGCTGCCTCTGTCATTTTCTTCTTCTCCTTCTTCTTCTTCTTCTTCTTCTTCTTCTTCTTCTTCTTTTTCTTCTTCTTCTTGCTAGGATATGTTGCTCGGAATTTTACTTTCAAATCGAAAGATATAATCGTGTCACTTTACAAATCGCTCGTGTGACAACACCTCGAATACGCGGTTCAATTTTGGTATCCCTCCCTAAACAAGGATATAGCGCGGTTAGAAAGAGTGCAACGTCGGGCTACGAAATTAATTCCTGGAATCCGAAACAAACCGTACGAAGGTAGACTCCGCTCATTAAACCTACTATCACTTAAAAGTAGACGATTACGTAGACAATTGATCGAAGTATTCAAAATCTTAAAAGGATTTACTAATATTGATTATTGTTAGAGATAGACGAAAGGGCCAACACACGCCAAAATGGTTTAAAATTAGTGAACAAGCGATTTAACTCTACTATAGCTCAAAATTACTTCACGTTTAAAATCACGCAAACGTGGAATGGCCTTCCCAAACGGGGAGTTGAAAGCACGTCAGTTAATATGTTCAAAAACCGACTTGATGAGTACTTCAATAGTGTAAATATAACGTAGTAGGAGCACAGATTAAAACGTCATATATTATAAGGAGTTGAGGATTAAAATGAAATGATGAATAGAAAGATGCCAGCGACGCCTCCTTGCACGGAGTGAATGTGAATTCCCCTTTTCTTTTTTTATCTCTCCTATACCCGTAGGTATATTATTTTCATCACTAGAAGAGAATACTGTCCTATCCCCCACCCCCCCTGGTTCGAAGAAGCGGGTTCGTGTATTTGAGGGATAGCTGAACCTGCATGTCAAGGCTAGACATGTAGATAAGTGTGTATCGTAGAATTGGAATAATTAGAAGAGGCATGTAAAGAAAGGTTAAATGATACAGATGTAGATAAGTGTGAAGAGTAGAATAGAAATATTAAAACAAAATCATGTAAAAAATATATATACAAAGGGTACACATGTAGATAAGTGTGTACCGTAGAGTCGAAATTGATAAAAAAAAATAATAACAAAAAAACAGCATGTAAAAAAAAGAAGCATGATACACTAACGTTAGAATGTGGTAGCTAACATCTTCTGTAAGCGGACTGGCCTTGAGCGGACCTTAGGGTCTTTGCTGGTCCTTGTTTCTGTAGTTCTGTAGGTCTTCTTCTTCGACTTCTTCTTTAGTCTAGCCGAGAGGAAACATCACTTCCGAATAAAGCAAAGCTAAGCCACATAGGGTTTGATAAGGCAATAGATGGAGTCCCGGATTCGGGTCGTTTTTACGGTAGATGGGCTACGTTG